>JAOXYA010000018.1:31879384-31894430 GCA_028565675.1 Sorex palustris
TCTTCTTCTTCTTCTTCTTCTTCTTCTTCTTCTTCTTCTTCTTCTTCTTCTTCTTCTTCTTCTTCTTCTTCTCCTTTCTTCTTCTTTCTTCTTCTTTTTTTTTTGGCTACTTGGGTCACACCTGGTGATGCTCAGGGCTTACTCCTGGCTCTACACTGAGGAATTACTCCAGGTAGTGCTCAGGGGGACCACATGGGATGCTGGGGATCAAACATGGGATGCAAAAAAAACACCCTGCCCACTGTACTATCACAGCTCACTTGCGAATTCTTGACTTTGATTCTAACAAAAAAGTTAATACCAACTGTACATTTTTCTAGTGATTTGTGAGGCTGCCCTGTTCCTCCTGTGACCTACATATGACAGACTCAGTATCTGAGCCAGTAATCCAACTGAATTTGAGCATATGCTTCATTGTGTTACAGTCTAAACAAAAACGTAGCTGTATGGCACAAACTAGAAATTACCACAAAAATCCAAAAGGAGCTCAGGAAGAGGATCATGTTGCTATAGATACTCATAGAGTATCTCATAGAGTAGAGCACACATTGTAAATACTCACAGAATAGAGCACACATTGTAACATGGGCCATTAAGAAGTGTACTTGTATCCTCCCCCAAAACAAAACAAATACTCTCCCCCACCCCACAAATGGGGCTGAGTACAGTGAGTAGAGCATCTGCCTTGCACGTGGTTGCAATGTGGTTTCAATTCCCATGTGGTCTCCTGAGCCTTGCCAGACATGGTTCTTGAACATAGAGCCAAAAGTGAAGCCTGAGCATTGCTGGCTGTGGCAAAAACTAGAAAACAAACAAGAATTATACTTGTATGACTTCAAGGCATCATAGGGAGATGATAGGACAGCTGTGGTGGAAAGAGGTTGACTGGCTGGCATTGAAGTAGAAAGACTAGAGTTACTGCAGAGAGCAGGAACGTGTTTCCCATGAGGAAAGCAAACCTGCAATTAAGCGAGGGCGAATGGAGAATGCACCGAATTTAATACATATGTATTTAAATCTGTATCTATCCACATATATTATGTATGTATTAGCATTATATATACATAATGCTAATAAATAACTTAAAGATTGTGAAGATGGAAGAGGTTATAGAATCAAGTTTGTGCAGACTTGCTTGAAGCATGTGGCAAATGCCAGAAGTAGATTCTTTTAGCAGTGTTAGGGTCAGACAAATAAAATTTCTTTTAATACAATTTTATGTGATTTAGTATGCGGTTTTAAAATGTTAATAATATAGCAAAGTTAGCTAATTTATAGCTGATGGCTTGTTTTAGAAATGAAAACACAGATGGCAGAATATTTGAGTGGGAAGTTATTACCTGTTCCCCAAACCCTTTCTTTGATTCCTCTATTATAGAAATGTCTCCCTGGGCATGCCACTCCTCAGCCATGTGATCAAGTTTCAAGTTTTCACCAAGTAACATGTGTGATTGTGAGAAGAGCAACTTGAATGTTATTGGCTTAGAGGGAATGACTCCCCTCTTTTTTTTCCAGAGTTTTTTTTCCCTTTGGGTTTATTTATTTATTTATTTTTTCTTTTTGGGTCACACTCAGCGATGCTCAGATTACTCCTGGCTTTGCACTCAGGAATTACTTTTGGTGGTGCTCAGGGGACCATATGAGATGCCGAGAATCAAACGAGTCGGCGGCATGCAAGGCAAATATCCTACCAGCTGTACTATTGCTCTGGCTTAATTTTTTTATTAATTAATGAACAAATTAATTTATTTTTGCTGTTTTAAGCATGCCTGGTGATGCTCAGGGGTTACTCCTGGCACAGCACTCAGGAATGACTCCTGTAGTGCTTAGGGGACCATATGGGATGCCGGGGATTGAACCCTGGTCAGCCACGTGCAAGGTAAATGCCCTCCTCACTGTAATATAGCTCCCCATACTTCAAAATTGCTTTCTATCTAGTTTTTATTTTATTATTTATCTATTGATTTGCTTTTTTGAGTCACACCCAATGATGCTCAGGGGTTTCTCCTAGCTTTGTACTCAGGAATTACTCTTGGCAGTGCTTTTGGTAGCATTTAGGATGTCAGGGATTGAATCCTGGTTGGCTGTGCACAAGGTGAGTGCCCTCCCCACTGTACTATCACTCAGGCCCCAAATTGACTTGCTCTTGATGAGTGGTTTTCAGCTGTGAATCCACAGGTAAATTTATGTTGAAAAATAGTGCTTGAGGTGATTTTCACTATCTGTTTCTCTTTCTGTTTTGTTTGTTGGAAGGGGCCACACCTGATGGTGCTCAAGACATACTCCTGGCTCTGCCCTCAGGGGATCATATAAGCACCAGGGTTTGAACCAGAGTAGACCATATGTTAACATTTAACCCCTGTACTGTCTCCTCAGATTTTCTCTTTCTTTTGTTGGGAAAGCTGTGATGTAAGGAAAGAAGTGAGCTGGTTTCACCAGCTGAGGAAAACAGGCTTTCTTTCAGAGAGAAGGCAGAACCATTGGGTTCCACAATAAATTCATATCTGACGTGTGCTGGGAAAGAGAAAACAGAAGTACCTTATCACAGTCATTGTGTTTGTGAGCTTTCTCTCTTATAGCATTTCTTCTTTTACCCTAACTCAGTGGTTCTCCAACTATAGTCCCTGCATCAGCAGCATTGTACCATCTAGGAACAAGTTAGAAGTATTAATTTGGAGACTACACTTAACTCCAGAGTAAGGAGTTCAAATTTTTTTTTTTGCTTTTGGGTAACACCTGGTGATGCACAGGGGTTACTCCTGGCTCTGCACTCAGGAGTTACTCCTGGCAGTGCTCAGGGGACCATATGGGATGCTGGGAATCGAACCCGGGTCGGCCACGTGCAAGGCAAACGCCCTACCTGCTGTGCTATCTCTCCAGCCCCAAGAAGTCCAAATTTTGTCCAGTGATTTTTGTTTTAAAAAGTCCTTTGGGATAGAGACAGTGAGTAAGAAGGAAACTGCCTGCCACAGAGGCAGGGGTTGGGATGAGGTGGGGGTGCTGGAGAGATACTGGCGACATTAGTGGTGGAGAATATGTACTGGTAGAGGGATGGGTGTTTGATCACTGCATGACTGAAACTCGATCATGAAAGCTTTGTAACTGTATCTCATGGTGATTCAGTAAAAAAAAAATTAAAAAGAAAGAATTAGAAAACAATTTGAGGAGCAATGAAATAGCATTTGTAGTTTTAGCATTGACGCTAAGGTTGAGGTGGGACCCAAAACCATTTCTGTGTGGGCATATTTACTGCCAATAAGCAAACATGTTAATGATGCAAAACTCATTATTTAACAGACCCTTGTAAATAGGATAAAAAATTAGAACAAATATTCTGGCTGATCCTGAAGTTTTCAGCCTGAAACTAATTTAATAAGTGTGTGTCAGAGAAGACTAAAGTTTTCTAAACCTTGATTTTTAAATTGATGATTATAGTACATTTATTGAAAACAAGAAGTCCTTTGGGTCATTCTGATGAGAGCCTGAGTTTGGAACGCCTGATACAACTACAATCCTAATGCTTATCTAATACAACCCTAATGGTTACTAATACAACCCTAATGGTTACTAATACAACCCTAATGCTTAACTAATATAACCCTAATGGTTAAGCACATGGACTTGGTCAAAGGAAAGAAATGTGCACCAACACAGGTCATGTATTACTACTGTATGACTTTGGAAAGCTTTGCTAATTTCTCCTAAGTGTTAGATTACTCATTCATAGAGTTAGGATAATAATACTAGTTTATAGGTACTTTGTTCCAAAAATTTAAATAATGTATGCAAAGTACTTATCAAAAAAGCTTAGCTCAGAGAAACACTTCAATAAGTAATTCTTGCTCATACACATGAAATATTCAGAAGGCGGATTTGGAATGTGGAAAGATTTGGGTTTGAATTCTGACTTTCCTGTTCATCAGCTAAGTTAATTAAATTCTTATCTTTTCATTCCATTATCTATAAGATAGATGTCACAGTGAGTAACCTTGCAGATCATTTCTATTTGCCCACAAATGTACCCCTGAGACCTTAGCTTCTTGTGTGTTCCCTGAATGAGATCATCTAGCTATTTGCAGGGATTCCACTATTATCTACATGCCAGGATGCCCAGATCTATATGAACCTCAGGGTGAATCATTTTCTTGAGAGCCAGAGTCAAAGGTACTATTGTTTCCAGGCGAGTCTCTAAAAATCTTACACTCAATATTTCCTTTAATGACCTTGTCATTTTTCTCCTCTGCTAATGTCCCTTCACTGTAAAGACCATCAGAGAATCATTCCAGAGGTTCCCAAACTTATTGACATGTAAGGCTGCTCCCCCAAGATCACTCAGAACCTCTGAAAGGTTATCACTCACTTTGGGAGCCTCCCCTCCACCGTTATCCCCCAATTCTACCTCTTACGTGTATCTAGTCCTATCTTTCTGCCTCCCTGTTCCAAGCCCCACCATATTTGGTTAAGTCTATTAGGAAATCTTCCTAGAAACACTTCAACTTTATTTTCAGGCTATTTATTTTTCATAGCTAGACCAATTCAAGACCAATACTGACTTGGAAAAGTCATTCTCTTCTAATGAAATGCCTCAGCGTCTTCTCTGTAGTCCTGGGATTGAAGCCCCATCCCCCTTCTTTCAAGAAATCCACCTGTCTCTGTCCCTCTCTCTTTACTTCATCCACCACCATTCTCTCCTTACACTGCTTGTCCTACTGGGTTTTACTAGCACATGTTCTTGAAGGTACAAAGACAGTTTCAAAGTGAGTCCTTCTCTGGTGAGGTTTCCTTGGCACAAAATCCTCACAAACATCTCCACCTGATTAATTTATCTTTTCTGGCAAGTAAATCTTCCATAAAGTCTAAGTCTACATTGACTCTGTTAGCCATCAGAGCATTCTATTTTACATTTTTGATCACTCTTTTATAGATTTTTTCCAAACTACATTGAAAATTTCTAAGGCACTGAACAGGTCTGGTTTCCTTCTGTATTCTTAGGACCCGACATAGAGGCACATTTTAGATTCTTTAATCATTAATAATTGACGGGAATGAATGTTGCAAAGACAAAGTTGGGTAAAAATAATAATAGTCAATGAGGCTTATGGCAATTAGAAGACAACAGTTTGGTGGTCTCCATCCCCATTCTCGCTTGACTTTAGGATAACTTTACACATCAAAAATATGCTCCTAATGTTACCAGGCCAGTTAGCAATTACTCCCAGACACCAGACCCATGGTCTACTCTGAGCAATCAGAAGGAAAAATTCAAGTTATGATAAAAATTTTTTTCCTTAATAACCCACTTATCCTGATACTGTAAAGTAGCCAAATGGGTTTATTAAAAAGACCAGTAAAGTCATTGGTAGATTGACTTCAAAAGATCATTATAAGTATAGTTGATACTGGGTTAGAAGTTACCTGTTAAGAGTGCAGAAGTTGCAAGATTTTTTTTCCAAATATTCGATTACAGAAACAAATGGAAAAATGAATGGAAAACACTCCATTTCAGAGAAACACTGTTCCATAAATAAAAATAATTTAACTGTCAGCCAAGACCATTTTAAAACACTTATTGGCCTGCAAAGCTGTATAAGGCAATGAATAAAAAGCATCTAATATCTGCCTTCCACAAGCTTGCAATTTAAGTTTGGGAATACTGAGTCATATAAAAAAGATAAAGTAAAAGCAAAAATTGGGTACGTGAGTTAGTGTTTTATTTTTTGTTTGATTGTTTGTTTTTTTTTAATAACAGAGACAAGAAAAACTAGAGAATAGCATAGAAGGAATGTTTGAATTAGATGAGGTAGAACCAGGGAGGGTACTAGCTCTGATGGTGCAGGAAGACTTCTTGGAGAAGTTTAGATCACCATGGGAGAAAAGCAACTTAGGAAGCAGTGTGAGTGCGTGGCTTGGTGTCAAGTCTCTGTGTGGGAGAGACCAGAGGAGGCCTTGAGTATGTGCCTGGGGTAATAAAAGCAATAAAGTCAGCTGAAATAGAAACACTCCTCCCCTGTGGTTGGAGGGTCACATATTTTTTTTTTAAAAGCTGCACTTAAATGCTCAAGGGAATTCATTCCCTTCCTTATTATTACTGCTTGAATGTAGCATATCCCTCAAGCTTTAATCCCATTGAGTCATAGGAACTCAATATTAGGTTGACTAGAGAGTCAATAATTTAGTACAATCCAATGAACCCTGCCTGATTCAATGCTACACTTGCTTTAGGTAACTCTTTTAGATAATTCCAGTCTTTCTGGCTTTTGCTTTCGCTCCCCTGATCCAGTGCAGTATGACACCTTGGTGTACAAAGGAGCAAAATTTCTCTGTGCCATATGGTCTAACAAAGGAAATTCAGGAGTTTATGGATCCAAAGACAGTCCTTGTCCTGCCCTTTGGTCTGCTGGTATATAGCTCTCATCTATTTCTATCCTCTGTGGCATCTGTGGTTTTGGCAGGGAATTATGGTCTTAGTTCTCCAGGGGCCAAGTGATTCCCTATATCCAGTTCCTGATGCTCTCCCATCCCCCTGGATAAATCACCATGACTCAATTGTCTTTGGCACATGTGGTGCCAGTTATAGGACTGCTTCGTCCTTGACAGGAACTATCCATCCTTTTCTTGCTTGAAGAACACAAGGGGTTCCTGGGAGCTGAGAGGGGCTTCTCCCTCATCCCAGGATTGCCTCCAAGGGAAATGGGCCAAACTCCCTCTTTCACTCCACCTGCACACTTGTCATGGCTTCTCCTGGTACTTCAGATGCTGTGTCAGGGCAGTAGAAGTATTTGCAGAGATACACAGAGCTATGTGTATATGTGGGATTGCGGGGGGGGGGGCTGGCACGGAGGGGTTTGAGCCATATCTGGCAGTGCTCAAGGGTAGCTCCTAGTGATGACAGAAGGACCATGCCATGCTAGGAAAGGAATCTGGAGCCCCAGGTAGAGCTTGTGATTCAGTCTCCTGTGAACCATCTCCCCAGCCCCAGTATGTATGTTTAATAGCTGGGGATATGCAGTCGCTCCCCTGGTTTCAAAAATACCCTTCCATTTTTGAGGCAGAAAGATCCAACTTCCACTATAAAACCAGACATAACAGCTTTGGGAACATAACCTGCATCCCAGAAGTTAGCATTCACAGTTTCTGGCAACTTCATTTATAAAGGAGATCAAAGACTTCTCCCTAGTTGGCCAGTCTCCTTCTTGATCAGTCAGTTGACTCTAAAGAATCCAGAAAAATCACACTGACAAAACCTTGAATTTGGCTGCCTCTCTCAGACAATCTTTTCATGAGTCATTTGAAAAAGAGATCTATTTTAAGGTCTGGGGGGCCATCTATCTTAAAAGGCTGGAACAATGCTTAGGCCTGAGTTCAGTCTCCAATACTGTGTGGCCCCCTTGAGCTCTGCTCAGATGGTTTAGGGGGTCCCTGTATTGCTAGGCTGAGCACGGAGTCATCAGGTATGCCAGTTTCACTGGGAGTCAACCCATAGCCCCAGACTTCCTGAGTACTGCTTGGAAGCCACCTCAACTGCATTTTTTAATCTGATACAAATAATTTGATTTTTATAATGCTGCAATGTTTTGTATTTTAATTCTCTTATATGCGTCATCATTGGGCAACTGGTCTGGCTGGGATTTGGGAAAATAATAGCAGATATTTATTAAGCCTCTGCTATTAGTCAGGCCATGTGTGCCATGTGTGGGGTTATTTACATGGATTATATAGTTTGTTACTCATCCTGGCCTTTTCCCCATTGGTAATATTTGAGGGGGAAACAGAGAAGGCAGAGGTAGGTAATTTAGTATCACAACATCAACAGGGGTAAGATTTTAATATAGGTAGTCTGTTTCCATTATTTGCTCTGCTAACCACAGCACAAATGTTCTGTTTTCAATGTGAAAAGCAAGATTCAATATTTTCTATGAGGTATTATTTCTTCCTTTTAAAGATTTAAATTTTAAAAATGCATATAATTTGATTAAAGCATCATGGTTCACAAAGTTGTTCACAGTAGAGTTTCAGGCATACAATGTTCCAACACTAATCTCACACCCGGCTGTGTGACCTTCCCTCCACCAGTGTCCCAGGTTATCTCCTATCCCCCAGCCTGCCTCCTTGATAGAAACATTTTTAAGTAATTCATTGTAGTTTGGGTCTCATTCTTGCAGTGTTATTGCTCTCAAAATATTGACATTCAGCTCTGGGAAACTTCCTGAAAGAATTACTAATATTTAGACTTTCAGCAACAATATCTTTTATTATATTTTTTGGGGGGGCTGTAGGACTATACACAGAGATATTTAGGGTTTGTTCTTGATTCTGTGCTCAGGGATCACTCCTGGCAAGGCTTGGGGGCTATACAGGGTGCTGGTGATCAAGCCAGGTCAACCACATGCAAGGCAAGCTTCCTACCCACTGTACTATTTCATTGGCCCCAATCAGCAACAATATTTTTAAATGTCAAGTTACAAGTTACAAAGCTATATCAAATCTGGGATTTTTCTATACTCTAGACATTTGGTACTGGATGACTCTTGCACTATATTATGTCTCTGTATCTGTCTGCCTATATGTTTGTCTCTCTATTCCATTTTAAGTCTTCTTTTTGCTAATTGTGTACCTTGTAAAATTTGAAATAATAGTCAAATAATGCCACAAAGGCATTTGCAGAGATCCCTTAAGACCCCACCCAATTCCATCTCATAGCTTTTGTTAGATTTAATAACCACCGAAACAATCCTTCTGTTATGGGGAAGGGAATTTTTGACAAAGTGCTAAAAGCAAAAGAATTTTAAATCTAAACTCAGGAGAAAAGCATTAATTCCCTTGACATTTCTCTTTTACACTCAATACCTTGAAGTTACTGTCAAAAGTTCCAGAGGAACTATTAAATGAACAAAACTTTAGTGCTTAATAGTTGTAGTTGGCAGAATCAAGCGTTTGCCAAAGAACTCAGTGTCCTAATTCCCAGAACTAGGGATTCTGTTACCTTACGTGGCAAAAAAGACTTTGTGGTATAGTTTTGATAAAGACTTTTGAGTAGAGATTAGCCTGGATTCTCCAGGTCAACCTAAATGTCATCACCATGAATCTTGATCCTTAGATGAGAAAGAGGGGGTGAATGAGAATCAGAGAGAGCAAATGCTGTGATGCAGTGGTAGGGGGTGGGGAGGGGGAGTAGATGATGCTGTGTTCTTTGCTGCCAACTTTGAAGATGGAGAACGGGAAGGTGCACAGGTGCTTGGGAAGCTGGAACAGCAATGGTCGAACCATCCCCCTTGTGCCCACAGAACAACATCTTACAGGTACCTAGATTGAGTCAGGAATGATGCATTTTAGACTTCTGACTCCCAGAACTGAGATAATTCGTACTGTTTTAAGCCAATAAATTGTGGTGATTCATGGCAGCAGCAACAGGAAAATAAGTAAGAAATTAGTTTTAAGGTTTGGAATTCAAAGTCCTTCAAGAATTCCAGCAAAGGGGGAAGGAAATGACCCCTTGGGAGCATTTACTGTGGGTTAGGTGCTTTAGGAATGCTTTGTGTATTATTACATCAATTAATTCTCATAATGGCCTAGAGAGATAATCTTATTCCCCTCTTCCCTCCCCACCCCCACACACTTTTTCAGAGAGACAAAGTTTAGGTAGGTTGAGTGACTAACCCAGTGTCAAGAAGGGTACCGAAATTTGCCAAACTCCAAAGCACAGACTTATTCACATTGGACCATACTACCTAATAGTTCTCCCCATGATGATGGTAAACAACATTTCTGGATTTGGTATATTTATTATATTAGATCTCGGACTAAGTTATTTGCAAATTCTATTGGCACAAATGATACAGACTCTAATAGATGTTATTGTTCATTTGGGATTTTTCAATTAAACAAATGCCTTTTGGCTTATTCACTGCCTGAAGTTATTTCCCCAAAAAGGCATTGTTTACTGCCTCTGTTTGGCACTGGAAGTCCAGGGACCTTGGCAGACTGCGACATTACTCTCAACTCCTGCTTAGTCTAACATTTTCATTTTCGAAAATCCAGTGGTAAATCAAGCTGAGAGGCAGATACCCAGTCTAAAACTGATTTAGGAGGGCATTGCAACTCACCAGTTACAATCCTACCTTTTTGCCTTACAGTGTCTTCATCAATTATAGACACACACACACACACACACACATACACACACACACTGCCCCAGACTTTCTCTCTCTCTTGCTCTCTGATACAATTTTGAAAGTGTCTCTCAATAAATAAATGAAGGTATTTGAGTAATAAATGATTCAAATGGCGGAATTCTTTTTTGGGGGAGGGTGATTTCTGGGCCACACACAGTAGTGCTCAGGGCTTACTTCTGACTCTGAACTCAGAGATCTCTCCTGGTATCATATGTGGTGCCATGGACTGAATTCTGGTCAGCAATGTAAAAGACAGTCACCTTAACCCCTGTACTAATCTCTCCAGCATCCAGATGGAACAAATTTGAAAAATTATGTTTTTCACTAGCGAATGGGCTATTCCTACTCAGAGATTTTCTTCAAAGACAATAAAAGCTATTGAATATAATATTATGTTGACACTTCAGATATAAAACCTGAATGCTATGTAAGGGAGTCAGTAGTTTTCTTGAGGGAAGGACTGTTAATGACTCAGATTAATAATTTTCAAGCATCTGTATGTGCTCAAGAAATGATTAAATTGAATATCTATGACCTATTCCTATCGTCTAGGTAGCCATGATGAATAATTCTAGGAAAGAGCATGAATACCTTCATTCCTTCTGATTGCTTGGAAACCGGCTAATAACTTCAAAAATAGTTTTACTTATATTTAGAGAAATGTGAGAGAAGAGAAAGAGAGAGAAATGTGTTCAAGACAAATGCAGGCGTTTTCAGACGGAGTACGTATCTCAGATGCAAGTCAGTCTCTGAAGTGGAGAATGCAGTACTAGCGAATAACTCAGAAATAATGGTAACAGTTCCCCCCAGTCTTTAATATTTTGCTGTAAGAGAACTTATGGTCAAACATCCACCGGTAACAAGAGGGACTGGTGTTGTCCAGATGACCTTGCTACAGAGTTAGGGGTGCTAATACCTCTTCTCATAGAACCCCAGCTCCCAAGCAGGGGTGTGCTGGCTTCCTTGGCTCATCATGCGTGCAAGTCTCTCTGCTACCTTACTGATGTGATAGAAGGGAAGAATTGGAGATTTGGCCCTGGCAAATGTACTGACTCCTACCCCAGCATATCAGTACGTGTCTAGCCAGGGTTCTGTGGTCTCTCCGCACTTGGGGGAACTCAGCACCCTCCCACTTGCAGGCACCTAACACTCTTTTGGGAGAGTTCTGATATGACCCTTCCAGGAAGGCTTATTCCCAGGAGCAAGGCAGCGACTGAACAATATGCGACAGTACCAGCAGCTCCTTACTACTGCTTTCTGCAGTGAATCTCTGCCAACAAATACAAGTCAGCAACACAGCACATCTGGGATGACTTGTCACCTACTTAAGGGGTGATGTCATGGATTTTCTGTCATGTCCCTTCCCATCCCGTGCCCTCCTTGGTTTTAGAAGTGACTTGTATTGCTATAAGGATTCCATATGTTTCCAATGTGGGATCCCAGGATATTCCAAGAGGGCCACAAACAAAAATGACATAAATGAGGGACCAAAGCTTGAGACTAAGGAGCCAACCACCAGAACCGGGGGTCACAGGAAGGAAATGAAGTCAGAAGGGGACCACAGTTGGATAAAGGCTGAGGAATGCTGCTCTAGAGGAGGCAAAACTAAGTCTAGCACTGCTACTCAGCACAATCACTTATTTTCTTCATTATCTTGATTCAGTGTTAAAATTTTCCTTTAAGAGGTAGTGGATTTATGATATATAACATCTTGAATACAAGGTTTAATACATTTTCTTCCCTTTTCCTTTTTACATATAGCATATAGTGAGATGGGTAGACAGGATACTCAAGGTACACATGGAACAAGGAAGTAATTTCTTATAATCTGTCATCTTTACTTGATTTTTAAGAGGAAAGTTCCCTTCTAGCAGGGTATTTGTCCTCCTGAGGAACAAAGAAATATTCCCACACTATAGATTAAGTGAGGAAATGAGCCGATTCTTCTGTTTCACAATTTATGGCAAGTGCAGAACATGCCAAAATTTTGCATAACTATTTTAAAGCAGCATTCTCTTTGTATCTCCTCTTTAATGTTCTTCTTCTGGATTGTACTCATAACATAAATAGTAAAAAGGAAGTAGGATGAGATTATTTTCCCCCAAATGATTATTTTTCCTGCAAGCACTCAAAAAATGTTGATTAAAAGAAAATATAGTTGGTAGGAAAAAAGAATTAGTCATTACATAAAATTTTTCTCTCTGTATTATCACACTTTTCTCTATAGTTGATTTTTTTTGTGATTCATTGCAATCAACATTCTCAAGTGTTAAATGATTCCTCTTTTACTGAACACTTGAATTTTCTGTACCATAGAGTGCCTTAAGAGTTTTGAGAAAAACAAATTTGTTCTTTCTAATCAATTTTGGCTTTTCTTTACTTTGTTTCAAAGTTGATTCTACTGAGCTTTAAATATCTGATTTTCATTTAAAAAATCTTAAAGGAATACACTATGTCTAGCAGTAATTATATATATATTATCTGGTTAGTTTATGTACATGCAACTATGTTGTCCTTTGTTTCTCTGGCTCATGCTAAGAAAACTTAATTTTTCTCCTAGGCATCAAAAATATTTGAGTCATCTTAATGTGAACTTTCCAGAAGATTAGGGACAGAAACATTTGTTGTTATTTTAGTAAGTTTGGTCTAGATGGTTCTATTTCATATATATTTGAACCTTAGACACTTTGGATTTTCCCTTATCAACCCAACGACACAAAACACTATCAATGAGTATAAATACTGAGCCACACACACTAATAAATGATCAGTTTTTGGATAATATTTAATTTTTTATCTTTTATGGTTATTACAGCTTAAGTTAAGAGATATTTGACTATTTCCAATGTGTGAAATCTGTGCTTGGCACCTTTGGGAATGCAAAGATAAGCAATATGTATTGTCTAGGATGGACTATTGCAAAGAAACAAGCGTTCAAAGGTTTAAAATCAATATCTAAAGTACTAATTGAAAGAGCAGCCCTGAGACCCGGCATAAAACATTACTCACATATTGGAGTCAAAGTTCAACCTTAAGTAAGAAATTAATTATTTTTCTCTTGAAAGAGTGAAGCATAGAGGGTGATTATACAATTAAACTGAGAGTAATTTTTTCATCCCTCCTCCCCTCCCCCCCACTCCATACTAACCAAGAGTAATTTTTTTCGACAATAAACCTTTGGTTCAATAATATAAGATCATGCTATTACTTCCAATTTAATAAAGATGGTGCCAACTTCAAACCTAAGCACAATGTATGCCTTAAAGGCAATAGTCAATTTTAGAACTACTGGCTACATTAAGCTTTTAATTGAAAAATAAAACCTGACAGACTCTTGACATTTCACAGCAACTTAAGTAACATACAAATGCTGAACTATGGTACAAAGTGATGTTTTAAAATGAAATGATAAATGGCTGTGATAGATGCATCTACATAGTTAGCCGGGTGTCCACTAAAGTGAAGAGCTATACACATTTTATTTTTGGCCTCCTTGGAATAATGTAGAAAGCTGCATACTTGTGTATATTTTCAGCCTCATGAATTGATGTCAATTTGTTGTTTTTGTAGCTGCCTTGCTACTTGGACACTAACTTCTGACCCCAAATACTAGACTTCAGAGAAGGCAACTGAAACCCTACTCATCCCATGACACCTCTGGTCCTCTCTTCTTACCACATTCCTGGTTTTTTGAAGGTCACTTGAGAGCTGGACCCTTCCTTCTGTGTACTGCCCTAATCTTAGTATCTTCTTGGGGACTGTGAGCATATCACAGACCTGGTACTCAGTGTCCTCATAGTCCCATCCATCTCAAAAACTTGCCTGCTACCTTCACTACTGAAGAATGGGAAATATTGAAGGGACAGAGAGAGGTTAGGACCTGACCTGGTGTGACCCAGTCACAGTGTGGCTGAGCTCAAACACAGCCATGCCACCTCCCCCTCCCAACCTCACACTCTATTTCACTGTTGAATCAATAAAAAGCATTTTCTTTTCAAATCTATTGGAAAATGCCGTATCTGAGATAATGCCTTGCATTGCCTTCTTAACTCCCATGTTGGGTCCCTCTAGTCAGCATGACATCCCACTTCCAGAGTGACATTTCAAGCCTTATCTGTCTCTCAGGAGGAACTTCTGGTCTTCAGAAGCACAACATTGCACCTAAAATGTTATTCATAGATCACACACATGCACATACATGTTTAGTCTTTTAAAATGCATCTCTTTTTGTGGGCATAACACGCTCTGTGAGTGACAGATTGGAAGGCACTCTAAATATATATTTTATAATTTTTAAATTTTATTTTCATAAGGTTGTTCACATTATAAATATTTTCTGTGTGAGATATTTGGCCTGTAACTTTTATTCTAATACTAGATCATTTAATTCCCAATTGGATTCTTCACACAGGACTTCTAGAATACTTGTTACTTTTAATTATTTATTAATATTGTCAATAAGAAAAAATCTTTCTGATTTCTTTATAGGGAATACTACACTCCCCTTCACCATTTTTTGCTTGTTTTGGGGTCACATCCAGTGGTGCTCAGGGCTTACTCCTGGCTATGAACTCAAGGATTACTCCTGGCTATGCAATCACCATAGGGGAAGCCAGAGACTGAACCTAGTTCGGCCACCTGCAAGGCAAATGCCCTGCCCACTGTACTGAATGGAAAGAAATTTGCCAAGAATAAAGATATATCTTACATGCTCATTAGGATTTTGTCACAGTGTAATCTTCATAACTGATGACACAGAGACTTGTAGGAAATAGGGCTAGCTATCAGCAACCTGTAAAGGTAAAGGTAAAGGTAAAGGCCCTCCCGTTGTTCATCGATTTGCTCAAGCGGGCCCAGTAACGTCTCCATTGGAG
>JAOXYA010000018.1:31901885-31912360 GCA_028565675.1 Sorex palustris
CACTATTGATGTAGTGCTATTCAGTTCTTACCGAGGAAAAGAGTAAGTGGACTGTCTGTTTTCAGCAGTTCCACACTGTGAATTTCACAGCAAATACAAGGCTGAATCCTTAGGGATCTGTGTTGATGTTCACCCCTTCACTGAATACTTCCTCTCTTACTTTATACCACATCAATAATTCACTTCATTGGAATGATGCCTAGTTACCTCAACCTAACCCAGGGAGAGCTTTTCTTCATTTCGAGTGCTAAATACTTAAAGAAAATATTGGCATGTTGCTATTCAGGGATATTTGATCACTGATTGAAGTGTGATCATGTAGACTCTAAACCCTGCAAAATTCATGCTCTATGCCTGCTAGATATTTTAAAATATTTAAAAATTATCATTCTAATCGTAAAGACATTTTATCACTTATCACATTCACTCCTGGTTTGTTAAAGGATGTATAACCATTTTTTTATCAGTACATATTATGAAGTGCAAAATCTGAAAAGAACTAACTTGTATTCCTATTCCTTTTTTTTTTTGTTTTTAAATATCTTTGCGGTATGCAGATACTCTGCAACAAGATTGTAGCTGGTGATAAAATTTCAGTGAAACCCACGATGACAATATAACCAAGCTATTTCCCTGACTCAGCTCCAGTAGTCTGGGAGGGCAATATAATAAACAATGCTTCTTCAATCTACTTCCTCCAGTACTTAAAATGGTCAGATGATATTTGGAAGAAGCCCCTTTACATAACCATCTTTTTTCTTTTGTGAATCTTGTCACAATAAAATCACCAGCTTCTGATGCCTGATTCTTGCCTACTTTCTTGAGACCAAAGAGAACAATAGCAGTGGCAGTAATTACCAAATATAAGGTAAGAGGAAGGTTAGGACACAGGACTGTCTCCCTCTGGGCAGAGACTAGATGGCACTGTTAGGAACAGAGTTCAGAAAAAGTCCGTTTGAACCTGGCCAAAGCACTACAACTGAGAACATTTGCTTTCAGAATGTAAAAGAAACTTTCCCTTCCTTACTCCTTAATCTCAATTCTTATTTTTATCTATCCTACATTATAGAATAGCTGGACCACATTTCAAAAGCCAAAGTGAAAATTAAAGGATTTATGATAATCCTATGTGGATGGTTGTGGGCGTTTCATCTGCAGTGGGAGCATTTTTCTCTTTCTTCATGGCAGTGCTAACATTTCTCAGCTTCTTGTCTAGTCTTCTTCCCGAAACTACTTGAATAAACAGCAGCAATAGTTTTAGCAGCTAAGCAACAATTCTTACAGTATTGGGGAAGAGTTCCCATCCTTTCCCTCAATTTATTAGAAGTAACTTGCTCAGGCTTTTACAACCACAATGTCAAAGTGCCCCATGCAGTCCTACCTTGCCCACATACTGATACTCGGATCCTGTGTATTCCTCCAGGAGAAAGAACTGATTCCACATCCAGCTCCTTTTGGAACGGGTCAGCTCATTTTTGCTGTGTCCAGAGAGCTCCAGGACCCTTTTCTTGGCCTGGAAACCACTAGTCCTTTTAGACAACGTTGCTGAGAAAGTTGGGTAGGGTTGACCAACCCAAAAGAGGAGCAAGAAGTAGCGGTAAGTTCTCATTGTGATGCACAGTTCAGGCCCGGAGAGCAAGCGTCCTCTCTTGGAAGTGCCTCTCCTTCACTGCCCTGGATCCCGTCTCATTCCTCCTCTCATGCGGAATGTTCTTTGCTTGGCTCTCGGAGGGTATCTGGAAAGAATAAGAACATATCCAGCATTTTTAGAGATGCTTAAAATTCAGTGTTAGAACAGAGATGCTTCAGAGAAACAGGACAGCAATTTGAATAGCACAAGAAGAATAAATTGGCCATTGGGTTTGAGATGAGGAAAAGGGTCTCTCAGAGAAGCTATGGGGAAGGCACGTGTGGGATAGGGAATGGCTGCTTTCCTGCCCCTTTGCTATCCCCTGGAAATCCTTTTTTTAAAGTAATAGCAGTACTGGAGGTCAGCATGGTAGAGAGGATTGTTGTCATCACCTCTATTTTCCACCTCTGAGTACACAGACGGAGATCTGGCTGGAAGTCTGAGCTTGAGTTTCTGATCCTGTAGGCACATCTATCCTCATGTCAAGTATAAGGCAAAGAAGACCACTGACAGTTGCAATTCAGTTCCACAGTTAGGTGGATAATGCTTGGCATTTGCTAAAATAAGTTTGAGCACCTTTGATAGATATATAGGCAAAAGCCAAGGTGAAATGCATATGTTCTACAGATTCCTGGCTTTGGAGCTGTGCTGTGATAGATTGGTGTGGGTCAATTAAGGTTGGAAAAGTATCCTCCTCAGCATGCATATTAGCATACTGAAGTTTTTGAAGTGAATTTTCTGCATGAAAATAAGCCTGCATTTAACCCAGTGTTTCTCTCAAATTGCCCAGGTAACTTCATTTCCTCATCAGATGACCTAATAACCTACAGTGTTAATGAACAAATGGTGGAATTTGTATCTATCAGACTATTAAAAAATGAGAGAAGCAATTCTATGAAATTTTCTGCATCAACTCCAGGATTTTGATCTCTAAATTTTAGTTGTATCAAAAGCAATCAAGCATCTATATTAACACTGGTCAGTTACCATGTAATTTTCACTGATGCATTAGCGATCTCTGGTTCATAATGAGTGCAATCTTCAGAAAAACCAGCTGTTTTTAGTTTTCATAGTTGTGTGTGATGAGTTTTTGTGACCAGTATTAAATTTCAAGAATATAATGTGACATTAAAATAAATTCTTTAGATCAGTCTGACTGCCAACGATGCTGCAAGTTGGTTTGCCACTTTATGTAATTAAGGTAACGCATGCCTCTATCTCCATTCTAAACATTTTCACTTTTCTGGGTGGAAGGTGAGGAAGGGAAGGAGGAGAAAAAATCTAACAAATGATTTATGTTCCTCTTTGGTTATTGGAAAAATATTTCCTTAACTAGTACCCCCCCCTCAAATGAAGTGCTTTGTAATGTAGAACATAATAGTAAACTGAACAGTATAGTCACTCTAAAGGCACAAAAAAGATCTGTTCTCTTTTCTCCTGTGATTCTATTAGGTGAACATACGTGTGACCTTTTTGAACCCCAGCCATGAGTTAATTATAACCCCCTAACATGTGCATGTGCAAAAGCTTCCTACTGGCACATAAGTGAAATATTTCGCAGTGTTCAGCATTTTAAAACCTTGATTCCATTATTATGCATCTTCTTGACAGCAGTCTGGGGAAGTTGAAAATTCCACAGGTGAGTAAATTAGTACTGTGACAATTAGTCATGCTGGAAAAATGCCAGGCGACAGTATACTTGTCGCAACGTGGCCTGGATTCAGCTGTGAAATGACTGATGCTCAATTAGGTACCAGGGCTGCCTCTGTCCGCATGGGACGCCTGGGAAGAGCATATGGAGAAAAGCCCTCAAAAGACACGGATTCATTTTCCCCAGTAAGACTGCACAGAGGTTGATTCTGCGGCAATTACATTTTTCTTAATTTCCCACATTCTCCATTATTTGCATAGACAAATCCTGCAGTGAAGAATTACACGTCTGTTACCACACACTCTGGGAGGATCCCATGGTGCTGCCAGGAAGAGGGAGGCAGAGAATGGAGGTGTCAGCTGTTTAAAAGGCAGACTTCCAAAGGCCATTTGAAAAGAAAAATCGATCCCTGTGGGTGTTGTGTGCAAACTCGACAAGCTGTTGCCACTTGAATATTAAATATTAGTTCTTTTTAATATCACAGATACCAAAATGTCAAGTATTTAAATTTTTTTTGTGTGTGTGCTTAGTTGGTAATGAGCTTTTAAAGTGATGCAAATTTAAACAGTACTTCCAAGTGTGCAAGAATAACTGGTTTTGTTATAACCCCAATCTTTTTTTCTTATCAACTTGGCAGTGTGGGTCCTTATTAAATACTCAATATGTAAAATTACTAAAATTACCATGATGTAGTTATACTTGGTGGTTGGTTTTAGAAGGATAGATTTTTTTGTGAATTCTACAATTAGAAAACCTCTTGCAAACTCTATAAACTATTGAGTGTATAACTTAGCATATGATGATCCGTGATAAAGCCAGAATGCCTGGGTTTGAATTCAGTCTCTGCCATTAGTTTGTATAAATCTGGAGAATTTGCTTTATTTTATTAAGCTAATGCCTTAGTTTCTTCTTCTATGAATGGGGATAATTATAGCAAGTAAATACATGTAAGAATTTATAAATAAATCATTACATGCATATAACATTGCCTGACACTTACCAGCACTGTATAGGCATTTAAGTATTAACCGTAATAATTATTATTATCACTACTATTTTTGTTACTATGTCCTTTGCATGTAAAGACTTTGATTAGAACACACTGTAAAGTCTAAAATATAACATTATTCCCTCTTAGGCTTAAGTAGGCTTAGGTATTCTATTTTCCCAGAAGCATTTCCAAACAAGTCAAACTCGTCTAGAATTGAAGAAAAGCATTTTTAAAATCAGAATCAGAAAACAGTCACCTTGCTGATTGTTTTCCTTTGTGTGGACTTGAATTCAGGACTTCATAGGCAGAGTGCAGAGACAGACAAGTCAGACGATACCTGTGCTTTCTCCTGAGCATCTTGATGTCAGCATGAAGAATCTGGGCCCATAAAGCAGGGTAGTTCAATGGTGCAGAACTCAGTCATCAGCAGCCTATACAGATATGCTGCTCATTCTGGCACTGTTCTGGGCCCACCAAGTCTGTACCCAGAGGTGCTTATGGGAGCTACGCAGTAATGGCTATTGAATTTGGGGTTCTGTTGCATGTACTCCAGTTCTTTGAGCTTTCTCTCCAGTCTTTATGTGAAGGTTTTAAAAAAATCATTTCTACTTTGTTCAGGTTAAAAAAAAAGAGCAGAAATTCAGAATTCGTATCAACACAGTGATTTTGCCCTTGTGAAAATGGTATTGGACCAACATGCTTTCTTCTTCTTCTTTTTTTTTAAATTTTGGTTGGGGCTGTGAGTGTTACATATGGTGGTGCTCAGGGTTTACTCCTGGTTCTGTGCTTAGTGATCACTTGTAGTGGGGCTCAAGGGACCATATGGGCTATTGGGGATTGAATCCGGGTCAGCCAATTGCAAGGCAAGCACCCTACCTGCTGCTTATCTCTCCAGCCCCAACCTTCTTAAAATCAATATACTGTTATTTTGTTTTGTTTTGTTTGGAGCCATACCTGGCAATGTCCAAGGGTTACTCCTGACTCAGCACAAGGAATTACTCCTTATGATACTCAGAACCATATGGGAGCCAGGGATTGAACCCAGGTTGGCTGTGTGCTAAGCAAGCACCATACTGGCTGTACTAACTCTCTGCCCCTACTGTTATTCTAATATTTTATTGGGTAGGGATTTGATGGAGTTAAAATGAATACCATACATATTTTAGATTTTAATATAAAAACATGAAGGCTTCAAGCATGGCCTTAGATACAAAACACCAGGAAATTAAGCTTCTAACTGGCTACAAGTTAAGTAAAGAAAGGAAAAGACCCAACTTTGAGAAAGATGGGAAAGCTGACTACTAAGAAATTAAAATACAGGAGAATCCCAGGGTAGTTTTGAGGAATCAGATGTGCTGCTCTTTTTGTAGATGTCTGAAAGTAAACCAAAAGGTCAAATAAGGGTATACGTGGGCACTGGATTTTAGGAGAGCAGGCACAGCTCTTCAGTGAGGAAAAGTTTAATAGTGACAGAGAAAAGAATATAAAACCAAGTTGACTTGTGTATCTTTCTGTCCCTATGTCCTTCAGGCATGAAGAGTAAATCAGAAACATTCAAACTCTCTTTAAGAATAAAAGTTGCAGGATCTAGGGTTGTAGCTCAGAGATAGAATACATTTCTGGCAAGTATGAGGCCCTGGGTTTGATCTCCTGAACTTCCCACAGCTCCAAGTGTGAAGCCTGGTGTCCCATTAAGAGCAATCCCACCTGGGCACTCTATCACCACGAAGGATAAAAGCTGAACTGCTTAATTGCAACCTAATAACAGCATGGATAGAAATAATTATTTAAATGATCAAAAATTTTTTTATTGGAATCTGGGTTTATGGAAAATTTCAATTTATTCTTGGTAAATGTTTGTATATGATGATTTCTTATATGCAAATATGATCGATCCAGAAAACTAGTTTGAATGTTTGCAGAAGTCTGCTTTTAATGATAGGTAGAAGGTAATTAAGAGCTCATGGGCAGTAAGACAAGGTCTTCATTATGGCATTGATAATTACATATTTTGAAAACAAACTTTTGGGGGGGAGTTGGAAGCCTCTGTGAGTTTATACTTGGTCTTCACAAGAGTACATAGTCAAATCCATCTTTTATTTTATGCTTACTATTTAGGAGGAACCTGGGCCTCATTAATTCAGGGTCTACCAATTTAGAATGTGTGATAATTAATGCAGAAGCTGGCCTTAAGTTTTCTTTTTTGATTTAGCAAACTCTTTCCCCCTAGATTATTGCAAACTAATAATGTAAAAATATTTCAGAGGGATATATAGAATGAGAAGACAGACTATAGTTTCTGAAAGTTCCCTAGAGTATTCTGAAAGCACCTTTTTATTTGCAAATAATTAATATGATAATTAGAAAACTTCTCTATGGATTGAACTGCTTCTCCGGTGACTTATCTTTGATAACGGTCTGAATGATTCAACTGTTTTATCTGGTTTGGAGATACTGATTCTATTATAATGTTTACAGACAAACAAATAAGCAAATGTTAGGCAGATTTAAAAGCAACATAAATGCTTTAAAGTTTTAGAATTTGAACTTAGAAAACATTTGTTTGGCACTTTTGATTAATTCTAATCCATGCACTATTACTACAATGTTATCTAGGCTTACTAATTAAATCAAGCACATTCATTCTTTGGTATGCAGACCCTTCACTTTGGCAGGGAAAGCACAGTAAGTATTCAAAAATGCTACATTAAGGGGAAAACCTACCTACATCATTTAACAGAGTAGAGATACTTTAAAATCTATTATGACATTGTTTTTTTTTCCCAAAGAATGATGTTGCATATGAATTTTCTAGCAGTTTACTGCATGATGTTGCTCACACAAAACATTTTTTAAAGTATTGTCCAATAAACAAGTCATGCTGACCTATTGGCATAACCCAATTAGCAATGCAGTCTCTTTTCCCCCCACATACATATTATAACCCTTACTAATTTTTGGTACATTTTGTCATATGATCTCATTAACAATGTGAGAAACCTAGTTATTTACCATCATTTACCATCTTTCATGACCTCACTGATCTCCAGTTTGGACATTGAAATTGCTCTACCTTCACACTGTCTTGGGAGCAATAAGGGAAGTGGATGGCACTTCAGCCATGATAGCACTGCGCGGTAGCACTGTCCTCCCGTTGTCCATCGATTTGCTCAAGTGGGCCCTGTAACGTCTCCATTGTGACACTTGTTGTTACTGTGTTTAGCATATCGAATACGTCACGGGTAGCTTGCCAGGCTTTGCCGTGCAGGTGAGATACTCTCGGTAGCTTGCCAGGTTCTCCGAGAGGGGCGGAGGAATCGAATCTGGGCCGACCAGGTCAACTGCGTGCAAAGCAAACACCCTACCCACTGTGCTATCGCTCCAGCTCCTAGCCACAGCTATTATAATTTAGCAAATTTGAGAGGGAGAACTCTTATAAGCAGGAGGAATGAAACGGAGTGAATCCAAAGGGACACATGTCTTCCGACATGCAATCTTTCCAAAATACGCAATACTTATTTAGAGGGAAGAATTTTCTGGTCAATTAAGTTTGTTCAAGATCCATTTTCAAATCACCTGAGAAACTTGGGTTTGAATATGCTGCCACCTGTTGAGAATAAAAATAAGTCGAGAGAACATGGCTGAGATGCTAGCAGTGGTGACATAAAGAGGGAGCCAATTTAAAATTTGGGGGGTAGCACTTGCCCAGGAAGTCTTCATTTCTAAACCTCCATTTCATTTTTCTGTAAATGTCAAAGTCACTGTTGAGTAAAATTGGTTCCGTTTCGTGTGTGTAATGAACTCCACTGAAACGTGTCAAACAGCTCTGGCATCTCCTACCATGTAACACTTCTCTTGTGCCAATGAATCATTATGGTAACAGCCATCCAGTGATGCCTGAATATTTTTTTATTTTTTTTTGTAAATGTTTATATTTGTGGATAATATGCCAATCTGTTTGCAAACGGATGTATTTCCAGATGAAGCTTTTTCAACAGCATTATCCTCCTTCTAAAATCATATTCCACACATGGCATTAATGATGATAAAATCAAACGTGTTAGAGCAAAGAAAATGGTGTTTTCTATGTAGTTGAGGTTTAAAGAATTATTTGTGGATTTAAAATACTCACTTAGGATGAACAAAACAAACCACCCGAACCAGCAACAAACAACCTCTATGTCAGAGGATAAAGATGAAGTTCTTTTCCCATTTGTTTGGGAAAACCCAAACTATTTCACCAGGTGTGAAGGAGTCTTAACATATGGTTACTTACATTTTAAACCCAACTATGTGTCTGGGTAAGAGTTTCAGCCATGCCCAACACTAGCTGGGCAACTTCGGAACCAAATCATGTCTCAATTGCTCTGTCTATAAAATGTGTTGATAGGAGTACTAATGGCCTCTTAAGCTGCCTGGGAGGATAAATGCAAGAATATATGTGAGGTCTTTGCTATTATTAACATATTATGATGGCCACAACTAGTTCATGTGAAAGAAAGTTTTAGCTGGGGGATAATGTGTCAACCATCCTAGGTCCACAGTTTCTCAACCATTTTTCGCTTTACAATTTATAATTAAGAAATAAGTCTGTGGCTAGCCTGGAAAGATTAGTCCATGCCCATTTATGGATCAAAACACAACTCTAGAAGTCTGGTTTATTTTTATTTGAGGCTTGGGGGAGGAGGTGTTGCCACCCAGAGCAAGGCCAACAGCTAGCATCCTCCTTCCTGTTGCTCTCCCCCAACCTTGTGTTTAATTGCCACTTAGTTGTAATTCGTGACATCATGGTCACTGGTCTTCTTGCTTCATTCCTTTATGTATATTGCTTGACTGATGTGGACAACAGTTCTTACTCAAAAGATTTACCTGTGTGAAAGGAAGACGTGGAAGAGAAAGAGTTTATACATTTAATTAGCAATTCATGGTATGGATTTGAAGCAGATCTGTGGCAAAGTATATGTTTAGGTGACATATGACTCTGGGAGTTACAGGAATTGTTTGGGACTCCTAGCTATTTAAGACCATGGAACTTGAACAAGATTGAAAGATATCCAAACACACTAGCACATTAGTCTGAGCGATTTCCATGAATCTTGTTCTTCCTTCAATAGCTTAGTGAAAAGGCAGCTTGAAAGTACTTCTGGGAGTTGTAGACCAGCAGAAGACGAGAGGCTAGTCATGGGTGCCTGGAGTTCAAAGCCAGATCTCATATTATTAAGATAAAGGAATCACATGGGCAGGCTGACCATGAAGTCATTGTAAAACTTGGCATGCCAGAGACCTTGACGTCTCCCAATTTTCTCGAGTGTAACGAGGAGTTGGGGTGCCGGGTTTATTAGTGCTGCTCTAATATCAGTCTTTGATCAATCTGAAGTTAAAGGCATAAATCGTAATGCTAGTGAAACTTGCCATGCCCCATCTCTGAACTCTGTGTGCTGGACACGGATTCACTTAGCATAGTGCAAATGTCTTTGTACTTCCCATGACAGTCCTGTGCATTGGATGAAATCCTACTGTTTCTGCAAGTGTTAAATGGACATGTGGAGAGTTTGAGTGATTTGTTCAAGGAGGTGCAGTGGTGATGTCGGAAGCCAGATCCCAGCTTGGATCTCACCCTCGAGAGCCCCCTCATCTGAGCATTAGAGGCAGTCTGCTGCCCCCAATAAACGCCAAATAGTGCTGATAGTGCTGTGATCTCAGACTTGGGTCTTTAGGACTACCTTAGAAATATAACAGTATAGACCTCTGGGCATAGAAAATAAAAGCCACAAAGATATTTTCTCAGAAAGAATAGCAAAAAGAGTTTCATCTGTCCCAGACCAAAACCACTATAAACATCTAAGTCTTGAGCCAAAGAGATAGTTTACG
Organism: Sorex palustris; assembly: GCA_028565675.1. NCBI lineage: Eukaryota > Metazoa > Chordata > Mammalia > Eulipotyphla > Soricidae > Sorex > Sorex palustris. Next base: position 31,912,029 of record JAOXYA010000018.1, read on the forward strand.
TCCTTGCCTTGCACACTAGTCAATTCCATTTCAACACCCTCTGCATGGCAGATAGTCTCCTGCAGCATGCCCGGAGAGAGCCCTGAGCGCTGGTGGGGTGTGGCCCCCCAAACCAACAAAACAAAACACCCATCTAAGTCTTAACCAACAATCCTTTGGACACTGACCTTATCCATGAGAGCTTTAAAGATAACAAACACAGCTTTATTGGCCCGAGCATGCACAGTCAACAGACTTTGGATGGAACCAACTAATCCGGACACTCCTTTGACACCGTGTTTACAGCCTCAACTGTTGTTGGCTTCTGACTACCTTCTATATAGCCTTTCATG
>JAOXYA010000018.1:32024129-32035022 GCA_028565675.1 Sorex palustris
GTTATATTTATGTACCTCATTTTACCCATTAGTGTCAAGTACTAGTGTCATTTGAAACCTTAGTAGGGTTGCTTAACTTTAATAGGAACATAAAAGATAAATTGACATAATGATCTCATTTTTGAACAATAATTTCTCTTCTTAAGATCATATTCAGGCTTTTCTCATTTTGTACTAGTGTTCTAAGTTATCCTTTCTGGTACTCTGATCTTAGTGGACATCTTACAGATATAGGTGTATCTTACAGAAACATTTCTTCTATTAGGTCCTTTACAGAAAGTAGGGTTCTTTAAAACCTCCTTTAAAGGAAATCATAGACTACTAGACCTTTTTGGAATGGTAATACAACTTCCCTGGCCAGCCTGACACTTGGTACACACTCAGTGGCTTCTGATTAACTGGAAGAAGTCAGCCTGAAGGTGATTCTAACACTGGGATGCTGAGGTCTGCTTTCAGCTACTTCTTGTTAAATTCATGTATCAATGATGAGTGTGAATACATAGAATATAAGCTTATCATATTTGCAAATGACCCAAGGCTGAGATGTAGAGCAACTATATTAGATGTCAGAATCAGAATTTGAAAACATTTTGACAGCCTTCCTTTAACTGGATGAAATTTAGTAGGGAGAAGGCTAAAGACCCATCTTAAAAACAAGAGCTCAAACAAATAGAAGTCAATCTCCAAACACAAACAACTGTTTGTAAAAGATTTTTCAGAAAGTGCTAGTGATAGTCACATATTCTAATGGCATTGCAGATTTATTTGAAGACTAAGAGGAACTAAGTGTGTGTTACACTCAACACTGGTCACACCCCCATCTGAAGTCTGGCGTGAAAATCTGTGTTCCATATTTTCAGAGAGAAAGAGAGAGACAGAGAAATCTGAATGTAGGTAGAGAACAAGATCTCAAATTAATGCTGTGAAACATACATTTTTCTATAAGAAAAAAATCAGAAGAAATAGGATGGTGTTATTTTAATAGTTGTAAATGCCATCCTGAGGAAAAGAGATTTGTCTGAAATGGCATGTTTTTTAAGGGTTTGACTAACATTAGTATTTGAAAGAGGGAAAACAACTTTGGTTGAGTCTAAGGGGAAAACTTTAGCCAGCTACTAATTAAGCCACGAGTTGTCCAAGAAAATACTGACTCACCTTATTTCTTTCTAAAAGGTGGGAAGATCCAATAAGAAAATGGATGCATGAAAATAACAATGAGAAATACACCTATTAAAATGACTTAAAGCCCGAATACTGACAACACCAAATGCTTAGGAGGGCTGGAGTAACACATGGGCTCAGTCACTTTTGGTGGGAATGCAAAATGATAAAACCATATTGGAAGGCAGTTTGACGGTTTCTTAAAAATGAAATGTATTGATCATACATATAACACAGCAACAGTGTTCCTTATATTTACTCAAATGGATTGAAAATTTATGCCCACACAAAAACACATGCTCAAATGTTTATAGCAGCTCTATACATAATTACCCAAACTCAGAAGCAACCAAGATGTCCTTTAGAAGATGAATTGATAAACAAACTGTGTTGCTTCTAGACAATAAAAAAGTGTTTGGTGATAAAAAGAAATAGGTTGTCGAGTCATGGAAAGATGTGGACAAACTTTAAATAGATATTATTAAGTGAAGGAAATTAGTCTGTAAGGGTTACACACTGTATGATTCCAATTTTATAACAATCTGGAAGAGAAATCTAGTAACATTAAAGAGATTGGGAGGAGGAGGTTCAAGAGTCAAGAGTATGGAATGGCTAGGAGGAGCAAGGGATCTTCAGAAACCATTATTCTGTACATTATAATGGTATATGCATATCAATATATATTTAGAAATTCCATAGAATGCACAACAGCAGGAGTGAGACCCAGTATAAATTCTTTTGAGCAATAATGATGAACTGATGTAGATTCATAATCACAAGTGCAGCCTACTAATACAATTTGTTAGCAATAAGGGGCACTGGGTTGGGGATGATGGAGTATATGGGAACTGTTTATAGTTTCTATTAATCTTGGACTTTTTTTTTACAAAAAGAGTGCATGACAGTAGTCAATCATAGCACAAAAACTAGGATCAACTTGGATGATGCTTCTTCTAGTGCCTATAGTAAGGCTTAGTAGAGTGTACTATGGACAAAAAGCTGACTTTGGCATAAGAAGGCAAACAAGTTGAATCAGGCCCAGGAACAGTTGGGAAATCATAGTCCAGAGCTCCAATAAACACTAGAGGAGTTTATAAGGTAGCCTATCGGGCATCAAGTGACGAAAATCCTGCAAGATAGAAAATGATAACAAACAAGCATAATAAATGATCACAGCTGCAGTACTCTTGTGGGGATGAATTGATTCAAGGGCAGAGGGTCTGCCAGCTGTCTCTGGGGGAATTAATAATTATTTGATGATCAAATCTATTTTATTATTATTTTTTGGCCTTCTAAGCAGTACTCAGGAGGTATGGAGGGCCACTTCTGATGATACTCAGCCAAGTAGGCTTGATTGTTTAAGGCTTGATTCCACTGACGTGCTATTCAGGCTGCAGCAATGCTGGGGACCACTAGGGTCACTCTGGTGGTGCTTAAGACTCACAAGGGCTATGAGAACATGTAGTACCAAGGATCAAATTGGGGGACTATGCGTGCAAGGCATACGCTTTATCCCTTTGAGCTCTCTTCCTACCTAGTACTTTCCGGGAATGCTACTCATGTGCACCTGCAAATACGTGCATATGCATATCTATGTACATAATGTATATATACACACATCACTGTATGTACACACATACAGGCACATTTAGAGACAATTATATATGCACACGAATTTTGATACTGATAAGAGTTAATAAGAACATAAAATAGGTCTTTGAGATGGAAAATGGCACTGGCAGAGTGAAAGAGGATAAACATTATCTAGGGTGGCCAGGCAAAGTCTCTGGAGGACAGCACGGAGCTGATACCTGGAAGATATTCAAAGACAGTATCACTAAGATGAAGCTGAAAAGATAGCACCAACAGAAAACACATGGCCACACACTTAATTGCTAATCTATTTATTCTCTCCTCCCTTCCTCCCTCCTTCTTCCCTCCCTCCCTCCCTTCCTCTCCTTCTTCCCTCTTTCCCTCCCTACTCCCCTCCCCCCACCTGTGTGTGTGTGTGTGTGTGTGTTTGTGTGTGTTAAGCAGGTATAAGGGAAAGTAAAACGATTGCCAAAAAGGAAAGGTAAGAATAGAAACAAAGCTATTTCAAGAATTAGACCCAGAAATTTTGCAAAAGACTTTTAGAACAACATGGAACTCTAATATTGAAAAGGAAATTAGATCAGTTTTCAAGAATAATTTTCTGTCTCCTGAAAAAAATTGATGACAGTCAAATTGGAGAAGATAAACAAGATTTGGAATAATTGTTTAGATAAACATCTTATACTCTAATTTAAAACATGTTCAAGGGTAAATTACCTGGCAAAAATTGTGTAGAACATTCTTGGTGACCCTGGCAAAATTTTTCCTGCTAAAAGAAGTGATGGAGAAAGTTCTGGGAACAAGTGATTGACTGGGAGCCAAGTGAAATGGCCCAGCTGTGCACACCTGGATTAAGTCTTCTGCTTCTTAGACCCTGAGGGAGATAAGAAGAGGAAAAACAAACTTAGCCATGAAGGCTTTGAAAGTATAAGGAAGACAGAAAAATATCAAGGAAGAGAACAGAGAGTAAAGAGAGACTAAGTGGGGCTGGAGCAAGAGCATAACGAGTAGAGTGTTTGCCTTGCACACTACGGATCCAGGTTCAATTCCAAGCATCCCGTATGGTGCCTCGAGCACTGCCGGGAGTAATTCCTGAGTGCATGAATCAGGAGTAACCCCTGTGCAATGCCAAGTGTGACCCCAAAAGCAAAACAAAAAACAAAAAAAAATAGAGTGATAAAATGTTGGACTAATGCAGCAATGAGAATAGAATAGGAAAGAAGAGAGAAAGAGGAAAGTAAGATAGGCACATACTGGTTCCTTATAATTGGATATGGGTTCAATGATTCTGGGCCATAATCTTAATTAAAAGATGTGATTTGGATGTGCTTAGTACAGAGCTGCACATCTCTCCCCCCCCATTTTTTTTTGCTTTTTGGGTCAGTGGCAAGCAACAGGAGGACTGTGACAGTGACAGTGCTTTTTGGGTCACATGCAGTGATACTCAGGGGTTACTCTTGGCTCTGCACTCAGGAGTTACTCTTGACAGTGCTTGAGGGACCGTATGGGATGCTGGGAATTGAACTCGGGTCAGCGACATGCAAGGACACTGTCCTACCCCTGTACTATTGCTCCATCCCCTGCACATGTCTTGCAGAATGTTACTTTTAAGAAATCTACAACTCTGTTTTCATTTAAAGTTTTTGGCTCATCTTGCCCAGTCTTTTGTGTGTGTAAGAGAGAGATCCTACCACATCTTTTTGAAAGTCTATTCTTTTTTGTTTGGTGGCTTTCCTAATGCTTGTCTACTATAGAGAAAACCTCGAAGGAAAGGATTGTGTTTGAGAATTGTTGAAAAACTATATCATGTGATCCATAGTGGAACGTCCCCATTGCTTTGATCGTTCCAGAGCTGCAACTTGTGTCCAACAATTTCTCTCTCTGTCATACATCTACACATTGAAATTCAGGGAAACCTGTTCAACACAGTGAAATTAAGGAACAATTGAAGATACTTCAGAACAAAAAAAGATTTATTTTGGTATATTTTTAGGGCTTTGTACAACACACTGATTAAAAAAAAATTACTGATTGGGGGTGGGGTGGGGTGGGGGAGGAGTCTGTAATGTTGTAAAGGGCAGGAGAAGGAAGGAAAGAACAAAGGACTTTTCTCCAATCAAATGCAAATGAAAATGACCCGAAAGATTCTGAAAACAGTCTTTCTCCTGACAATGAACATTTTCATGCAGTGAAATCCATTTTTGAGACTCATTAGCAAATGCTGTGATCTTGCTTATTTTCTATAGCAGCGTCTGGTTATTTCAAATTGATTAGGAGACCTCTGTTGTAGGCAAGCCAATCACTGAGCTACCCCAGGTATTTCTGTAATTGGTTATCATGCTTAATTACAAATGTTTCAGCACAACCAATTTATTCTGCAGCAGATTTTCCTTGCCTTTTCACTGCCATACCTGCCAGTGCTGTTTTCTCTTTTCAGGGAGAGAAAGAAGAGGGAGGAAGGGGAAGAGGGAGGACATATTAACCTAGGCATAGTTTGTTTCTAAAAAAAAAAAAAGACCACATGAATCAATTGATGGATTCATTCAAACTAGCCTACCAATAGTAATATCCAGAATGAAAGGCAGGAAAACATGTATGTAGTTGGTAACAGGAGGTCACCTCTTCTTGCAATCAGTTACCCATCTTTTTCTGGTTCTGCTATTTCCATTAGCCAGTGCAGGGAGCTGGAAGTCGAGTTCTCTCATCGCTCTCGTCCTGCCACGGTGCTGGCTGACCTTCATGTATTCAATCCACTCGCTCCTGAGCTCATCAGAAATAAATGGACTAGAATAGAACAGAATGTGGGTCTACATCGCACTATTCATCGTCTGGCGGTCCTGAGACCTGGACAAGTAGCTCATTGTGCTGGTGTCCTGGGCTGCAGGCAGCCAGCCCCCATTACATTCTCCACAGTCTCCTCCATAGCCCGGGGCGGTCCAGAGTCTGGTAATGGGAGGTGGGACACTGGCCAGGGCTCTGGCTTTTGCCTCTTGCCTCCTGTCTCAGCTCTTCCAAGAGGATCTATGTGAGCTTTGTAGCCCCCAAGACAGATGACAAGGACCCCAAATGAGATGTCTTATGATTAACGTAATTCAAGAAAATGTGGAAGTGTTTTTATTTTTCCCCAGGCCACCTATGCCAGAGATGACATATCCTCTGGGGAGCCAGAGCCTATTAAGACCTGTGTCCTACCTGTGATGTGACAGATACTTTTGGCACCAAAGCAAAACCTGCCTCACTGCACGCCAACTTTGATTTCTAAGATTTCAAATGTAAAGAGTGTTATTGTTATCTGAAAGCTGAAATCAACCTTTAACTAAAGTGATTTCTAAAACAATTCCTGCTGAAGGGCTAGGGAATTTAGACAGAATCTGGTTTGATCCCCCTTGGTGAAAGTTATAGGATATTTATGAGAAATCACCAAGAAGGACTGGCAGCATTTCTGGAATAGTTTAGACTGATTTAGTCACTTGCAAAATGATGGAGATCTAGAGAGTTCAAGGGACTTTAATTTTAATTTTGGTTTTGGAGCCATGCCATACAGTGCTTGGGGTTAGAGGTACTCTCTCTGTGGTTTGGAGGGACCATGCAGTGCTGGGGATTGGATCTGGGAGAGTAGACTTTTTTGAGCATAGTTAGTGGCAGAGGTGACACCTGAACCCAGCTTTTCTTCATGTGAAGAGCTTTACTGAGAGAAGAAAGTTTCCTGTTTTCTAATTCCCCCAGCCTGCAACATCCTTGTGTCAAAATTTTCTCTCCTTCGAGAGTGATTTCATTTTGCTTTTGCTTTAACAATAGACAGGAATTACTGATAATGACACAGAGCATTATAAATGATAAGGAGTGACATTTTTCATTTTTCAATATTTATTTCACAATCTAATGAAACTATTTGATTCTTGAGCATTTGAGTCCACCGAGAAAGCACTTTTCTTCTCCAGCAAAGATCTCTTTTATAGTTCATAGTATTTACCATCCGTAAACTTTTGTAAATCATTATCAAGGGTGAGAATTAATTTTAAGAAAAGTAGCCATTGGCAACATGCACATAAATGTGTGAGAAAAACGTTCCAAATGGAGATTTTATAGTTACTGAAGGAAAAGCTCTTCTGTTATATTAGAGCTGCCAAAAGAATTCAAAACTCGAAAGATCCAAATGACAGCCAAGCAGATTGAAGCTGCTCTTCTCTCAACATTCTCCTTTCTTTATGTATTCAGGGCTTTGCATCAAGAAAACTTATATGCAAGGGGTGCAGAACAGATCCAATTATACAGAGCTCTAGCTAATGTCTGATGCTTTAAGTACATTTCAGAATTTCTGTAGATCGCTATGGAGTCATCTTTCCATTCCTCAAAGTAATGAGGAGAGCCATGGAATACATTACCCCAAAACTCATGGAAGGAAGTAATTAGCATTCATTACCAGTTTTATTTCAATGGCTAATTGGATGTCACATTCATATACTGAGACCAAGGACTGGTCAGTGGAGTAGCCTGTGCTATGATTTATTGTAGGACGATGCAGAGAATGGTTGAAAGGCAGCTTTACTATTCTAAAAAGACTGCAAAACATTCAAATGCAATTACATAGTATTGTGATCCATTCAAATCCAGATGTTGACACCACAGAGGGGAGTTGGTGCTTGACAGTAGGAGGTGCATTGACCTGTTCACTTGGGGAAGAAGGGAATGAATAAGCATGGGGTGAAGGTAGTGGTGGGGACATTTGTATGTGTACATATATGCACTCTGATACCTAAAATGGGTCCACAGTGCATAAACAAAGGTGTGAAAAGTGCTAGCACAAGGTTTTACTGAAGTTGATGAACTGGGCAGGTTTCTGGTCTGAATCTGAGGTAGCAGACTCCACCAACCATTGTTTGAAATTAACTAGAGGTCTACTGAAGAGCATAAAATTAACTGACCTCATCTGAGCTTGCATTGAATCACCACATCAGCTGGAGAGAATAAAAGGATTACGTTTCATTTCTTCACTCCTGGAAGTTTTCTGGAGCCTTCTTACAAGCTTAGACATTATAAAATGAGGTACTTTTGCTTACATAATGGGACCCGAGCCAGAAACAGAAAGCACACTAAAAATAGGAACTTTTCAAAGGATATAATAATAGAATGAAAAAAATATGTGGGCATAGTATAGGCACAGCTGTAAGGGGCTGTGAGTTACCTTGGGGCTAGTAAGGGAAAAATTAGAATGTCTTGATGACTTTGCTCAGTTGGGCAGATGTCTCTCAGAGAGAGAGAGAGAGAGAGAGAGAGAGAGAGAGAGAGAGAGAATCAACTGACTGTTAGGGTTCTAGCTAAGTAATTCAAGTGAGCAGTGAGCCTTTAGAGAAAGTGCTGGAGGACTAAGCACCTTCTCTAACTCCTTCCTCGATCACATCTCTGGTTGGGGCCCCTCTATTGGAGAACTCACAGAGAACTCACTCTGCAAACACTGGGAAGGGCACTGTCCATTATAGATCAGTGTTTTGTGACTGGATTAGGGTGTCTGAGAGTCAGCAGAAATGTGAGAAGGCAGAGAATGCATGCTTTCATTTCTCTCATTTCACTGAGTGAACAGCCTTAGATGGGCAGTGTAGGACAGGAGTATTAGTAGGAAAAACAGACGCAAGTATTGGCCAGCTTAAGCAGGGAGGGATATTTAAAGTCTTCAGGAATCCATAGACAAGTAGAAAACCAGGATGAGGGGAGACACCGCTGGTTCCTTCTCCTGAGTTTATATCATGGACAGTTGAAGCTGCTTCCTACCCAGGGAATCTTCTGCATCAACCTTTTTCCTGTTTTACCAGCTACTAATTAAAATCTACGGTGTGTGCTTATGACTGAGTTTTGCCTTCAAATAGGGGTATGAAAGTTTTTCTTCCAGTGACTGGATATTTGTGACAACACTCACAGGTCATACAGTACTGGTAATATAGGCCAGGGTGGCAAACAAGAAGCACATGTGCCTGTCCCATTATGGACCAGGGTCAGACCACACAATTTTATGGGTCTTATATGACCCATGGGCCAAAAGTCTCCATCCATGCTTTAAAAGAAGGTGGTTGAGTAGAGATACACTCGGAAGTGCTCAAAGCTTACTCTTGGCTAAGTGTTCAGGGATCACTACTGGAGGGGCTCAGGGGACCATATGGGGTGCCAAGAATTGAATCTGTGTTGGTTGCATGCAAGGAAAGTGCCCTACCCACTGTATTCTCATCATTTTTGCTCGAGAAAAGATTTTCAGAATAGGAATTAGAAAGGAAAAAGGGCAGAAAGCCCATCATTGTATTGGAGGTGTAGGATGTCTCCTAAGCAAAATTTCCCATTTTCACATACTAAGACTATTGGTCATTTCATTTTATATATTGTAAAAATATTTTTCCAGATGACTTGTCTATACTGATATTACCCTCCTTAGTAAAAGGTGCCTGCATTATTAGATTTCTGTGGAGGGGAAATGCCTCACACAAGAAAGAAAGATTCACCAACTTAAGGAACTAGGTTCCAGTGACAATGGTCAAAGAGCATGTTGAGTGTCACCATACATAGGTTTTAGGATTTTCATTTGATAGATGAAGATCTGAAGTTCGTGGAATCTAAACACTTGTCAAATTTACAGCTTTGACTGGGAATCAAACCCTAGGGGTAGATTTGGGTTCTCTCCACTGTCAAAAGTTTTCTCCACTCTTTCAGGCAATATGATTTGATTTCCACTTTAGTGATGTTTCTCTTTTTCTTTTTCTAAGACAGCATTGGGTTTTTATTTTTTGAAAGTGTAAATGATTCTAAAGTTAACTTGGATGAAGATATGTTTGAGAAAAACATCCAAAAAAGAAAAAGGGAATAGTGAGAGAAGATATGCTTTCTGAGTATTAAAGTAGAATGCTGTAGTAATTGAAATAGTGTGCTGTAGGTATGGAGAACACAGATTAATACAGCAGACTAAAAGTTCAAAGGAAAGATCCACATGGGTATAGTACTTCAGTTTGTGATAAAAATGGAATTTTAATACAAGTGGAAGAAAGGGCAGATAATAAATTTGTTGGGAAAGGCTGACCAGTTGGTGTATAACATTACATCTTACACTAACGGAGTTCCAAAGGCATCAAGTGTTTTAATAGGAAAAATAAGAAAGAAAAAAAGAAAACGTGGGTGAATATTTTTATAATCTTAATTTGTGTAAGATGTTCTCAAGTATGCACCAAAGACAGGAAAATGGAGTAAACAATTGCTCAATTGGAATATGTATGTAAAGAGTAAAAATTTCTCCATGGTAATAGCAATGTAGACAAAAAGTCATCTGGAAAAATATTTTCAAAAGTATCTGAAATGGAAGAACCAATGGTCCTAGTATGTAAAAACAGAAAATTTTGCTAAGGAGACATCCCACCCCTTCAATACAATGGTGGGACTCCTGTCCTTTTCTTTTTCTTATTCCTAATCTTAAAATCTTTCTCCAGGCACCAGAATGAGGACAGTTCTGTGGGTAGGGTGCTTGTCTTGCATTCATCCAAACCTAGCCAGGTTGGATTCCTGGTGCCCCATATGGATCCCAAGCTCCTCCAGCAGTGATTCCTGAGCACAGAGCCCTGAGAAAATTTGTTTGTGTACCCAAAACAAACAGAAAATCTTTCTCTGAATTGGGGTAAAAAAAACTCACAGAAGACATGAAAATCGCTGATTAACATATGAAAGGATATTTAATCTCATTTAAAGTAGTCATCAAATTAATTCACATTATGATACAATTAGCAGAAATTAAAGCAATTAACAATATCCAAGACAGACCAGGTGTGTGTTTGTGTGTGTGTGTGTGTGTATGTGTGCATGTATGCACATGCATGTGCATATGCATTTTATATACTGTAGTTGGGGTCAAAACAGATTAAAAGTATTTTGTTTGGCATTTACATATCCAAAATACTCAAGATTCTCTTTGATAAACCAATTCATTTATCAAAATGTTTCATCATTAAATTTAAAAGGTTCATAAATAACATAGGATGAACACTGCATTTTTTTAAATTTTTAAATCTTCATGTATCTTTTTATTTTTTAATTTTTTAAAAGGTAAAGGTAAAGGCCCTCCCGTTGATCGTCGATTTGCTCGAGCGGGCCCAGTAACGTCTCCATTGG
>JAOXYA010000018.1:32038224-32049200 GCA_028565675.1 Sorex palustris
GGAGAGAAAATACTTTATTTCATAGAACTGTGTGTAGGTTCTTAAAAATAGACCCAATCATAGACATTATGTCTGCACGTGAATTTCAAAATGTTAACTCATCAGTCATGAGGTTTTTTTTTTTACACTTTCTTTTTGATGGTTTGATTTCAGTGGTAGGTTGCAGCAGAGTGTGATTTACCTATTCTATATTTCAAAATCAGGCTACTGAGGAATGTGGTTCTATTAAGTGACTGTGTAGTCAGATTGAGTTAGAAATAATTCAAGTCATTGTTTCTCTATGTTTTTTTCTCCACAGAATTCTCCGCCATCAGAATCGTTTATGTTGAATAAATTGTCATGATCTTTTCACTAATTCCCAACTAGTTTTCTTTTTCTAGGTATGTAGGGGTCCCTACAAAGTTAAGAAAACCAGGCTACTACCAAAGAAGTAGAACACACTGAAGAAGAAAACACACAGTTATTCAAGTACCAAGAACTTAATGAAGCAATGAATATTTTATATTTTTCTCAGATTTGTTCCCAAATAGAGGGTCACCTTGATACTTCAGCTACTCTAGCTACTTATTTTCAAAGTGAATTGCTATTCACTTTGGATGTTCTTGTTTAATTTATTTGCAAGTTATAGGCACAACTTCATGCCAATATTTTCAACTCAAAGTTTGAAATTATCCCCTCTCCCTTTTATGAAGAATTTTAGGCCTAAATGTGTAAGAAAAAAGTTACACCATGGGTGAAAAAAAGTCTTATTTTTTTTATCTTTCAGAAATAGATTGCAATTTTTTCTTTCTATTGTCATTAAAATGTTTAAATGTTTCTTTACTTTTAACTCCATTTTCTTATTTTAGCAGTTTAAGATTGAGAGTGCTGAGAATAGACTAAGAGCAGGATTTCACTTGCACATGGATCCTTTGCAAACATTTTGATTCTGTTTTTAAAGCTGAACTCTTCTACTTTGATTTTCTAAATGATGGACAGCTACATTATTTAAAAATAAATCCAAACCTTTCTTGGGGTCTTTTCTGTGCATTCTGAGCCTCATAAGTCAATGGGTACAGTGTTGAAGAATAAATGGACTGCAGTTGTTTGGTTTACTTTTCCCAAGTACTCAATAGTAGTCTTGGAACTAAGCTCTCTCCACTTGGATCACATGGAAAGGGTATGTTAACCAGACTGAGCAATGGTTTCCTGGAGGAAGTCTTTGCTTTGACTCTTGAATAATCAATCTGAGCTGCCAAAGACAAGGGTCTTTTTTTTTCTTTCTTCACATGAATTCAAGGCAAAAGGAAATATCAGGGAAAGGTTCTAGAGATAAGAAAATATGACATCTTCATATAATTGAGCGCAGCTTGAAAGCAGTGAGTAGGTGTGCAGGGACTCCCGGTGGTTCCTACAGAGGAGATGAAGACCAGCAGCTAGGAAGGGTTCAGATGGACAATGACCTTACCAGAAGGGATGGACAGGATGGAGGAAGAGTGAAAGATCTCAAGGAGGTAATCAATTGCACATTGTTAGAGTAACTGTTTAACATTCTGTATGGGAGCCCTTTGAAGTCTTTAGGCGTCATTATGACACCACATGTTTTCCAGGCTTGATCAATAGACAGTCTTTCCACCAAAGAGCAATGTTGCTGAGCCTCTGTGGAGCAGGATCTTCCCTACCCACCTTTTATTTATTTATTTATTTATTTATGTAAGTATTTATTTTTATCTTCCATTTTTACATACTTTATTTTCATAAAGTAGTTCACAATAGTTCACTGCAGATAACATTCAAACACCAATCCCACCACTGAGCACCTTCCCACCACAATAAGAGGGAAGTGTGTGAAGGTTGTTCTATTTCATTCTGGAGCCATTTAAGCCTGTATATAAGAGAATACAAGCAAGTATGTTAAAATCAAACAAGTGTGTGCTAGTTTTGGTACATAAGTGGGCTTGAATATAAAAGGTCGTGTGCTCCAGGAAATTTTACATGGCTCTCTTCTGGGAGTTTTGGTGTATAGTCTCTTGATGTTGGCCGTTGATGAGATTACATGGCGCCAGGGACAGTTTGTGGGTGTGACTGAGAAGCTACTGGAAAACTGGAGAGCTGGGGGGAGGAGGCCAAGTCCCGATCCGAGAGGGCTTGGAGATCTGTCACGTCCACCCCTTTTTAAAAACGACTTTCTAGTCCTTTGGATTTTCCCTTCCTTCCTTCCCTCCAACCCCCACCAGATTATGATGATCCCGCTCTCCCCTGTCAGGGTATTTGCATTTGAGCCTGTATCTCCAGAAAGGGCTTTCCTGGAGGAGACTTTAGGCCCCATGCCAGGCATGAAGAGATGCAAGCTTTCGGCTCAGCTCAAACTAGGCCATGTTAAGTGACTGTGGATGCCAACTTCAAAGACATTTGGTTTGGTGCTTAATGTGCTCTGTTGTGAGAATCTCACCATTCTACCTTCTGAAAGTAAACTAGTATGTGTGGAAGTGTGTTTAGACTTAGCACAGCCACCCTTGTATGATTTTTTTTTCTTTCAGTTTGTGCTTTCAAGAATCAACTAAGAAAGTTCTGTTATTTGATCCTGCTGATGTTCCCTTTCAGACAGCTGCCACCAGCACCGCTTGGCCACTTCCTTTTTATTTCCTATTCCCTTTTAACTGTCTAGCTTACTTTGATATGATTTCGTCTTTCTCTGTAATGGCAATGAGAGAGGATGTTTTTTTTCCCAAGGCCATGGCATGAGATGCCTTTTAATTCATTTTAGGCTTATTACCTTGCAACTGTGAGTCTGAATTAGGGCTCTGATTGCCTGGCTCCAGCATGTTTTAGACATGTTGAAAGGTAAATGTATGCTCTCTGTGCTCTTGACAGCTGCTTTCTCTGATAGACCTGGTCGTTAGAGCTTTGATTCCTGGGATTGCCACTTTTCTGCCTTGTGACTTTGGATAACCCACATAATCTATCAGCTCACTGCCTTCTTCTTTATAAAACAGTAAAAAGAATATAATTTTTACCTTCCTCAACTCCCAGGGCTGCCGTGAGCTTTCAGCTCAGGTGTGAAAGTTGCTTTGAATCCCATGAATTCTATGCAAGGCTGCTTTTAAAACAGCTTAATACAAAAATGTTGAATAGCGAGCATATTTTGTTTGGGAAAACAATGTGTGTATTTTAAAAATAATATTTCCTTTGCACAGCTACAGTTTAAAGATTTTTTTTACTGTGACTTCTGGATCTTATTTTAACACATGATTTAAGAATATGCTGCGGCTTTGACAGTGTTATATATCTTCTCTGGAATCTGTAAGCCTGGGCTATTAATTTGATCCTAGGGAGTAGATCTGGTCTCTAGAGAATATTGCCACCACTTGAAACTGATGTCCTATTAACAATCCACAAAATAAGAATCACGGGTAATGCTGCTATATCATGAAGCAACTCCTCCGGCAGATTAAAGCACCTATTTTGCAAAACATTTTTCTTTCTCCATCATTCCCTCTTGGACTGTGCTCAGTTTCTGACTGACCTCATGGTAACTTCTACATAGGATACATTTCTCTATAACTTCCGGGGGAAAAAACCTCTGCAAGGTTAGCACAAAGACCACAGATTTCTACTGAGTAATATACCTAATAAAGTACCCTTATATTCATAGTTATAATTCCTAGATATTGCCAATTCTTTCTCTGTCAGATGGTGGCAATTTGCCATCATTTCTTTCAGAGGCCAGGGAGCATATGGCCAGCTCTCTGGATTTGAAAATTCAGAAAATTCACTAATGAAATGATTTTGAAATTACAGAAAATACTTCTTTTCCTCTAAAGACTAAAGCTGTGATTCCAACTCTAGCTTTGTCCTCTCCAGGGTAGCTCCAATCATCCCAGAAAGTGGCATGGCAATTTTAAGACACGATTAATTTTAACTCAGTTTAAATGAAAAACAAATGCATGCCAAATGATGCTGTTAAAGAAAGGTTATCCTGATATACAATAAATGCTATTTTTTAACCTAAAAAGTTCTCAATTCAGTCCATGTTGGGAACTAGCTGGGGACTGTGGTCTGGGTGGTTCCACTGAAAGGATAGCTTTATTCTGCAGAAATTTTTCTTTCTGATTTTTCTAACTCAGTCCTGAAATGATCTCAGGACAGCATATAGGAGGAAACATTACACTTTAAATTTGACCTCTGTTTTTTGGTAAAGCTGTTTCATTTGAGCTTTAGATAATTCTCACTGCAGACAATAACAGATATTTTTGTTTTCTATTTTTTCCATTGATAATTGTCAGTTATTAAATTGGCTGAGAATCCTGACCTGTTGTTATCTACTAACAATTAGAAATAGTCACTTAGCAGCCTCCTAGAAACCAGTCTAATAGGAAATATACATACCTTCCCCCCCCCCACCTCCCACACTTCATTGCTCTTGCAGGAATGGTGCTGAGGCAAGATATGGGCTTTCAGTGATAAACTTAATGCAGTGTGTATATACAGCACTGTAGCACTGTTCTCCCATTGTTCATTGATTTGCTCAAGTGGACACCAGTAACATCTCCATTGTGAGACTTGTTGTTAGTGTTTTTGGCAATGGAATACGCCATGGGGAGCTTGCCAGGCTGCCGTGTGGGTGGGATACTCTGGGTAGCTTGCCGGGCTCTTTGAGAGGGAGGGACAAATCCAACCGGCTCTGCGGACTGCAAGGCAAATGCCCTACCCACTGTGCAATTGATATTTGAGAGCTCTCTGGAGGTTCTAGCAGGGAAGCGTAGCTACTCTGTATTCCTCAATCTAAGAACGAAGAACGGGTTTATCTCTTTTCAGGGAAGGACATCCTTTTTGACCAACTGGAGCTTGCAGCTTCTCTTGGGGAGGGACACACATAGAGAGGCAAGGGAGGAAGCGGCCACCACATGCCTTGCTGGCCAGATCAGCTGAATCAGCACTGGTGGTCAGGATGGTGGATGGCACAGCCAGATCGCCCTCACATCCTGCACATGATTTTTAATGATATGCACCTGCAAGTTACATTCTGTCATCATGCAACATTATTTTCATTAAAAACAAAGAATTCTTCTCCTGTCAATTATTAGTCCTTCAAGGGCAAGGGCATTCTTTATTAATCATGGCAGCCTGGTCATCAGTATTTTTGCACTCTGTCTTGGGATGCTATTGCTGAAGTTTAGTATAATTTTGTTAGATACCAAAAGCATGGCTAGTGCTTTTGTGCTGTGCTTCTACAAGTTCTCTGTCTCGGGTTCTATTATTTCTTTACTTAAAATGCCTCTAGAATCATTTCCAGGTAGTTTTTATATTTGTGGTTGACACAAATCTTATATTTATCACTCAATTTATTTGAAATTAAATGAAAAGTGTTTCTTTTTCTTCAATTCATGAATGCTTTCTCTAGCAATAGGGAGAAAGTTAACATTTAGATCCCAAGACTATTTAATTCATATTCTGAGCAAATTATGGTGTTTCAATTAGGATCACCTTTTATGAATTGAAGGAAGAAAACTTCGAGGATCTGGAAGAGAACAGAGCAAACAGGACAACATAAAAATGTCCATGTGGAAAGCGATCTCATCAAGAACACTCCGCTGATTTCACTGTGGAAAGCCCACTGACTTCTGTTGTGTCAAACCAGAGAAACTGAGATTATTATCTACTATATAGGCTAGCATTCACCTTGATAAATATAATATAAAAATAGCTTGTGGTGAGGGATGCAGCATAAACCTTGTGCAGAAGTCAGCAGGAGGAGTTGAATCAAGTTCAATACATGCTTACGGTGTATCTCTTATTAATTTCAACACTTGAAATAGATTCTAAAAGGATACCCTTATTTCTAATGTTATTGACCATCTTTCTAACTGATAGATGTTTTTCTGACCAGAAAGATTTTCTTCTCTAAATGGAAGGTTTTAATGAAACTGCTGAGAGGCTGAGAGTTTCCAGGACAGTTCTCTTTAAAGGACTATTTTATCCGGGGTTATCCAGTGTGTGATTTTCATTGATTGAGTATGGCCAGTGCAGGATTCAGATGTAAAACTTTGCTTGTGGTTCTCTATTAGCATGAATGTTTTGTATATTATATACCATCGTGTATTATAAATGCCCTATATGAGATAATAGGTGAAATATACTCTTCACACCTTTTATAATAACTAGTAATATCAGTGCACCCTGACATCAGATGGACACAAGGATTTAACATGCTTCAACATTCTAAAGTTCTTCATCCTTTATGGTGAGATTTCTCTTTCTTTTCTCTTTACTTCTTGTCATATAATTCCCTGGAGTTTTGATAAACCTTCAAGCTCCCTCTATTCTAGTCGAAATGTAACAGGATAAGTAGAAATTAAGAATCACAATTCTTATTACTCACCTCACCTAAATGTGTAAGAGTTACGAAGACATTTGGGGTTTCAGATATATTTTTACTTTAAATTCTATATCAAGGAAATTTTAATGTTGATCACAGATGGGACTGTCATATTTATAACTCAATTGTAATTCAGTCATTACTTTGGGGACAGAAAGGCCTCCAGGGAGAATCACACATTTACATGATGTATCCCAATGCTCAGCTCTGTATTTGTAACTCTGTTTTAACCAAGGGACTGCAAAATCACAGATGACTGGTGAACTCCCTATAGCATGCAACTGAGAAACCTTATGAATTCCATTTTCCACTTATTAAAATTTAATGCTCTAATATTAATAGAGGCTATGAACCAGGTTTTTGCTAAGATTTTCCGATGAAAATCTGAAATTGGATAATACTTGGTTGGCACCCAGCAATATTTTGAATTTGGATCATTCTCACCTTTTGAAAATCTCTACTCTGCTTTCTGCCCTCCATTTCCTTCTTAAACTTTATTTTGTAAACTCTATTGCTCTTGCAAAAATCTCTTGGTGATTTTAGGGTTCAGTTTTCTGTTGTCTCATATACAAACAATTTATATCCTAGTTCATGACTTTTTAGTTCTCTCCCCATCATCACTTCTTGCCTACATTACTACGGTTACCCTCTTACTTGGTCTTCCTAAATTTAATCTCACTTCTTTTCAATTTGTTCTCCAGATTGTTGAGAATGGAAGTCTCATAATGCAAAGCTGTTCAGCTTTCTCCCTTATGACCTTTCAATGTCTTCCCATTGGTTTCAGGATAAAGTCCAAAGACATTAATAATCTTGATAGAATTTGGATTTGAGGTCTGACCATTATTTATGACTGTGTGACCTGACCTAATTACATTTTAGTTTTATTACACAGTCAATTCTCATTATTTGTTGTAGTTGTCTTCTGTGAAGTTGCTGTGAACAATGAAATAGCAAATACTAAAGCAATGGGAACCAGGATGTACTCAATAATAGAGTTCATGTCTTGTATGTTTGAGATCCTGGGGTTAATTCCTAACTTGACCCTCCCCCCACACCTCAAATACTGGAAAAATACACTCACTTCCAGTGGAATACTGTTAAGTTCCTGTGAACCTCTCATCACAATATTTTCATTAAAACACAAGAAACCTGATGTTAATATGTTTTTTAAAAGATATCTTATCTAATATATATCATTGACTTAGTAACATTGAAGTCATAGTCAAAGACACTGAAACTCATGCTTAATGAAGTTCATCTAACACATCGATTTTTTCTGGATAACACAACAAAACATGAAAGTATAACACTAAATAGATTGCAGGACTTCCCATTATAGCTTGAGAGCTGAAATGAAAGGGCCGAGTGTCACTGACAATCTGTATAGGACAGTCAGGAACATACTTCTATTAATTGGTTGAAAGTTTTTTTTGCTATTCAAGGGGTCTAGAGTGATAGTACAGAAGGTAAGGTGCTTATCTTGCCTATGGTCAATACAAGTTAGACTACCTGGTATTTCATATGGTTTCTTGAGCATTGCCAGGGGTCACTCCTAGTCAGAGAATCTGGTATAGCCCTTGAGCACCACCAGGTGTTGCTCTCAATCCCCCGTCACCATCACTGTCACTGTCCTCCCGTTGTTCATCAGTTTGCTCTAGCAGGCCCAGTAACATCTCCACTGTTAGACTTGTTACTGTTTTTGGCATATTGAATACATCATGGATAGCTTGCTAGGCTTTGCCGTGAGGGCGAGGTACTCTTGGTAGCTTGCCGGGCTCTTTGACAGGGGCAAAGGAATCAAATCTGGGTTGGCCAGATGCAAGGCAAATGCCCTACCTGCTGCGCTATCTATCCAGCCCCTCAAATCCCCTAAAACATTTTATTTTTACTGTTCAGTATATGTCTATGGAAATACGATGAATTTAATTTCAGGACACCAAACAAATTTTATTCAACAGGAAAATTTATGTATAAGAAGTTTATGAATAATAGGTATCTGTACATAAAAAATGAGTATATCAATAGCAGACATTTAGTTTCCTTTGATGGCTGGTATGTACTTTGTTGGCCAATTTCTAATTTGAACGAGTAGTGTTACTGCTTTCTATGTGGCTTTGTGTTCAGAGATATGACCCTGCCTTAAGTCCTACTAATTCATACCACCTACATCAATCAGTTGGTCAAAAATTTTAGGGGTAGGCATGTGACCCAGTGAAGCTAATGTGATATGGGACCAAGGATGGTGACCTGCAAAACTTCTTGAGAGATGTGGCTAAAGAAATGGTACAGGGGTTATGGCACTTGCCTTATATATAGTTTGATCCTAGTTCAATCCCCAGTCCTACTTATGATCACCTCAGTAGCCCCAGGGGTGATCCCTAAGAATAGAGCCAGGAGTAAGTCCTTAGCACAGCTAGCTTGGCCCAAACACTCCCTGCCACCCACATATACACCACTCACATACACACACATACACACATATGCACACACAAAAATGCACACACACACGCACGCACATAATTCTGTGTTTACCTGAACAGCAGACTACAGAGATTCTATCTCTGAAATCATAAAGACAAAGCCAACATGCTGAGTATGGCTCAAAACTCAAAACTTTTGAGAAAAATCTGGCCTTTTGAGGACAATGGACAACCAAACTAACAAATAAAGGTATTCTTGATAAGCGAGATAATAAATCTTCAGAGTAACTTTTGCTTACAAGTTATTTGCAACATTAAACATCATAAATAGTATGCTTTGTTTTTCAGTGATTTTTTACATGGCTTTTGTTAAGAATAAATGAGTGAAAAATATATAAATATACATATATTTACACATGCCATCTGCTATATGGTTGAGACTTTATAAAACTTACTTTCACTATTATATTTTTAGGTATAGAAAGAGTATATAAGTTAACAATTGAACTACCTAATATTTGTCATAGCTACTTTAAATAATGATAAGAGCTGACTCATGACCTTATAAAATATTTTATTTGAATATTCTTGCTTAGAATCACAAATCCTTTAACTTGTTTTCCTTGTGGCCATTTGTAACGCAATCATTCAGATATCTATAATGAAAGACATGCTTCAAATTAAATTATCACATTATCACATTATAAAATTATTACATCATCTACGTGGTTATTTTATCAGATGGTAGAGTAGAGGAGGCTACGTTGCAGGCAACTATGTGAATTTCCCAAATGAAGAATAGAGCTTTGAAAATTTGAAGTTTTCTATGTATAAGAAAGAAATGAGGGGACTCCTTCTCAGTCCTTGTTCACTCACTGAAATAATGTCTTTCCAACAATCAAAGCATGGGCTGGATTAGAAAGTGTTTTAGAGTTTATGCATCACGCCTTTAACATGGTGATTGGCAGACCTTAAAGTTTGGGAGACTCCATGGTATTTTTCAAACATCGCTGTATTGTCAGAGCTTCCAAGACAAAATTTTATAAAGCCCTCAATAAATGCTTGTAAAACTGGTTTTTAGGGGTCCCCAATGTACTCCCTTAAATTTAGCTAGGACTATTTGCTAAATGAATTTATGGCTTTCTAATCCACTCAATTTTCAAAACAGTTTGGATGACTCTGTGTTCCAGTATTTACTCAAGTTCACACACTTTTCTGTTAATTACACTGCCCTGAACCATCTAAGAAGTATCATTCGTTGTCCAATATGATCTGATGCTCAGTAACTTTGTGGCATTGTCATATCTCATGGTTCATCAGTGATAAGCATTTGGTGTCTGTCCTTGTGATTTTATGTTCTGGAAAGGCTGGTGAAGCCATGTCATTCTGCAGCAATTCTCAATGCTGTCACCTCTTGTGAGTGGACACCAAGACCTCAAGCTAGTGCTCTTTCACTTCTAAATAATTTCTTGGTGATCTTTCTCAGCTTTTGACAAGTAGTCTCACATACAACAATTTTTTTCTTACAGTTTATGCATTTGAGCATTTAGAATAAAATCATTTACTCTCTTTGCTAGAGATAGCATTGAATTTCCTTTTAACATTGAAGTCTAATATTTCCATTTACTCTTTTACTTTTTCTCAAAGTACATTTCAATCAATGAGACACAGAAGTTGTGTGTCATACTATTCCCTATAGATCATCTGCAATAAAAACAAAAATTTCTAAGCAGACCTCACTCAGTCATAATAAAATTAACATAAAGCATCAATTCAAAGGGTTTCAGGGTACTGTATAAATGTAAATGTTATTACTATTACTGTTAATTACTCTTTTAAGCCCCAAGACTGTCATAAAACTCACTATAATAAAAACAGCTTGTTGTTGCTTTTCAAAAAAATGAAAGTAATACGTCCCTTGCAATATGCAATAGGGACTTGAGAGATAGTGCAGAAGGTAAGACGTTTGTTTTGCATGCTGCTGACCCTTGAGTAGATTCATCCCTGTGCTACATATTTTCTTGATTCCCATCACAGAGCCAGGTCTAAGCACTGAATACCAGTAGATATGACCCAAGAATCAAAAAATCTAAAATAAATGAAAATACATCATGATCACGATCCTCCCGTTGTTCATCGATTTTCTCGAGCGGGCCCAGTAACGTCTCCATTGTGAGACTTGTTACTGTGTTTGGCAT
>JAOXYA010000018.1:32086086-32096678 GCA_028565675.1 Sorex palustris
TAATCATCAATGCATAGAAAATATAGAAAAATAATATAGTTATAAAATATTATTCCTTGTTATATTTTACTATTAATAAATCAATCATGATTACATTATATGTATGTATGTATGTATGTATGTATGTATAAATGTATGTGTAGGCAGATGTTAGTTCTAAGAAAAACTCACCTGGCATTACTAGTTAATAAATTTCAGATGAGTGACTTTCTGGGAATTTCTTTTAGCAAGAAAATTGTGTCTACCTGAGGAATTGGGAGTATGTAAGATATTCAATGCTTGATCAATGAGACTATACAGTTAGTCCTCTGTTTTCTTTTAGGACACTCTGAAAGACCAGGTTCAGATATTCCAAATAAGTAGAGGGAATTCAATTATGTTTTATTTAAAGCCAAGTCTTCTATCTAATACTTTTTTCTTCATTCTCTCATAAATATTATTGCCTTTTCCCATTATGGTTCCTGAATGCAAATCTTCATCGTAGAATCTACTTTGAGGAAAAGTTAACCCAAGATATTCTTATGATGTTAATGATGAGGACAAAGAAATATGAACTTGATTGCTTTGTTTTAATGTAATTGATCTCAAACTTGATCACTTGACTTCCCGTTAATTATTGATTTGCTCGAGTGGGCGCCAGTAACATCGCCATTTGTCCCTGTTGCGTGCTAGTGTAGTCCAATGGTGTCTGTTTGTTCTAGGAACACAAAGAGCCTCAAACCGATTGTTCAGGATCTTGATGAAGAAGTCTGACCAACTGGTAGGTGGGTGGCCACGTGGTCTTTTGATGTCCCGTGGAATCCAGTTGGTTATGGTGCTGGTCCAGCGGTCATCTCCAAATCTTATTACGTGTCCAGCCCATCTGATTTTTGATACCTTGGCAAATGAGATAGCGTTCCTGATTCTTGATTGTTGACAGAGGTCAGAACTCCGGATTCTTCCTCTCATTTGAGTGAAACGTGATATTCCAAGCATAGCTCTTTCGATTCCTCTTTGGGATACCTGAATAGCATTCTCATCCTGTTTGCATAGGGCCCAGGTCTCTGAGGCTTAAGTTAATGTAGGAAGAACAGTGGAATCAAAGAGATGTGCCTGGAGCTGGAGGTTCTTCATCCTCTTAGCTATTTCTTCGACGCTCTTAAAGGCGTTCCAAGCCGCTCTCTTCCTTCTGCGCAGCTCAGGTGCCAGGTCATTTGTCATATTGACTTCTCGAATTAGGTACACATAACTGTTGCATTCGGAGATGGTCATTTCGTTGAGAGCGAATGGAGTGTCAGGAATGAGGCTGTTTGTCATAAACATTGTCTTCGTAAGATTCAGCTGTAGTCTGACCTTTCCACACTCACGATCAAAGTCAGCCAGCATTTGTGCCACTTGGCTAATGTTTGGTGTTATTAAAACAATGTCATCAGCAAATCAGAGGTGGTGTAGTTGCCGACCATCTATCTTTACTCCCATTCCTTCCCATTCCAGTCTTTGCATGATATTCTCGAGGGTGGCACTGAAGAGTTTCAATGAAATGGTATCACCCTGCCGAACCCCTCTCTTGACATCAATGATTATTCTTTGTAGAATGGCGAGATCCTGGTAGTGAATCCTTAATATAGCTTACGGAGTATTCCAATGTATTGAGTTTGAATGCCCTGATTGGCTAGGGCTTCAATGACCGCTTCCGTCTCAACAGAATCAAAGGCTTTCTTTAAATCAATGAACGTTAGACAGAGTGGCATCTTGAACTCCTAAGAAACCTCAATGAGCTTGGTTATCGTGTGGATATGGGCGATGGTTCTGAATGCTTTGTAGAACCGTCTTGCTCTCATGGTTGTCCTTCATCTAGTGTTCTGCCAATTCTATTCAGGATGACAACTTTTAGGTGACAGACAATAGGCAAATCAGGTGATTGTTGCCAATGCCGTGGATGTCTCCCTTCTTGTACAGCCCTGCTGGTTTTCCACTGGGATAGAACCTTGCATTCAGACAAGTAGCGCGTGAAGAGCTGAGCCCGTGTATTGATCAGTACTGACGGCAGGTTCTTTAGGTGTTTGTGTCTGACCTTGTCTGGGCCAAGTGCTGTTCCTTTCTTTACCAAAGAAATGGCATGTCAGATTTCAGGAGAGAGAACATTGGGAAGGACATATCCATCCAGCGGAATTTGGCATGTGGGCTGATGAACATGGCTATTGAAGAGATCCAAGTACAAGTCATAGATAATCTTTTCCATTGCCCTTCTGGAAGATGTGATAGATCCATCAGAATGTCGGAGGGCAGTCATCTTGGTCTTGCAGTTGGTGAAGGACAAGTGGCCTTTGCAAATGCTTTTACCAGCTTCTGCCACATCTGCCATCACTGCTGCTCTTCTCTCTTTGAGGTATTCCTTTATAGCTTCTCTGCACTGCTTTGCAAGCTTGGATGTTTGCTTGCAGTGGCCTGAGGCTTGCGCCAAGCCACGTTGGCGATTGAGCTCAAGTGTTTTTGAAGAAAGGTGTCTTTTTGTGCTTATCTCTCTCTTGGCGTCGTAGAAGTGCTGAACCAGTCAATTTTGTCAAGGATGTCATCTTCCTATGTTGCAACAATAGTGCCAAAAAGCTCTTAGTTGGTGATCGTTCTGGGAGTTCTTTTCTTAAACTTTTCAGCCCTTTCTCTCTGCTCTGTGAAGTAAAATTTTGGACGAAGGAGACTGTGGTCCAATGCCATTCGGAATTTTGGGATAACAGTGACATCGGTCAGGCGTGATGTGATTGATGCCTTCTGGTCTCGGTCAGACCAATTGAATATAATGTGGTCATTTTTGTTGTGGAACCTTCCACCAGGAGATTCTCATGTCCAATGTTTAGATTCGACCTTCTGGAACTGAGTTACCATGGATGATTTTCATCGCCATGATGAACTCAGACAGTCTGTCACCCTGTTCATTCCATTCTAGGCCATGGGTGCTGATCTAGACTTTGGTCAACTGTGATGAAATTACCCCATCATGCTTTCTGTGGTGGTGCCATGTTTGATGCTGAATCCTCCTCCACAGGAAGGAGGCATTTAATTCTATTTCTCATGTAGATTGTTTTTGGCAGTTACAGTGACTGTCATAAGAGGCTGCTCAGATATTCTAGTTGTCCTTCTTCTGTTTCTGTGATAGAATCATGCATGCCCCCTAGCTTGAAATTAGTCAGCACCATGTGACTTTATTTTGAAGGATGAAATATGATTGGAAGGAATGTATCTTTTAGAGGTGGAAGTTTTAAGAGGCAGGGTGCCATTTGCTATGTTTTCTTTCTCTCTGTCACACGGATGGACAACTCTCTGGATGGAAGAGTCTTTGTCACATTGCTTTCCAAAGAGGGAGCTCATGGAGCCCCCAGGAGACCAAGTGGATATATGAAATAAATCTTGGTTGTTTTAAGTCACTAAAATTTAAAATGTTGTTTATTTTACAGAATAATGTTGCTGTATTCAATTTAACAATAATAAAAGTAATAGCAAATTAGCATTCCAGAAAAGAAAACCAATGTACTCTCCCACTATTTGCTAAGGAAACATTTCTTACACACTATAAAAAATAAATTTACAGAAACACAGATACACACACATATATCCATATATTTTAGTGAGAATATATGTTAAGGCATATGTATATTAAAAGGCAGTACCTTATAACATTGTGTTTAAAGTTATTGTATGATATAAAGTTTGGTCTGTATCATTTTATTTCAGTAGATAGGCATCAGAAAACTTGTTCTTATATATTTTTATATATGATCTCTATAAATTTCTAGTAGAAAATATTTCAGGGTTTTCAGACCTTATTGATCTCTCTCTCTTGGCTACTTACTCTGTTATTGGAGCCAGAAAATAAATATAGACAATATGTGACTAAATAGGCATGACTGGGTTTCAATAAAAATACATTTATAAAAGCAGGTGTGGTCCTTATTTGACCTACTGGCTATCATTTGCTAAATTATGCTGTTAAATTAGTACATATTTCTGAGGCCCCTAGTTAATTTCAAACTGGTATTTCATTTTTGCTTACATGACCTGAACAGAATTTTTATTTAAGAGGAATTCTTTTCCTCCTTTCACTTTTTTTTGGGGGGACACCCCTAGTGGTG
Source organism: Sorex palustris (assembly GCA_028565675.1). Classification (NCBI taxonomy): domain Eukaryota; kingdom Metazoa; phylum Chordata; class Mammalia; order Eulipotyphla; family Soricidae; genus Sorex; species Sorex palustris. The sequence continues at coordinate 32,090,193 of JAOXYA010000018.1, forward strand.
CTCAGGGGTTACCTGGGATCAGGATTCAACCAGGGTTGACTGTAAGCAAGGCATGCGTGTGCTTTGCTGCGTCTCTGGATCCCAGATATCCCATTTTCAAAAAAAATTGTTCCAACTTGTTTTGTTCCAGTATAATAATCATCTATGGAGCAATTATATTTGTAGCAAGAAGGATACAGATATAGTTCATAATTAAATTAATAAGTCATAATTTCAACATTTTAACAGCTGAGATTCTTCAAGCACATTGCGGCTAAAGTCTTTTTTTTTCTGGAGTCATGAAAGCAGTTTGCAAAAGAGAAGGCCTACAACCCTGACCTTCTGGTGTACACCTATTGCTATTTATTTCTATTATGCACTGACTTCTAAATGGCTAGAACAAGTTCAGAAGGATTAGGCCAAGAATCTTAAACAGGTTTCCTGACTTTATTTAAAGACTGCAGAAACTAACTTTAGTTAATAGAGCAGATGTTAAATGAGTTTATGTGAATACACGCAATGTTTCAAGCCCCAGTTTAAGGTTTCTTTTTCAAGGTAGAAGGAAAAGGAAGATATAGAGTCCTGCTATTATCCTAATTTATGATGTTTACTTATTCCTACCTATCTGACTAATGCGCCTTTTGTTCTCTTTATATTTCTTGGTTTCCCTCTACTACCTCTTTGCCCCCAAGAGCTGTAAGCATTAGCTGATTAATACTCAGTCTTCTTTAGCTGCTGTGATCAGTGGAGGTAATCTCTCATAGCATGTTGATATCTAAATCAACATAATACATCTAAATCACCTTTGCTAATCTGCTGGAATTTGTTTAGTATTTCCTTATATCTCTACTACAACAGTAAGTGTAGAAAAAGAAATACCCAAGACATAAAGATCTGAGAATCCAATTCAGTAAATAAAGAATAGCTTTTTCCGGCTGGAGAGATAGGTAAGACACTTGCCGTGCATGAACCCTATACTTGGCACTACATCTGGTTCCCCAAATACTGCCAGGGTTTACTCCTAAGCACAGGATGGCCTCTGAACACTTCCGGATGTGGTTCAAACAAACATCCCCACCCCCCAACCTCCCAAATAAAGAATAGCTTTGCATGTTCAGTTTGAAACATTTCATCAAAATCTTTCTTAAATAGTTTCTTTGGTTTGTGTCATAGTGAAATTAATCTCTTCCACATACAAGCCATCAGCTTGTGTGAGTGTTTTTCTCTTGTATTTCATACTCAATTTCTTTACACATAATGTTTGTGAAAAAGAAAAAGATATTTGGGTCAGGGGGGAAAGCATCTTTTTGACATCTGCGATTCAGCTGCGTACCTTCTTCTGAATCGGTGTCAGATCATTTTCTTTCTTGGGCAGGGCTATTGCTCAAGTGACAGTGTCTCTGCCATGCCTGTGTCAGGCCTTGGGCTTGATCTTCTGACCCCCGAGCCACGCTGAGTGTGACCCCCACAACAGTAAAAGAAAAACTACCCCCAAACAAAAAGTGAAGTCAGCTTCTGGAAGACCTAGATTGTTAGTGATAGCCAAATCTGGATTACTTGTGCGTGTCATTGCACTTGTTTGGTCATAGATGGATTTGATCACAGTTTACTGTCTAAGCCTGAATGATGCTTATTCATTGATGAATAATGCCTGGATCATGTAGATGTCATTTTATATGTCAAAAGGGATTGTGAATAAGTGATTAACTTGTGATTTAAGATGAAGAGAATACCTTGAACACTTTGGGTGAACCCACTGTGATTCCACAGTTATCCAGGGTGGAACATAGAATATGAGAAAGAAATGTTATGCAAGCAGATGTTGGAGTATAGTGCTGATACAGGAGGAAGAGACCATGAGCCAAGGAATGCTGGCAGTCCCTAGGAGCTGGAACACAGAGGCACAGCTTGGCCTAGCCTTTGATTCCGTGGTTTGAGACCCCTGACAGCCAGAATGTTATTGCTTCAAGGAACTGTTGAGTCATTTGTTCAAGTCATAATAGAAGTCTTTTAGCAATTTTGAATTCCACAATGAGTGCTTACAAGTCAAGGAACCAGTCTGTTTCTCAAATGCCAGAACACATGTTTCAGCAAAACATTTGTTTTGAGTTACTCATCATTTCACATGTGCTCCCCCACTTCCCAAGGATGACTGAGTTCATGGAGATGTGACGGAGGTTTTAGAATCATCTTCCTGTTCAGTTGGTTTGCAGGCTGTTCCCTTGATCCTATGCTTTATTCTAGTTTTCTATGAAATTTGAGGAACATGACGGAGAAGTGGGGTGCTGCTGCTGTTTCTGCTGTTAGGGCTGTGAGGGCTTCGTGGAGTGGGCTTGCACCTTCACCCCATATTAGCACCGAGAAGCCTCCATACTTCCCAGGGCAATTTCTCCTGCATGGTGTGGCTGGGGGCTAAGTCACAGCAAGGGAAACAAAAGTTTCCTCTGAAAAATAAAGCTGATGAGAGAACATGATTCAAATTATTAAATTCTACCTCCCCTTCTCTCTCTCTTTATTTTTTAATTTTTATTTTACTTATTTTTATTTTATTTTATTTTTATTTTTTGATGTAACTAAAGCAGCACACATGTGTTTGCTTTTAACATACTTGCGTGTGTTCTCTTATATACAATTTCTGTCCCTCTCGGAGAGCCCAGCAAGCTACTGAGAGTATCCCGCCCACATGGCAGAAACTCCACATGGTGTATTCGATATGCCAAAAACAGTAACAATAACGGGTCTCATTCCCCTTACCCTGAAAGAGCCTCCAATACGGCACTGTTGAGAAGTACGAGTAAGGAGAAGCTGCTAAAATTGCAGGGCTGGGATGAATGGAGACATTACTGGCACCTGTTTGAGCAAATCGATAAACAACAGGATGACAGTGATACAGTGATACAGTTACTTATTTTTTGACCATACCCAGTGGTGCTCAGGGATTACTCCTGCCTCTGTGCTCAGGGATCACTACTCGTGATCTGGGGACCATATGTGGTGTCAGGGATCAGCCTGGGTGGTTACCTGCCTGCTGTACTATCTCTTCAGCCCTTTGCCCCTTCCCTTATCTCAAGAAGCTTGTGATCCTCTTTTGTTGTAAAGGGGCATTCAAACTCCATTTTATGATCAAACATTTTTTGTACTTGTCCAGGTTCAAGATGCAAAGGACTCTGAAAGTGGAGGTAGTTTTAGGAGTTTCTCGGACACTTACTTAATAATCAGCATTGCTCCAACTCTCGCTGGCTGGACCCACAGCCTGCATGGCCTCTTGCTGTGGACCCAGCGTTCTGCTAGAATCGGCCTGCTGCTTTATTGTACTGCTGGCTGGCTTTAGTTTTTATTGAGCCCCCAAGGGCTACTTATCCTAAAATATTGGAGAGGCTAAAAAGTTTCAAATGTAAATTCCATTGAGTGGTTATGTACCTGTTCTTCCCTCTTGCTATCCTCTGGGAGGGTAGGGGGAGGGTGTGGATGCTTCTCTTTTCTACCTTGTTTTAGAAAACATTTGTTTTGGAAAGTGGCTATATGATTTGATGCCTGAGGGACAGATCATTTACCTGTACATCAGTGCTGAATTTTAAAACTTTACAGATGACTGAAAATGGATGCACCCTTAGGAAAGAGATTGAGATATTGAGAACTTATACTCACTGGGCTGTTGTGTATTATGTGGCATCTGATGAGATTCGATTATTTCCCTGCAGCTGTTTGAGACCTTATTGTGGAGGCAAATGGTAAATGCTTTGGAAAGACTAGATGGCAACGCATGCGTTGTGTCGGCCAGAAAACAGGGAGCAGAAGACAGAGAGAGGCCGGACAGTGTCCCAGGGAGCACGGGTTGAGTGAGATTCGAGCACAGGAAGTTCTCCCGGTGTAAAAAGGAGAGAGACCCAGAACCCAGCACCCAGGAGGTGGCACCCACCATTCAGAGCGCCTACTGTCCACAAGACTGAGAAGGTCCCAGTTTCTCTGTGGTTGGTCCCTTTGCCATCTAGTTAGAGGGCTGTTCAGCCTGATGGAAGCCTTTGCTCTGAGATGCTCAGGGGCAACGGCGCGCTGCCTTTCCAGGTGGGGCACAGCTTTTCCTCTTCCGTGCCAGCCTCGACTGACGACAGACTCTTCCCCGCCCGGCGCAGACTTAGCAGGCATAGCAGCCTGTCACTTTCCACTTAGCATTCGCTTCAAATAGATGGGGAAAAAATATGTTCTAGCAATGGGAAGTTTTGCAGTACCAAGAAAATCTGTGTTCTAGCCAGTTCTCTGCGCGGCTTTCCCATCAGGCTCCTGCTCTCCCGGCCTCCCTCTCCCTTCTCAGAGTTGGCATAACCTTGACAGGCCCCTAACATTGCCCACCCTCCCTCCCTCCCTCTCTCCGTCACTCCCTCCATTTGCCTGTTCTCTCCTTCTTTCCTTCCTTTCTCCCTTTTTCTTTCTTTTTCCTCTCCTCCCTCCCTCAGTCCTCCCTCTCTCCCTCCCTCCCTTCCTTCCTCCTCCCTTCCTTCTTCCTTCCTTCCTTCCTTCCTTCCTTCCTTCCTTCCTTCCTTCCTTCCCTCCTTCCTTCTTTCTTTTTCTTTCAGGTCCAACAATCAATGGTCCCTCGGCTGATACTTGAAAATTATTCCTTTTCCCTTGTTGAAAATGGGACATGCTCATGAAACCCACACCTTAGAAGTAGAATTAAAACAGGTCACACCAGACTCTGTTTTGGGGCACAGATGCCTAATTATCTCCTAAGACTCCTAGACCTTTCAGATGAGAAACCTAATTTTGGAAATAAACTTCTCTGCCAGAATCAAACTGTGTTCCGGGCCGAGTGCTCTTATTAGAATGAAGGAGAAGCCACAGGCTATGTGTGTGTGTGCATGCGTGCATGCATGCATGCGTGCATACATCTGTGCATGTGTGTGTGTGGTGGGGGGTTGCAATCTTGCAGCTCCTATTCTGGTCTGACTAGACATCCTCATGGCATCTTCCCTAAGCCCCCTTATTCCAGGTCTTAAACGGTTTGGCTTCCAAACACTGCAGTCTAAGACTCCCTCAGATTGAAATAACTATAAGCTCCTCAAGAGAGCACAGAGCCCCTCACATTCCATTTTCACAACATTTTTTTCCAACTCTCCCCTTACGTGTACCATTTTGAGAACCAAATACATTATTCCTTTTTGTTTGTTCCATAACACCCCTGAGTGATGACTCTAGACTATGGCTGTGCCCATTTGATCTGACAAGGCTTCACTGTCCAATTTCTAACAACCTACTGGGATGAAGCCACCTGAATCCAGTCTCTCTGGAGCCAGACTGATTAATTTCTCCCTAAATTGTCTGACTTTCTTCCTTGAGCTCATTGCATTGCTCTTCATTCAGAAGCTTAAACTAAGAACCTTAAACACATTCGTGATCTATTCTCCACTCTCCTTTCTCCTTTCAGCCTCTCCTTTCCCACAGGGCTTTAGTTCATTTCGAACTCTTAGCTTTTGTACCCACTTAACACCACAGTGACCTCCTTTCTTTTGTTCTCACCAACATATTCTTTGCTCAGGCTCAAATAAAACATTGTCTCCCTAAACAAATCTATTCCTTATACTACCCTTCCAAAATCCATTACCTCTAACAAAAGCCCTAATTTCTAACCTGGATTAATTATTACTTTTGTTTGTTTGGGGGGCACATCCAGCTGTGCTTAGGGTTTTACTGCTGGCTCAGTGCTCAAGGATCTCTCCTAGCAGGGCTCAGGGGACCAAATGTGATGCCAGGGATTGAAGCAGGGTTACCCAATTGTAACACAAGTACCCTACCTGTTGTACTATCTCTCTGTTCCTGGTCTGGTGTATGGATCATGTGTTCATGTACATTTTGGAACTGAGATACTGTTTTTCACAACATTATCTTGTAGGGTGTACTGTAGACACACACACAACTTATAAATCTCTCCTTCAAAACAATGTTTTCTGACAAACCTTGTTTTCTTTTTGGGGGGGTGCAGGTGTTGGGTCACAGTTGGTTGTGCTTAGGGCTCACCCTTTAGCTCATTGCTTAGGAATCACTCCTGTTGGGCTGGGGGGATAATAATAGGGTGCTGGGGATCAGACTCAGATTGTGTGCATTTAAGGCAAGCACTTATCCATTTGGATCTCATTCTCCTGTCCCCGAAAGAACCTCAAATGTGGCACTTTTTAAAATCTCAGGGCTAGGACAAAGAAAAAGTTACTGGGGCCTGTTCGAGGCAATGGATGAACAACAGGATGACAGTGATACAGTTGATGCCTTATCCATTGTTCTATCTCTCTGGTCCCTGTTAAGTGTTTTAGTTGCTTCTCATTCTGACTTGGCATTTTCCTGCAGCCATGCTGAAAAATCTCATCAATTCTGATTTTCCCTTTGTTACTGTCATGACTCAAAGCTGAACGCACACACACACACACATACACACACACACACACACATACACACACACACACACAACCCACAAGTGTGTGATATGTTTTCTGTGGATAACACTCATGATTATTA
>JAOXYA010000018.1:32131953-32151150 GCA_028565675.1 Sorex palustris
GAGGTGGGGAATGGGCACCAGTGGAGGGATGGGTACTCAATCATTGTATAACTGAAACCCAAGCACAAAAATTTGTACGTCTACAACTATACCTCATGGTGTTTCACTAATAAAAATTTAAAAAAAGAAATGGTTGGAAAGCAAGTAATATAGATTTATTTGAAGAATTTTAGAACTTGATACATATTCTGATGATGCAGTGGGTCAGATTATTATCCCCCCTGGGAGCTGTCAGACTATTGTTCATGTATTTACTTACAGATAAAAAAATTGTTTCATTCCAATTCACTAGAGTGGAACACTATATTGTCTGAATAAAATGGAATGCAGACCTTAAGAAAACTAGGAAAACTAGGAGATGTTGTTATTCAGTTCCCCTCCAATTGGATAATCCTAGGGCTTCCCTATTGCTGTCACTTTGGGCTCCAAAACTACTTGAGCAATCCAAATGGATAATCAGTGACTAGGAGACTTTTCAGATAAAGGTCTACCTTCACCTATAAAATCTCCTTACATGCTTAAATTTCATCACCTTTCAATGCCAATTCTCAATTGCCACTTGCAGCTCTCATGATCATGTAGGATTTGAGATTGTCTGAATGAAAATACATCATGTTAGACTTTGAAGGACAGAAGGCAAAGACAGATTAGATGGTTTCTTCCTCTTGAGATGTGTACATTCTTGCTCAAGAGAGAAAAACTAAAATCATGCTAATAAGAGACTGAAACAGCATTTTATGAGTATAGATGTTTTTTTCACAGACTAGGAGCTGAATGAATTGCCAAATGAATTGTCCAGCCAGGTCTTTGGCCCATTTTACTGGGCACAGGAGGATGAATTCTATTATCCTTGTTGCTAAGAGGGTTCCTCTTCATATGTTAAAATATCTGATCTTCTTCTGCACCTGTTAAGAATTTAGTTTCCAGCTTATATAGTCCAGATGAGGAAGAATGTTTTAATTATCGTCTCCATTTCTCCTTTACACTATGCTGCTTTAATAAGCAAACATGTCTCTTTAGTGCAAGCTCCTTACCATAGTTTGACATCTCATCACCTATTGCTGAGTGCTCCCTTCCTTGGCTTTAAGCACGATGTTTAGACATTTATCTTCACAGAGGTGAGCAGAGAGAGCATCCTTAAATATGGCATCGATATGTCTGGACTCAGAGGAAAGCCTCTTAAGTCAGTTCCCCTCAATCCTGTTACTACACATTAAGTCTGAACAGAATTATCTACCAGCCTGCCAGTCAAGATGGTCAGGGAAAAGAGGGGAAAAAGGAGAGAAAAAGCGTTTTTGTCCAGCAGACTGCCATGGGACCAGTGAAATGAAAATGTATTCTGACCTCACTTTATTCACATGACAACAAAGTACATATGCTGTAAGGAAAGAAATTGGTCATAAATGCACACACCACCTTTGTTTAATATTTTCCCTTTTTCCAAGTTAGAAACATAGTCTTATGTTTCTACATATGAAATTCATAGCATATTTTCAATCAGTAGTTTAAAGGAGAAATTCAACTATTGAACTCTAAAGGTGTGGCAATTTTGATGGTATTGGTTTGGAGTCAATAAGATGACTGGTACCATTTCAATATGACTAATTTATATCTCTCTATTAAGTTTTCAGTTAGTTAAAAAAAACATTTGGGCTTCTTAAGGGCTAGCTGAAGAAGGGAATTGACTCAGCGCTGGTAAAGCATGATTGAAATTTAAGTCATCCAAGTCATTGGAATAAGCTATGGCCTTATCCTCAGACTGACCCTGGGTATGGGTTAGGAAGAGAAATCAGTATTGTATGTAAACCTGTTTCGGAAGTCCAGAGAAGCTTATTGAGCAATAACCAAAACATGGAACTGGAGAGCTAGTGAGAAAGAACTTTTTAATGATATATTTTATTAATATTATGTAGAGAAAGGCCATATATTTAGGAATTTTTGAGTTACTGTTTTTGGGGATAAGTATCATTGTCATTTACACAGTCCTTAAAATATCTCTTATATAGTGAAATCATAATTCTTCTCATTATTATTTTTATTATTTTCAATTTTTATTATTATATTGTTATATTATTTAATAATAATATATTATTATTTGGAATTTTCCCCCAACAATCAGACCTGCTGAAAAGACATCATTAGATAATTTGTTTTCTATTGCTGAAAATGAGGCTGGAGTGTTAGCATAGCAGGTAAGGTGTTTGCCTTGCATGCGGCCGACCTCGGTTCAATGCCTCTGTCTCTCTCAGAGAGCCCGGCAAGCTACCGAGAATATCTCGCCCACACAGCAAAGCCTGGCAAGCTCCCTGTGACATAGTTGATATGCCCAAAACAGTAACAACAAGTCTCACAATTTATTGTGAGATGTTATTGGTGCCCGCTCGAGCAAATTGATGGACAACGGGAGGACAGTGCTACATAGTGAAATCAAATGCTCCTTTCTCAATCATAGACTGAATTTTCTGAATGTGCAACTTAAAGATATGGAGAATCAACTCTGTTTATAGATAAAACTTCCATACACACAGACCCAGGAAGTTTAAGCCATATTGTCAAAGGGCCAAGTATAATATATGGTCAGTCTGAAAAATTCAATATATGTAATGGAAAGGAGAGAGTCTTCATTGCTCTCTCCCACTTCTCTATTGGTAATAACTGTTATCATTTTTATTAAAGGAAAAGACTTCTAATGATTGAATGTATTCACTGATACAATCAATTTTCTTGGTCGTATTTTTTATTACAGACAAGTTGAACCACAACTTGTCAAGACTATAGCAGTGGACAAGATGAACTTTATGGTCACTTCCAGCAGTTGAATTTTTCAGCTCTGGGATAAATTAAGATTTTTGTGCCATTATTCAGTGTCCAAATTATTTCCATTGTTAGTTGAAGGAAAATCTAGCATGTGCGATATCTACCAGCTTAGCTCTAAGCATGTCATCATTTTTAGTTGTGCTAAAAACCACGGGCAAAAAAAGAAGTCTCTGATGGAAAAGTTCCGATGTCCTTTATTCATAAACTTTCTTACATGGTTGTAGCACTCAATGTTTCATGGTACAGAGAAGTCAGACCCCTTTCTTAGTTTGTTCTATCATGTAGATAGAATATGGCATCTCCACTGTTGTTAATGTTCCACACTCGACAAAGACTGGTGGCTGGTGTCATGAGACAGAGCATTATCATATCCTTTTGTCTGTAAGGAGATTGTATATTGATTATTTTTATATGGCACTTTTCCCAAGAAGGAGAATGGAAAATTTTGAATATAAGCAGTGATAACTCATATGAGCGTAAGGAATGCCAGATAAGCAAAATAGGACTGCATTTTTAAAATACCAGTTTTCCAAAATTAGTTAAAGCTATAGAGTGTTCTGGCAGAGTTAACATGCTAGCTAACTGAAAATTATCACATGTGAAAAGGGGCCCAACTTCTTAGTGGGATGGTACATTTCCCCAAGATGTGGTTCCATAGGGAGAGGCGGGGATGTACAGAATGGGCCTGACAGCTGACTAAGACTGCAGGTGGGTGGAGGAGGTGTTGACAGCCCTAGGCATGAGTGTGATATGTTGTAATCACACAATACACATTTGTTGAATGCTTTTGGGTGAGTGGAACAGGAGAGCAGTTCTTCTGTCTATGGACTTCACTTTCCTCCCACCCATAAGTGGAAAAGAAGAAGTCTGGCACGCCCTGCTAGTGGCTGAGGAAAGCTTGGAGTTTTCATAGTGTTTATACTGGACAGTAAAACATGACCAAACTGTAACCTAAGGTGACCTTGATGATTTGAGAGGCATAGCTTAGGGCTCCTTCTGTTTTAAAATCTATTTTAAAATCTAATCTTTAAAATGCAGTTTGAGGACTTTGATTATTTTGATTAAATATTGAAAGGTCAGACCAATGACAAATTATGATTATGCAGCGAGAAGCCAATTCCCAAGATTTCTAAGCTGAACTGAAGAAGTAAAGATTTCTCCTTAGTTCACTACCAAGGAGAGACCTGTTATTGGCAATAGAAATAGTTCAGTTTTTTAAAATGACAATAATGGGCTGGAGAGATCATAGAGCAGGTAGGGCACTTACTTGCCTTGCACATGGCTGACTCAGGTTTGATCCTCTGCACCATAGATGGTCCAGCCCATCAGGAGTGATCCCTGAGTGTGTTAGGAGTAAGCCCTCTCCACAGCTGTGTGTGGCCCGAAAACAAACAAACAAACAAACAAACAAAACAGAACAAAATATAACAGCAATAACAAAAAGACTTCCTGTCTTCTTGTTTGTTTTTCTTTTGGGCCATTGCCTGTGGTGCTTGGGGGATTGTGTAGTGCTGGGGATGAAGCCCAGAGCCCCCACATGCAAAGCATGTGCTCCAGCCCTTTGATCTATCTCCTGAGCCCTGTTTGTTTTCCTTTTTCAACATATAAGTAATAAATTTTAATTTGCTGAAAATTTGGAAAATATCCAAAAGAATTTTAAAAAAGAGTAAATATAACCCATATACTAAACAAGTGAAAACTATTACTCTGAACAGTTTAGAATGTCATTTTAATGCATTTTTGTGTATTTAAAAATATTAAGATGGTATCATATATATCTCTGCTATTTTTATAATGTTGCTATATTTATAATTTGCTTTTAAAATAATATTTAAGATAATACATTGATACAGTTAAAGAACACAAAGTCTAAAGCAAAAACTAAAATAACATAGGGGGCCTGAGTTAAAGCATGACGGGAAGGGTATTTGTCTTCCATGCAGCTGACCCAGATTTGGTCCCCAGCATCTCATATGGTGCCCCGAGTACTGCCCACTTCCAGGAGTAATTCCTGAGTGTGGGGCTAGGGATAACCTCAGAGTATTGCCGGGTGTGGCCCCCCCAAACAGAAATAAAACATAACAAGGCAATAAAATTACATAAAGTGAGCGATAGTAATTCCATAGGACTTTCTGTGGAATGTGCTGGATACAATGTGTGCTGATATTCTGTTCTGCGTGTTATGGAGAGACCATCTGAAACTTGAAGTTTGCCCAACTATAACATGGCAGATGCTAGATGCTTATATTCTCTCTTATTCTCTCTCTTTCTCTCTCTTTTGGTGACCGTCATAACAGTTGCGCTCAGGGGTTTCTTTTGACTCTGCCCAGGGGTCACTCCTGGTGGTGCTTAGGGGACCATATATGGTACTCAGAATTGATCCTGGGAAGACTGCATGCAAGGCAATTTCCCTACCTGATGTACTGTCTTTCTGGTCCCTGGTTTCTCTACATTTTCATATACATACATGTATATATTATATATGTTCCATATATGGTCTCTATGTATAAATATCGATAGATTTTTTATTTGCTTTCACTATTGTTTTTTCTTATCTTGAAATCCAAAGCATTTGTCTCCTAAAGATGCACTTGTAATTTGCAAAGGAACTCACTTGTAACCCAGAAAAGCAGACACAAACAATGTAAACCAAACCCTTTTAGCTTGACTCTGTGTTTCTTTTACTCTTTTCTTCTGGCCTGTGGGATCTTCACATGAAACGAGGTTGGTTTTTTGGTGTGTGTTGACAAAGAATTAGATTTTCAGTCTAAGTCAGACATTAGTGCCCAGAAACCTAGGGTGAGATCCTATTTTCTTCCACTTTCCCCCTTAGTATAACTAAGAAAACAAATGGTTAAGACAGGATGGTCTGATTTAAATAACTCATTCAAACAGAAAGTGGTTTTGGCAATAGAAAAATAGAAAAGCAAGGGCTAGAAAGATAGCACAGGGTGTAAGGTGCTTGCCATGCAAGTGGCCAGCCTGGATTTGACCCCTAGCACTGCTTATGGCCTCTGAATACCACTGGGAGTGATTACTGAATGTAGAGTCAGAAGCATTGAGTACTTCAAATTTGGAGGTGTGCCACCCCCACACCAAATATACAAACAAAAAGAATACAAAATAGAGTGTTAACTATGTCTATCTTGAAAGTTCAAGACTAATGTCAGAAACCAGTGAAATTTTGCTTAGTGACTTTAAGTCCTGGCCCTGCCATAAATGAATATATCAGTAAACAAATAAATAGTTCAGTGCCAGTTTTAGGTTCCCCTTCCCGAAAATTTCTGGTTGATATCTGAGATCAGTGTGAAGTTGTATCAATTAATTTAGAGCACAACTGTGTCAAGTACAGCTTTTCAGCAGGGGTTATGGGTGATTTCTGTTCTGTGGTGATTAAATATCTAGACTTGTCTACTCCCAAAGGTGTGTGCATGACTGTCTCAAACCCATCTGATGTAGAAAACACTTACCATTCTGGAATGCAACTTGATGCGAACTTGATACAAAAGCCTGGTGAGTCAAACATGACTACTACAAATGTATAAAGAGGTATTTTCTTAGTTGATTTTGGTTGCATCAGCCTAAGGAAGCCATCGATCAACATCAGGAGAAGGAAATGAGATGTTGTCCATTGATTCCTGGTTACCTGGTCTTCATCACACACTCAAAGAGGCCATGAGACTTCCTATCTTCTGGACCGACACTTTCATCCAACCATCTGTGCTAGCTGCCCAGTCCTCTGGCTAAGTTCCATGTCAGCGATTTCTAGCCTATAGTGTCTTGCCACGGATCTGAAAGGGCTCAGAGTGTTCTGTGATTTTTACTGGGTGGATCCTGAAATGTGCTAGGTGATGGGCCCCCTCTGAGAATAGTATGGTGTGTCAAGCTAACATGCTGGATTTTTTTTTAGGGCTTTGATTTCTCATTCAAAGTGGGGATATTGGCCCATTTCCTCTCTTCTCGGCAAGGAGCATTTTATTTTATTCTTTATTGTGTTCCCTGCCTGCCTTCTGACAATGTACAGATAATATCAGTGGGTGGGTGCTTGAAGCTAGAAATCCTTATTTGTTCTGATATTATCTCATTTATGTCTGCAATTTCAGGCAGGAACAAATTTCTCTGAGTGTAGGGTGCTTCTTGTAAGAACATTCAGCAAATTCCACTCAGCTTCTTTAAAACTAGAACTTCAGAACTCCAATGACTCGACTGCGGCTCAATAACCACAGACAGTAATGACACCTCTAAGTAGCTAATGCAGGCGTGTAATACCCTCATAGCCCTGATTTAACTTTATTTACAGATTAAAATTGAATTGCAGTGGATTTATTGATATAATAGGCAGAAAGTGATTATCAAGCATCCATCACTGATGGAGGAAAAACCAATCAACTTATGCTCCAAGGTTTGCTTTAACTTAACCTAACTCATCCCCGAATAAAACTCAGAGGATTTGAGTCATATGCTCTCACTAAACTCAATGAGCCACGACTCCCACTAAACTCATCTCTGTTCCTTTCGAGGCATTCAGGAATCAGACTAATTTGCACAACTGCAAGTTGTTATAAAAGGGAACAGCAATGGGCTGGAGATTTTGCAGCTGCATTTCCTTACCAGGCTTGCAGTTGTGGTCATATTTTTCTGTGATGTTTGTTGCAGATGCATACAGGATTCAGTGCTGGGAGGATGCAGGGAAGAGAGAATGGTGGTGCCTTCATCTGTGACAAGCAGATTATAGAGGTGATCCTTTTGGGGAGAATGGGGGTCAGTATTTTGAGTAGACAGTAGCACACTGCTTAGAAGCAGGAGGAAGGCTCACTGTGATGGGAGACCTTCATAGTCTTCCTGTTCTGGGTGGTGGGGGGATGATTTGAACAAAGTTGAGACAGAGTTGGGGCCCAAGGAGCAGTGGTCCAAGCAGGAGTGGCCCTGTGTGAATTTTCTTTCATTAGGGCCAATGAAAGTGGCAAAATGGTCAGGCAATCCCATGCTATCTTTTTCAGAGAACTACTAATGTCACATTGAACACGCAGACAACTGGGGTCAGGTGTCTTCCATGGAACATTCTGAAACAGAAAAACTTATGTATGCTTTCAGTCTGTAATCTAGGCCCTGAGATAGGTGAGTGCGTGCGCGCATGTGTGTGTGTGTGTGTGTGTGTGTGTGTGTGTATTTTCCCCTCACAGTTCTCCTTCTCTACATCATTATTTAGCACTTAAATTTATCTTTGTCTATGTCATTACTAGTGATTTCACTTGTCTGTGATGGAAATATTACTGTCGGACATAAATACCGTTTTAATTATACCCGACCATTAAGGAAGTTCAGAGAAAGGGCAGAATTAGAAATTCAAGGCTTTTGCAGTTTTGTTTTCATCACATAGTCCATTTTTTTACCTACTCTATTTTGCATCATCCGCTCGAAATATATATCTCTATTCATTAGAGAATTGAACTCCTTTAAAATGGTCTGAATATCATGTCCTCCACATGTGGGAGATGGTGCTCAGTGACTTCAAAGAATATTTCTCCTGCACTCAAGTGCCAAAAGGAATACATAAAGATAAAAGAGAAGCTTTCTCTAATCTGGTTACAGAATCATTTTACTGTTCCGTCTAATCTTGCTGATCCTACCTGACAAACTTATTTCCCTTAATGTATATTTTTTACTACTTTATGACATTGTTTATCTTCTGCCAGGCTTCAATATTCACTTTCTGTATTCTTCCAATATGCAACCCTCCCTCCTGAAGAAAAAAAGATGAGTCATGGTAGTATTCAGATACCATTTTCAAGAATATTTGAGTTGAATGTGGGGTTACAAGAAAACTTTAACTTGGCTTTTTTTATTTCTAAGAGATAATTACTTATAGTGTTTGTCTTATATTATAAGACTTCTCTAGCATAATAGTGTAGGTTATGCATCTTAAACAACAACTCTATTATTCCTTTGGTTCTAGAGGTTGAAAAATCAGAAGAACAGAGTGGTTGAATTCTCGGCAAGGTTTCTTTTGCTTTGTAGACATCTATGTCCTTCTCTAGAAACCTCACTTAGGGGCCACAGTGTGGTTTCTTTTATGTTTCTCTTCTTAGAGAGCTGGAGCAATAGCACAGTGGGTAGGGCATTTGCCTTGCACGCAGCCGACCCAATCAGCCCAGGCTCCTCCACCCCTCTCAGGGAGGTCGGCAAGCTACAAAGAGTATCTTGCCTGCTCAGCAAAGCCTGGCAAGCTCCCCATGACATATCCATAACAACAAGTCTCACAATGGAGACGTTACTGGGCCCCTTAGAGCAAATCAATGAACAATGGGAGGACAGTGCTACAGTGCTTCTTAGAGAGACAAGTTCCATCCGTGGGCTCCTTCTCATGCCCTCATTTACAAGTCACCATCCCTTACACACTCCAACCTTCAAATTTGATTATATTGGGAATTGTGTGCTCAATACATTGGACGGGGTTGCAACATTCTGTCCATAGCAAAATTTATTAGAGGAATCTGATATTCTTAAAATGTTGGGGAGAGTTTGGGGGAGTTTGGGGAACTCTTGATTGTACTCAGGGTTTACTCCTAGCACTGTATTCAAGGATCACTCCTGGTGGTGCTCCGGGGACCATTGTAATCCATCCAGGGGATCACACCAGTACAGAACCAGAACAACTGCTGGGTGTGCCCCCCACACACACTCCTACTGCCCCTCCCCCCTGAAAAATAGAGCCTATGCATTGATCATCTAGCACATAGCTGGGGTACTCTAAATCTTCATTCTGGATTGCTTCACCCACCCACCCCCAGCTTTTTAAATTTAAAACTTTTTTTAATTGATTCACCATGAGGTACAGTAACAAAGCTTTCATGTCTGAGTTTTGATCATACAGTCATCCAACACACATCCCGTCACCAGCGCACATTATCCATCACCAAAATCCCCAGTAACCCACCTCTCCCCATTCTACACCTCCCTCTGCCTGTGTGGCAGACAACTTGTACAAGACTTTCTTTCTCTACTTTGGTTACCTTCGCTATTTTGAGACCAGACCCACCACCACTCATACCTGCCGAAAAGGCAATGCTAGACAATGTGTTTTGTATTGTTTGTTAGGGCTGCAATATAATGTCGTGTGGCCATGAGAATGGCTGCACATTTTAGGAGTTCTAAAATTTTAATAATTAGGGTCTGAAGAGGTCACTGCAGCAAGCTGCTCAGGACTGAGGTTCGTTTGTGTGTCTCTGGATCCTGGTCAGGTGGGAGCTTAAGTAGATGGTGGCTGGATAGGGCATTATCTCAGAGTCTTGGGGTAGGGGGATGAAGGAGTGCCCACTCGTTCTCTGTCCCATGAGGCCCGACATTTGGCGTAAAATTAAAACAATTTTAAAAATACTTTTAAACATTTTTTAAAACAATTTTTAAAAATTTTTTAAAACACACATGTTTCCTATGATTACATATCATATGCCCTAGAAAGGATGTTCTCTGTCATGATAAACTATAGGGGTATTTTTTGTTTGTTTGTAAGCCTGTCTTCTTCTTGCCACAATGTTACCTTTCATTCTTTTTCATGGAAAATCAGTTTCATTTATCTCTTTAGTTCTGTTCTTAGAGCTGTCTCTACAAGCTCTTCTCACGTATTTTTTGTGGCCCCTTCAGGATTTGATGAGCTCTTTGGTTTCTCATGTTCTCACTATGACACTGTCACTCACATCTAGAGCACTCAAACAGTGCATTTGAACTGGGGAATTTAAAAACCATAGGAAGTACTACTGGACTTAAGGGTAGGGACAGGGGTTGGGGGTAGGGGGTGGGGGGGGAAGAATGCTGTGTTAATTTGCATTAAAAACACACTGGTTCTCTGCTTTACTTTGCAGTGCTATGTAACAATTTATTTACTTAGAAACTTTTGTGTTTCCTAGCTGGAAGAGTATCTTAGAGATCATATGAGCTTTGACACACACTCAGTTTTACTGCGAGGATGATGGCAGTTGGTTTTTCTATGAGAAGGCACAGGTCCGGTTTGCAATGCCATGATCTGTGCATAGTTGCTAGGATTTTAACTTTGGTGCAGTGCTTCCACAGATTACTATGCCTCAGGGACCTTGAGAGCATTAAGCACAGGCCATTGATAGGATAAACTATGCATGCTTTGTAGGCATGCACACCAAATACTTACATGAAAAAGCACTTGCTTTATATATTTAGTGATTGAGTTGTAAGTAACTCGGATCCTGACTGCTTCTTGGGGAACTCATTTCATATTCTATTTCATTCAACTAATGTTTTAGTTAGTCTCTAGTAGAAATCATTAAGGAGAATATTTGTTCTATCAATACAAATGTGACATGATGCAGTTCCTGCCCTCAGTGAGCATATGGTTTAGAGATGACTCAAGCATCCATATAGCAAAGAGAACATAATGAAATAGTAATCAACTAATATATTTGAATACTTGGGAAGCTACAATATAAAGAAGGAATTGAAAAAAAAAGAATGAATTGCATTAAAGCCCATGGTCAGGGGGAGAGGAAAGGACCCTCCATAAAGTGGGTAACAGAAGACTAGCATTGTCCAAAGGCGATAATGAAAGAGTATGGGATTTTAGGCTCATAAATTCATAACCACTGGCTCATAACCAGTGAGAGGAGAAGATTAGGAATGGAAACACAGATCTGAGGAATTATGTGAGTTTCAGTGGATGCTGAGGCCATGAAATGACAATATTGAGAGAAATAATGTAGAAAAAAACTCAGAAAAACAACAATAAAAACAAACTATCAGAGGGAAAACAATAGTAGGACAAATGAACTGAAAGAAGCTAGGTATTTAGAGAAAAGCCAGAATAGAGAGGGAATCTTTCCCTTTGAAGGAAAAAAAGTGATTGATAAGAAATAGACTGAAACAGTATAGAAATAGACCTAAAATAAAATCTTAAAACATTGCTCCTTCGGCATAACTTTTATTTGCTGTTGTTAAGATATTTTTTGAAAACCTCTAAATAGGTCAATGATTCCATACATTAGGCTCAGCTTTTCCTCTTTCAGAGCTGTGGTCTCATCCTTTGTAAGGATGCTAAGACTTGAGTCTTTTTTAGCATGCCTGGGGTTAGTCCTGACTACACTGAGATGTGTTTCTGGCATCCTTTCTTTATTCCCAGCCAAATTCCAGAAAAGATGGTCTGCTGGTACTTAAAAGAGAAAGTGCTAATAACTCACAGCCAGAGTGAAATTGCTCAGAATGATCCTGCCAAATCCCAATTTTGTGTTTTATGGGGTAGCTAGAACTATAGCCCAGGGATTTCTGGGAGACTCTCTTACTGTGGAGCCTATGTTGAAAGGTGCCCTAGGTGACTAGCATCAACCGCTGATGAAGACACTGTTGTGTATCTGGAGGGAGCCCGCCCACTCTGCCCTGTTTAAAACTTTCATCAGCAATTTGGACCAAATCCTGGAAATAAATCAGTGGACTGAAGTCTCAGGGAGCCAGCTCTTGGTTCTGTGAAAGAAGGAACTCACAGTCACACTTGCCCAAATTGGTGTTTGATATGCTCTAAAACTCCAGATGTTTTAGGGTTATTTTCTGTTTATGGGGAAAGACAGGGTTAGGCAACCAGGGCTTTTATATATGCCTAAGGTGTTCTCATCCCAGAGCATTTATCCATGCCTGTATGGATGGGGGTGTGCTTCCATTTCAAAAGAGTGGAATAAGAGGCTTAGATGACCTTCCCTTTAACCTTTTCTCCCTGACCTTTTCTCCTTTGAGTCTGACTCAATAAAACAATAATAGATCACAGCACACGTTCCTGAAGAATTGTTGGAAAGTGTCTAAGGCATGTTTGACACTTATTTTCACTTATTATCTGTAACAGATTTCATCTCTGTTGCTCAACCTTTCAAGAGAAAAAAATATTTTTTAAGCTCTGGGAAACAGGCAAATGTCAAATAAGCCTTACATGCAGAGGACTGAAGTAGTGTCCTAGAAATGAGTCATGTTAAGGTCAGGGAGAATGCTTGTTTTATCTAACTTCTTTCCAGAATGTGCATCTGGGGCACAGTAACTATTATGTAGTGTCGGATCATAACCTACACGCTCCCATATTGTCAGATTTTGAACTGTCTGCATTAGGGCCACTAATTTACTTCACTCACACCAATTAAACCCGCTAGTGGTCTAAATATATAGCTCCTTTTGCTCAAAACCCCCACTTTTGGATAATTCCCTTGCTTCTCACTTGATATGGTTAGAAATACATCCATGCCAAGTTTCTGCACCAGAAACTTCATTTTAGAATTGCAGACACTCTCAGATTCAGCAAATCAGAATTCAATTCGTTCCTTTTCAGTTATATATTCAGGAAACCATATTAGGCTAAACAATCAGGATTATTGTGACAATTCAGTATGACTAAATACAGACATTCACACTTTGGCTGATTGCCAATGCTTGCTCTCTTTTTTTTTTCTGACATGAATTTCCTGCAGAAGAGAATCAATGAAGAGTCAAATGAATTTTACAGGAATTCTATGGCAGTAGGCTATTTCCATATTCCTTCTTTTTAACTTTCAGGTGCATAAAATCTGATCAAATTAGTCTATTACCTTTTTAATCTACACACTGTTTCCTGTAACCAATTGCCATTGACATTTTTGATAGGCACTTGAAAAATTGGGGGCAAAACAACTTTCTTGAAAGGCAGAAAAATGAGGAGGCATAGAGGTCAGGCTTCGGTTAATATACAATTCACAGTGATTTGTCTCCATCATGACTCTGTTCTGAACTATTAGTGAAGGACACGATTTAAAAAAAATGCTTAATTAATGTGAGCATTTAATATAAGAAAACTCTTGCCTTAGAGTACAGACTGCATGGAGAGACATTCCATGAAGTTTTTTTTTTTAAAAGTATTTACCTCTCTAATTACTGTGGCTTTTGTAAGCATCCTTCATCTTATTAACATCACAGTTGGGTGGTATCTCTGAATGGAACTAGCAGGCGCCTATCTGTCCTGTTCCTGGGGAGTCTTTTTCAAAGAAGTCCTGAGCTTCAAATCCCTTCTTCTCCTTCTAGGGAACATTGCAATAGTCCATCCGTGTTTTGTTTTGTTTTGTTTAAGAAAATGAAAACCAAATTTATAACACAGGCAATTTTTTATTGATTGAGAACTGTGAATTTACTTCTTTTAAAATCTCTTGGGTTTTTCTTTGAAAATTCAAGATCTGAGTAGAAATTTTTGCGTTTTGATACTTTAAAAATTCTTATTGAAGGATGGTTTAGATGAAATGGAATACCAAAATTTAGAATTTTAGAAATTCTCACCCCAAGCTCTTACATAAAAAGAAGTTTAAAATATATAAATTGTTTTTCTTAAGACTGTGGGGTCTTTTGTTCATTTGTTTTGATTTTTGTTTGTTTTTGCTTTTGGGTGTCACAACAGGCTGTGGTCAAGGCTTACTCATGGCTTTTTGCTCAGGGATCACTCTTTGTGGTGCTCAGGTAACCACATGGAGTGCCAGGGATCAAACTGGGTCAGTTGCATGCAAGGCAAATTCCCTACCTGCCATACTATTGGGATTGAATTATTTGATTATTTATATTAATTTAACAACTAGAGAACTTTTAAAATCCTGCAATTTAATAGCTAAGCATGAAGTTTTTATTGTACTAAATTATATTTTTCTGCTTCGCAGTAGGCTTTAGTCTGAATTTTACTCAGTTTAATTGATGTGGGATATTAACTTTGACAGGTGAATTTCTGGCTATGAATTCTTATACAAGGGCCAGCCGATATGGGATGCGAGCACAGAGCAACAGTGCAATAAATGGACTTATTTTCTAAAAAGCTACTTTCTCATTTTTTTTTACTTTATGAAAAATTTTTTGAGGGACAAAGACAAATAAATGTCCCTTATCACACAACAAAACTTGATGCAAACATTTTCATTTGTCCTCAAAATTAAAACTGTTTCAGAAATCAAAGAATTAAATTACTCAATTTAGAGTAGTTGCTTTTCTCTAGAAGGTTTTTCAATTTAAAGCTTCTCTACAGTTGCTGAATGGAGAGCACAGGGTGGGAGACAGTATGATAGAAGATAGAAATGAAAGAATTATGCTCTTTTTGTTTTTTTCTTTTTTTGGCTTTTTGGGGTCATACCCGGTGATGCTCAGGGATTACTCCTGGCTCTGCACTCAGGAATTACTTCCAGTGGTACTTTGGAGACCATATGGGAAGCGGGGAAAGAACTTGGGTGGGCCTCATGCAAGGCAAATGCCCTACCCACTGTACTAACTCCAGCCCCAGAATCACGCATTTTTAAAACTTGAAGCAGCCTCTTAAGCATGAAAATGTTGGCATTCCTTATGAACACATGGCAAGTCGTGAGCTGTAGAAAAGATTAAGGGAGTTCTGGGGCTTATGATATTCCCGACATGCTGAGGAATCCCTTACTCTGGTTGGGAGTAGACTATCTCTCAATTTATCCATCACTCAAATCGCTTCTTTCTTCAGACTTTACTTTCTAATTATTTGTTTTTGTTTGTATTTTGTTTCTAATTGTTTGTATTTGTTTCAGTTGGCAGTCACTAAGGAGATGGGCAAAAACAAACTAGGTCATGAGATTCAATATTGTTACCAACAGTAGTTAATTGAACCTGGCAGAATAGAATTGAGAATTTAGACATTTGAAGACAAACTCATCAGCTGTAAAAAAAAGGAGAGATTCTGCATGAAAAATGGCACCTGCAGATAGAGGAGCCACGATGCAGGGGAGCAGTCTCTATTGTCATTATGACTTTCATTATGGCTTGTACAAAACTGGTTATGCATCAGAGGATGAAAGGAAAAGCATTTGCAGGATTAGAAACAGCTCATCTCAGAAAACAAGGCAGGGTACCACTGCATTGCAGAATTCTTAATTCCCCCCTTAATTAATTTTTCTAATATACCATCTTTTCTTTTAAGCACATGTGTGGAAAATATTAAAAACTGGAGTTAGTTGTGATTTAACAAATGTTGACCAGTCATGGAAGATATGTTGCACCTTGATGTTTTAAATTCATATTAAAATTCTTATTTTGCTAATTAGATTGCCATTCGAAGGAATATTGCATTATTGTGCCATGTTGTTATTGCCAAAGATCTTAGCCTAATCCTTGGTACAAAAAAAAATGATGAATGAATTAAACTTGAAGATTTTAGAGTTTCTGTATCATCATTATCTAATTAGCAGGGTACAATGTTATGGAAAACATTTTATTTTCTTGCAATTATTATGTAGAATTTTGTTGAATTATAGTTATGTATTCAAAATGCTGCTAGCTATAATTTTAGTGCAATCTTGGAAGAAAAGATACAAAGAGTAGGTAATATTAAAACCTCATTTTCCCCCGTGGCATAATAAAACATGAATACTAACGCTCACTTTATAATAATTGAATGAAATTCTGGAATTTAACTTCAGTTATAGTCAAAGCTCTTGTGGCAGTAGTGACTGTATAGTGAATTTAGCTTTGTTGTTGGATTATAGAGTGCTTGTTTATTCTCTAATTTGTCACTTATTTGCACAGTGTGATAATCTGTTGCAATGTATGCTGTGAGAACAGGGAGTTTGAATTTAGCAAGGGGGAGTAGCCAGGAAACAATGATCCTCAACACTTCAGTCCTTTGGGTAAGGAGTTATAATTTGGTGATGGTACAAACCAACTTCAATTATAAACTATGCATTAAAAGCTCTGGGAAATTCCATTTAGAAAGAAGAGGATGTGGACTCTTCTTTGTCCTTCTAGTAAAAGTTGACTTGTGTCCTAAATAAATAGGTCCTTTAGGACTTTAGTCTGAAATGAAGCAATGAGACACCCCAGGATTCTTTTACTGAATTAAACCTTCAAGAAGAGTTGATTATTGATATACAGTCAGGTTCTCTGATATGTGTCAATTCCTAGATGTGTTAGGAAAACCTGATAAATGGGAAAGTGAATGCAGACATCCTGATATTATTTAAGAGACAACAATTTTAATGTGATAGTTTTTTACACAAAAGTCTTAATTTAAAGCTATTAAAATATTTTAGTACACCAGTTTATATATATACATTTTCAACATAACTCACTTATGTGTGTAACTGGATCCCCAGTTTATTTAATACATTAAATTTTTTAAAAAACGTTTTATTAAAGCACCATGATTTACAAAGCAATTTATAGTTGAGTATTAGGCATAACATGTTCCAGCACCAGTCCCACTACCAGTGTCTTCTTCCCTCCACCTGGGTTCCAGGTTCTATCCTACCCAGCAACCCCAGCCTGCCACCTTGACTGGTGCATTTTAAGTTTGATCGTTGAAGTTTGGGTCTCTTGTTTTCAGTGTGGTTAACCTTGTGTTTTGGCTGTACCATTCCTCAATATCACCAATGTACTCAGATCCCCTTAACTTCTCCTCCCCATTGCTCCCTGTCTGTCTCATCTCCCCTTCTCCTAGCCCCTAGCACCCACCCCCTCCATGATTTCTTTTCTTTTCTGTCTTGCTTACTATACTCTGGGGTCCAGGGTGACCTAGGCATTTCCACTATCAAGCATTGTATTCCTTTGTCCAGTCATTCTACGTACCACATATAAGTGAGATCATCCTGTGTTTGTTCTTTTTCTGACTTACTTCATTTACCATATCTTATGGCTTCATTCATACTGCAGTGAATTACTGCAGTGAATTTCATCATTCCTTAAATACAAGACCTCCAGTCATCTTTTAAAAAATTCACATTAAGTATATCCCAGATATTGCAGGACATATACTGAAGAAAATTAACAAGATAATAAATACAGGAATCTTTCAGAATTTAGATTATCTTCCAGTTACCATTTTTCTATAAAGGGCAGCCTTAGCCAGCATAAAATGAATCAAGAGAATGTTTATTTTAAAGTGGGAGGCTTGACAAACATAAAATTATGAGTTTGACATTTATTTTTGTAGAGAGGAAGAACTGTAGCACTGTCCTCTCGTTGTTCATCGATTTGCTCGAGCAGGCCCAGTAACGTCTCCATTGTGAGACTTGATACTGTGTTAGGCATATTGAATATGTAACAGGTAGCTTGCCAGGTTTTGCCATGAGGGCAAAATACTCTCAGTAGCTTGCCGGCTCTCTGAGAGGGGTGGAGGAATCAAACCAGGGTCGGCCATGTCGGCTGCTTGCAAGGCAAATGCCCTACCTGCTGTGCTATCGCTCCAGCTGAGATTAATATATTTTCCTTCTAATATGCTTCTTGTATTATGTATTTATCCTTGAAATCTTTGAAATTTTTATAAGGATAGTTCTTGTTCAGTCCTATTATTAATTTAGTTGGGGGCAGGGGTCTCCTAAGCAATGCTCAGAAGTCTGGGAACTCCGGTAATAGTTTGGTCTAAGAGTTTAATGCTGTGAAGGGTTGGGTGTGGGAACCCGGCCACACCCAGCAGTGCTTGGCCGTACTTACTTTTATTTGTAAATTTGCTTAGGGCAGAACTTCTGGCTTTAAAATTTTTGTTCTAATCAGGAACATCTTTCTATCACTTTGGGACTATTTATTTTTGTAACCACTCCCAGAAATGAAAAACATTTTTTCCTCTTAAGAACACAGTTTAGGTAATAAGGTTACAATAGTTTTAAGTTTATAGTCTCATGTACAAAGTTACTGTCCCTCACCGCCTCGAAGATGTCTATGGCCAACCAGCACTGTCCTCCTGTCACCTCTAATCAGATTTTCAAGGAATTGTTTTAAATTTTCAGTTTACATTTCCATTTTCTTTTCTTTCAATACTTGGTATCTCCCACCTTTCATTTCATCTAGCTTTCTCTTCCTAAATTTTGATCTGATTTTTTTATACTGTTTAATTTATTTTTATTTTAGTTTTTTAAAGGTTACAATTGCCATTGCTTGGGGAGCCACTCCCAGCAATATGCTTTGGGGGACCTTGGAGTACCAGAAATCGAGTGGGGCCTTCTGCATGCAAAGCTGTTCCTATAGGTTTATATCTATTTCTGTAAGTAGTAAGAATTAATTTATTTAATTATAAGCTTCCAGAACTTTTTTGTTTTATTTTTCTATTACTTGACACCATTCTTAATGAATTCTAGTGGAATTTATATTTTATGTTTTTTGGACACTATTGCTTTCTATTTCCTGATATTATGAAATAAACTTGGGCTGGAGTGATAGCACAGCTGGTAGGGCATTTGCTGACTTAGGTTCTATTTCTCCGTCCCTCTAGGAGAGCCCGGCAAGCTACCGAGAGTATCTTGCCCGCACAGCAAAGCCTGGCAAGCTACCTATGACATATTCTATGTGCCAAAAACAGTAACAACAAGTCTCACAATTTGTTGTGAGACATTACTGGTGCCCGCTTGAGCAAATCAATGAACA
>JAOXYA010000018.1:32464377-32475075 GCA_028565675.1 Sorex palustris
CGAGAGGGGCGGAGGAATCGAACTCGGGTCGGCCATGTTGGCTGCATGCAAAGCAAACGCCCTACCGCTGTGCTATCGCTCCAGCCCCTTATATATATAAATGAACATAAAATCTAAAAATATACATGTACCCTAATAGTAACTTTCAATAATGACCACAGTTACATTTATAAAAATAATTTAAAGTAAGTGCAACTTCAAATTCATGGCATCAACGTTTTCTGAAAGGGAGGCAGCATAATTAAAACATTATAAAGTGCATAGAGAGAAACTTCAAAAAACTAACAGGTTGAAAAGTAGGAGGCAGCCTTCCACAGGAAAGTGGATAATGTATACAGTGGAAAGTAATAGATTCCACTCTTACAATGTGATGGGATTACAGAGTTTACAATGATCCATTGCTACTCAGAACAAGGACAGAGAAATTATTAACGCCTGTTTTCTGAAGACAGAACTTCAATGTACCATCTAGAGCAGAAAGATGTTGATGGACTGAATAATATTCAACCCACACTTGGGAAAGTCTTCTGTGTTAAGAGAAACTCAGAAGCTTGTTCCTGGTGTGGGGGTATCAATTTTAGTCTGGGACCTTTGGGGGTTAAGAAGATATCTGCTTGAAGGCTATGAAATCCTGTATATGCTTTCTCACTATATATTCTCTGTGCTCACAGCTTCTATATTTGCAAATATAAAACAATATACTATGTAGTTAGAACTATGTATGATGTACATGACATTTAACCCCTTTTCTTTCTTCTCATTTCCTAAAAAGTGCAGTACAACAACTATTTGCATAGCTCTTTGCATGTATATTAGAAGTAACCTGGAGATGATTAAAACTATATGAGAGGGTGGGAAGAAACTTTCTGCAAATACTCTACCATTTAATATCAATACCTTAAATTATCTTCAGATCTTTATATTTAGGGGGGCTCTGGAATTAATTCCCTGTATATCTGGGAATTAAATAATGAATACTGAACCTTATGAAAAGCATTGCTTATGTAGGCATATAGGCCTAGAAGAAGCTCTATTTAAAACACAGTCCTTTATTTTGGGAAATAAAAGTGCTCCAACCTACTCACCTCTCTTGTTGATTCTTTGACATTTTCCAGGATGATCATGGAAAATATACATTCATCTTTCAGTGAGGCTCACAGATGCATTGAACACAGTGTGAATCTTTCACAGTTGGCAAATCAATATTTTTCTACAAGTTATGTACCATCTCACCACCACTGCTTTTCTTATACTGAAGTGACAATATCATTCTTTAGGTAAAAATTCTTAGCAAAATATCCAGACAGCTAAAAAGTCTTCTGAAGCAAATTATGTTCATTTTATTTTATTTACTTTTGGTGCTTCTGCTGGCAAACTTAACTCTAACATCAACTGCTTTGATCTGCCTTCTCATGTATGAGAGTCTGTGTTGCAACATCATACCTTCCACCATCCCACACATACTAACACTATCAACAACAGTAAAACAGCAAACCAAAACAAAAAAGGAAAAAAATGTCTAGCTATGCATAGAGTACACTGCAAGTAAGTGTGAGAAATGATCTAATATGATGGGTAATTTGAATCATCATTTTCAGACAAGTGGTGTTCCTTTTCAGTAGTACTGTTCTTCTAATTTAAATCTCTACCTCAAGTTTCCTACAGGAAAGACATTAAAGCACCTTGTACAGAGTTCAGTAAACACTCAGTTACTATGTGATCATTTTCTTACTAGTGAAACTGCCTTTGAGATAGCAAAGTAGCCCATTAACCAGTGGTGTTTCTTATTATTTTTAGCTTTTTTTCTTTTAATCTCATGAACTTACTTGATGTTGTGGACATCTTGTCAGAATAATGCCTAACATAAATGTTGAAAATAAATACATTATATTACCAGGGAAACAGTTATCTTGAAAGGAACCACCAAATATTTGAAAATGTAATAAATGAGCTTTTTAATAAACTTATTAAGTAATAAGATCTGGCAGCAGATCTAATTGCTTATAATTACTGGGAAGTAGTGCTGAGTGTGAATGACAGTTTGAGATATTGGTGTCAAGTATGGGATGATAGGATTATGTGATGACATTCTGTTGGTGACAAAGCCACAGATACTGCTAATTCTGCAGTCAAGTGTTGTATACATTCATAATGCAAGAAAATGCAAACATCAAAACAGATAAAGATGAAAATGTTCCCATTTCAGATGATGGAATCATAGTTTTCTGCCTACAAAGTCCCTAGACATAAAAGCCTCTGGGAAACAAGTGTCTCAGAAAAATCCTGTAGTTCCCTGATATGTGAATAAAGTGAATCAGGTAGAGAAGGACAAATACTAAATCATCTCCCTGATATAGGCTATATAGAAAAACTTACTTAGGCTTCCCTTAGTAAATTATGGTCAACAAGATGATTTTAAGAGTCAATACAGAGAACAGAGGTGCGTGTGTGTGTGTGTGTGTGTGTGTGTGTGTTTCCTCTTGGGTTCCCAGGACACCTACTGAAAGGTTATCTGGTATATCCCCTTAATCCACCTTTAACCAGCTATTATTGTCACCCGTATCTCTTCTCACTCTCTCTCTTTTTTAATGGAATCACCATGATTTCATGATTGAGTTTCAGTCATACAATGATCGAACACCCGTCCCCCCACCAGGGCACATTTCCCACCACCAATGTCCCTAGTAGCTTGTCTCCCTCCCCCCCCCCAAATGGCAGGCACCTTCCTTTTTACTCTCTCTCTCTCCTTTTGGGCATTATGGTTTGAAATACAGTTACTGAGAGGCCATTATCTTTGGTCCTTTTTTTTAAATTTTTTTTTATTAGTGAAACACTGTGAGGTACAGTTATAGACTTACGAATTTTTGTGCTTGGGTTTCAGTTATACAATGATCGAGTACCCATCCCTCCACCACATCCACACAACGGAGTACTATGTAGCTTTTACAAAAGATGAAGTCATGAAATTTACATACAAGTGGTACTACAAGGAAAGTATCATGTAAAGCAAAATGAGTCAGAAAGAGCGGGATAGACACAGAAAGATTGCATTCATCCGGGGAACATAAAGCAACAAAATGGGAGACTAACACCCAGGAGGGGCCGAGATTAGTATGTCTGGTCCTTTACCCGCTTTCCGCACCCAGCTCCCAACAGGGCCATCCCTTCCAACCATCATTGGCTTACTGGTCCCTTCTCTGTCCCAGCTGCCCTCTCCCCCAGCTCAGGGCAGGCCCGTGGAGCGACCCCCCTACCTCCTCCTACCTACCCCCCTGGGGCTGGCACTTGAGGGAGGAGCTTGGCTTTGCAACACCCCCAAACAACAACCATCTGAAAACGAAATTGTCTGTTAGACCCTGGAGTTGGGGAGGGGGCGCACTGGTCCTCTGACCAGGCACAGAAGGAGAAGAACCACCAGAGGTGCCCAGGAGCCTGCCAGGAGCCTCGAGGAACTCGCTCCATTCAACAGGAGGCTGCACCTTCCCGCCTTCGCCAGGACCTTGGCCGCTGGGGGATGCTGGGAGCCGGCCACGTGGTTGGCCGTAGCCAATGGGGCCTCAGCGAGCATGACGTCACGTGGGAACGCCCGTCTGCTGCGCCTGCGCAGTGGGGGTGGGGGCCTGGTGCCTTCCGCCGCTGTCCCCGCTGGAGGTGCTGATGCAGCCCCGGGTCGGGGCGAGGGTCCTGGCCTGCCAGCCAGAGGAGAGGAGCCCCCGGGAGGACGCGGCGTGCCCAGACCACACCCGATGAGGCGAGCTCTGGGTTGTTCCGAGAGTTCGGGACGCCTCTCGGGGTGGCGACAGAGGACGGGGTGCAAAGGGGTTTTCTGAGCCGGGGCTGGTGCAGGCCCAGAGAGCGCCGAGGCGCCCCCCGAGCGAGGCGACCCCCAGGCCAGGGGGACAGGGCTGACGTGCGGGCCTCGCGACGGGGCTTGGTCGATGGGGTGGGTCAGGCGTTGGTGCCCAGGAGCCTCTCCCCGCGACGCTCGGGGTCCAGCTGGGCTGGTCACGCCACTGAGGCCGGTGGGCAGCTGGGGGGCGCTTTCAGGGTACGATGGGGCCTGAGAGGTGGGACGGGAGGGGGGCGCGCAGTTTGCACGTGGCTGCATCGGCGGAGACCCTGGCCGGAGTCACGTGGTCCTCGGACTCGGCGGTTGGTCCCTCCTGAGCACAGAGCCGGGAGCAGCCCCCGAGCGCCGCCAGGCCCCCCAAGCCGAAGGTGACAGCGAAAGGTCTGATGGGAAGGTGAGCGCGTCGCGTCCTCTGCGAAGGATTTGCAGAGCTGAAGGCGCCACAGAGAGGGCTGGCGCGCCCAGGCTCCGACTGGCAGCCCATTGGCAGGCTTCGGGTTGTGTGGGGATGTGGGGGTGGGCAGTGACGCGTTGGAGAGGAAGGGGTGGCCCCAGCTAGTTGCAGTCGCTCTGACCCTGGTTCAGAGGTGGGGAGGGGTCCCGGGGATGTGGCTCCGTCCGGAGAAGAGGCCAAGGACGACTTCTCTTGGCCCACGTGGGTTCCTGGGGCCCCGGGCAGAGGCAGGCGCACTTTGATGCCACACAGAGCAGACGCTGGCGGGTGGGGTGGGGGGTCCTTAGAGGGAGGTGGATTTGGGAGGCAGCTGTTGGATGGAGCGACCCCAGAATCACCAGCAAGACTTGTTTTGTGTTGGTTTGGGGGCCACACCCAGCAGTGCTCAGGGGTTACTCCTGGCGGTGCCCCGGGGACCGTGCGGAGTGCGGGGGTTCAAACCCGTATCAGCACTGTGCCAGGCAGCCACCCACCTACTGGTTATGGTCTGGCCCCAAGACTTGCTGGGATTTGCTCCCTCCGGAGCCTGGATTCTGTGGGGCCGAGATGCAGCTGAGAGTGATTTCTCGTGATTTCCAGAAGGTGCTGGTAGGTTGGGAGGGTGAGACTTTGCGAGCCCTGTGTCCTGTGCCCAGCGGGCTTCCTGTGGCCAGCCTGGGTCTGGGTGGCAGTGACCATGCATGACTGATCCCTGCATGTTCTTTGCTGTTGTGGAGTTCTGGAATCTGTTTGGGAATCCGGTACCGTATTACCGAGGGGATTCTTGACAGTGTCGACCACATGAATTTATTGAAATTGATTTTTATCGAAACATCATGATTTACAAAGTTGTTTGTCATACAGTTGTTTCAAGCACTTAGTGTTCTAATACCAGCTGTGTGACCTTCCCTCCACTAATGTCCCCAGTTTCCTTCCCATCCCAATCTGCTCCCTTAGGTCCATAGCAAATTTACTTGATATTGCTTATTCCGACAAAACTTAAGAACTGGCAAATAGAAGGATCAGAAAATAAATCAAGGACCGGAGTGATAGTGCGGAGGTGTGTGTGTGTGTGTGTGTGTTCGCCTTGCATGCAGCTGACCCGGATTCGATTCCCGGCATCCCATATGGTCCCCCGAAGCACCACCAGGAGTAATTCCTGAGTGCAGAGCCAGGAGTAACCCCTGAGTATAGCTGGGTATGGTGGATATGGCCCAAAAAAGCAAAAAAAAAAAAAAAAAAAAGAAAAAGGAAAACAAATCATTAAGGTCCAATTAGTGATTACCATATGTCTTTGACCTATGTAAATACTATGTAAATAAGAGAAAACCATTGAACACAGTATAAAAAATGCTTATTCTCACTTACATGTGTATACTTTCCACTCTGGAATATAAAGTATATTGCATTACATTTTATTTTATGCTTGGATCTAGTTATGGCAGTAGTCATATCTCACCTGTCATTAACACTTGCAAAGCAATTCTGTGTTAAAATATTTTAGAGTTTGCATGGAATAGTAAGGCCGAACCACAGCAATTTTAATGTAGATGAGGTCACCCACTTTTGAATTCTGACACCCCTGCTAACTCTCACGGAACACCCCGGAATGCCGTTTCCAGCCCGAGTTCATCCATACACAGGCTTCCCTGTGTGTTCTCGGTAACGTCTCACAGCCTCTTCACTTGGTTTTAATGAGAATCATCCGAATTTAGGCCCCGGTTCTCCAGGGGAAAACATAACGCGGTTAAGTTGCTTCCTCCCCTGTTAAAAACATTTTAGAAAAGAGCCTGAATCTACCAAGTGAGCTAATTGGATTCCAAACGCTCATTTATAGAATGGAATCGAAAACAGGGATGGATCAACTTGAAAATAATCACGTTTGCTGGGGAAATGAGCCCAAGCGGACGGAAACTATTTATAGGCTTCGTGTTCAGCTTATTGGCGGCGGGCGACCGAGCGGGACCTGTCTGCTCTCCCCTCCAGGGAGCACGTCGCGGCCACTGGGGGGGAAGAGAGACCTGGGGGTGCCATTCAGCCCCGGGGCCTGGTGGTCAGGCCTGCAGGGGAGGAGTCCCCTGGGGAGGGGGGGCAGCGCCCGGGTCTTGATGGCACTGAGGCGGGCGCGGAGCCCACATCTGCCCAGTGCTGCTCGAGGTGCCCACGGGGCCTGTGTCCTTGGGGCCCAGCCTGGCAGCTGTGAGCGGTGGCCTGGTTTCTGGCGCAGGCTGGGGAGCAAACGAGTATCTGGGCCTGACGGGAAAACGGAAGGTCTTCAGGCCTCTCGCGGCCTGCTGCCACATCGGGCAGTGTTTCTGGACAATCCTGAGGTCATCCCAAGGAGAAGTCTTTGTGCTCCTGTCAGAAGGGCACCCTCCATGTACGGGCGGCTTGGAAGGAAGGAAGCCCCTTCCCCACCCAGCCGGGGGTCTGCAGAGTCTGCTCCCCACCCCACCCCGTTCCCGGTCCTGTCTGAGGCGGCTGCCGGCCCTGGGGTCTCTGAGGACAGTCTCCACCTCCCTGCTGAGCCCACGGCTCTCGTGGGTCTGGTCTGTTTCTTGCCTTTGTCCAAGCAGCCTCACACAGGTGCTCCTTGGCAACTGCCCCCTGTGGTTTCGCGTGTGTGTCGCTGTGGGTTGTGCATTTTCTTTCTTTCTTTTTGGGTTACACCTGGTGACGCACAGCGGTTACTCCTGGCTCATGCACTCAGGAATTATTCCTGGCGGTGCTCAGGGACCCTACGGGATGCTAGGAGTCGAACCCTTGTTGACCACGTGTAAGGAAAATGCCCTTCCCACTGTGCTATCACTCCAGCCTCGGTTGTGCATTTTCTTTACTGTGAGAGTCACATTGATCATGGGACTATACCGGTTCACAAGTCTGTTTTTCTGTTGATGGGGGTTTGGGTCACTTCTGAGCTGGCACTGTTTGGGGTTTTGTTTGGGGTCCCACCCAGCGGTGCTCAGGGCTTACTTCTGGCTCTGCACTCAGGAATCACTCCTGACAGTGCTCGAGGGGTCTCCGGGGAGTGCCAGGGGGTGAGCCCAGTGGGCCCCATGCAAGGCAAGTGCCCTGTCTGCTGTCTGAACTCTCGGGGCTGTTTTGATTTATGCTGTGTGAACTTTTCGGTTTGTGACTTTTGGTGATCATACACTCACATTCCACGGATACTTTATTTAAGTTAATTTATTACCAGAAAGTCCGTCACCCTGACTTGTACCCAATTCCCCACCTGCCTCCCCTCAAACATCCTTAGTTCGCCTCTCAGTCTCCACTGGTTTAGTTATTTATTTTTTTATTTCATTCTGTCCACTAATTCTACTTCTGATGTTGCAGACGTGGGTCAAATCATCCAGTGCTTGCCTTTCCAAAAACAAAACTTGAGTGAACACTGTGGTGTACAGAATTGTTCATAACAGAGCTGTTTGGGGGTTCAGGCGATGTCCTGGCCAGCGTCGCCCCCAGCTTCCCACCCTCCCACGCCAAGCCTGCCCCCTTCCAGGCACCTTATACTGCTGATCACAGTAAAATGGTAAATGGAATTATCAGAGAATAGTTCAGTACAAGCCAGTTTGTGAGACTCGTTGGGTCTCACGTGGGGGTTGCAGATCTGCCTGATGCTGAGTCTTCTGTGTTACTGTTTCCGAGTCTCGAACTGGCTGTGCTCCTACCAGACTGTCCGTATTGTGGAATTTGGCTGCCAGACCTGGAGCCTAAGAATAGGGCTGGGGCGATTCTCAGCCCGACCCCCTCCCCAGGGGGCCCCAGAGTTCCCAGCCCCAAGACCGGTGTCCCCGTGACTCTGTGTGCCATCTCTTCAGATATTTGCGCCAAAACTGAGATGTTGGCAGTGGCTGTGGCTGCCAGGGCAGTCATGGGAGTGGGAGGAGGCTGCCCCGTCCCCACCCTAAGAAGCCCCCAGAGTTCTCCGCCCGAAGAATAGTGTACCTGAGGGTTTTGTTGGCTTGGCGTCTCTGCAGAGACTGGTCGTGAAGCCGTGGATTCGGGCCATTGGTGTGGAGGCGGCAGTGGGGTGCCGGGGCTTCGCAGGGTGGGCACCTGGCCCTCCCCCTCCCAGGATGTCCCAGAGATTTTAGCCAGAGGACTAATGCATCCCTGGGGTTTCTCAACTTGGCTTGCATCTCTCCCAAGATTCATTGGGAAGCCAGGCCACTTGCAAGGCGCTGTCCAGAACTCAATCTTTTTCCTTCACAAAATCCCCGCAAGTTCCCAACATTTTGTGTCACTGTCACTGTCCTCCCATTGTTCATCGATTTGCTTGAACGAGCCCAGTAATGTCTCCATTGTGACAATTGTCACTGTGTTTGGCATATTGAATATATCATGGGTAGCTTGCCAGGCTTTGCCATGCAGGTGAGATACTCTTGGTAGCTTGCCAGGCTCTCCGAGAGGGGTGGAGGAATCGAACTTGGATCGGCCATGTTGGCTGCGTGCAAGGCAAACGCCCTATCGCTGTGCTATCGCTCCAGCCCATGTTATGGAGTAATACCTATTTTTAAAAAACTTCGGACACAATATGAGTTGTGTCCCTGTTTTATAGCAAGAAAGTGTGTTAAAAAGTAATCACAACAGGATAAAGGCAAGTTTTGAATTGTGCAGGTCTTCTTGATGATCATATTCTTAACTTCTAATCAAAGTTAATAATCTTGTATTCCAGATTTCAGAATTTGGAAAGATATATATAGCTATTATCCACTCCAGTACTTCACCTATTTACAAAAATTTATTCTATAATATTTTTAGAGGTAGAAATATATATGCATATGTAATGGTGAGTACATATCTTTAATATACATGATTAACATTTAAAATGTATATCAAAGAGTTTTTCTCATGTATGGGAATAAAAATTGTGACATTGGCCATTATAAGGTATTAAAAAATTCATGGTAACTTTTGAAGAAGGAGGAATGTTATTAACCTTGGTGTCTTGACCAAATTACAATTTGGGTAATTACATTTGTCTTCCCTAATCTCCCTTTCAACTTTCAATTGGGTAGTGTATTCTTAATGGATTTCATTACCAAGCTTCCCTTAGGATTTAAAATAGGACTTATCTTCTAAAACTGAGTTCACTCCAAATTTATGTTCTCTTACTTCAATTGAGCTGTCACTGAAACTCTCCAGTTGTTGGTCTTTGTGTTTGATTCATTCTTCTTATTTATTCATTTGTTTGCTTTCTCTTTTTAGCTCTTCCAAACCATTTCCATAGTTCTTCAGATATAAGCACATAGGTGAGTTCAGAAATTATTTTTTAATACCAAGAATGTCACCACTCTCACAACTCTGAAATACCAAGATCAATTACATATTGCTTAAAACTTTCCATAAGCTTGCCAACAGAAAACGTTGTCTGTTCTTCTGTAAGAGATACACACTCAATTCTTAACTTACTGGAAACAAAATAATAGCTATTTAGGGTGCACATACATGATATACCTATTTTGTGGAAAATCATCGTCTTATGATCATATCCTTGACTTGAAATTTTCCATATCATTCTGCTGTTTCTTCCTTCTCCACTTCTGCAGTTTGGAAGGGATGCCTTGCTTGCAATGTACTTTGCTTTCTAAGTGTCTTTACCTGTACTCTTTCTTCCGCTTTCTTCTTTTATTAAGCTCTCTCACTTTCAAATCAATTAAATATTCTCACTATATTCTCTAAATATGCAAAAACAATTTTTTATCATCTTGGAGGAATAAAATCTATTTTGTCTTGCTTTCTCTAGCCCTTGGGTAATCACATATTTCTTTTTTTTACTCTTTTATATCTATGTCCTAACCTCCCATTTTTTCATCAATTTCACACAATATGATTTCTTCTTCTGCCATTCATTTAAGCTGATCTTGAAAGAAATCAGCAAATTTCAAATTGCAAAATCAATACCCTTTTCCTAGCACTCAAAATGTGTATTTTGCCTTTGGCTTTAATATTGACTGCCTCAATTTTATAAACTCTATATTCTGTTCATTTTTGTACATTTTGTTCATGTGATAGTCTTTTTCTGAACTTACAAATTTAACTTTTATAATTTTTTTGAATTTTAGTATCTTTCCAGCGTTTTGTCTTTGATCATCTTTTCTTTCTAGAAACCCTTTATTTATTATCAGTATTAATCTAATATTTTAACAAAGAAAAACTGACATGAAAACATACATAATATATATATGTATATATATATATGTATTATATGTTAGGGCTGGAGCGATAGCAGAGCGGTAGGGCATTTGCCTTGCACACAGTCAACATGGACGACTCGAGTTCGATTCCTCCACCTCTCTCGGAGAGCCCGGCAAGCTACTGAGAGTATCTCGCCTGCACAGCAGAGCCTGGCAAGCCACCCGTGATGTATTCGATATGCCAGACACAGTAACAACAAAGTCTCCAATGGAGA
>JAOXYA010000018.1:32893524-32905481 GCA_028565675.1 Sorex palustris
GACAAATGGAGACGTTACTGGCGCCCGCTCGAGCAAATCGACGACTAACGGGAAGTTAAGTGATTAAGTGAAGTGATTAAGTCATGGCGTCAGTTTTGTACTTACAGGAACAATTTAAATGAGCGCTATGCTAACTTCTCTTTTGACTCACTCCACAACCAGTCCATCTCCATCTGCGAACCATGTTTGGCTCTGACCCTGTTTGAACGTTTGCACCCAGCACCATACTTCCATGTTGCTTCACAGCTAGCGTCATCTCTTGCCAGAATCACCCCGCCCTTGCCTACCGGTTGGTCTCCCCGTCTGCATGGTGTTCTTACACAACATCTGGTGGTCCAAAAGCTTACAGCCGACCACAGCTCCCCAGTCCTTGCGGTGGGTGGCACACTGGTTGCTCCAGCTTCTTGCTCCATGACTCACTCCAGTCCAGCGCTACATGAACCTTTTTTCCATTCCTACAGCGCCATAGCCACACGCCCACCTTGGGCTC
The DNA here is from genome assembly GCA_028565675.1 of Sorex palustris. Classification (NCBI taxonomy): domain Eukaryota; kingdom Metazoa; phylum Chordata; class Mammalia; order Eulipotyphla; family Soricidae; genus Sorex; species Sorex palustris. The sequence continues at coordinate 32,894,015 of JAOXYA010000018.1, forward strand.
TTCATCCTAGATCTTTCCTTTGCCTCGAAGGATGTTCAGAGATTGGCTAATTTCCTCAACAATGTCCAATCTGTTCCAGTCTCTCATTGCGATCAGGACCACTCTGATCACACCTTTTCATACCCAAGTGCATCACAATTCCCTTTTTCCTACTTTTTTAAAAAAATAATTTGTGTTGCATATACTACCTTGCAATGTGCTAGATATTTTCAAATTATTAACATAGAGCAAAAATCAGTTCACAAGGGTGTAGCGCTGTAGCACTGTCCTCCTGTTGTTCATCGATTTGCTTGAGCGGGTCCAGTAATGCCTCCATTATGAGACTTGTTGTTACTGTGTTTGGCATATTAGATACGTGACGGGGAGCTTGCCAGGCTTTGCCGTGTGGGCGAGATACTCTTGGTAGCTTGCCAGGCTCTTGCAGAGGGGCGGAGGAATCGAACTCGGGTTGGCCATGTCTGCTGCGTGCAATGCAAATGCCCTACCGCTGTGCTATCACACAAGGGTGTAAATGTGTATAATTTTGAAAGGGTGAAATGTTCCCCATGCTACACCACCAAAATGCCTCTATCTCTTCACTACTGTCTTTAGAACCTACCCCCTTCCTCATCCACCACCACCCGTAAGCCACCAACCCCCACCTTGACACACTTCAAAGTTTCCACAGCTTTTTCTTTTCATTTTGGTTTCGGGATCACACCTAGCGGTCTTCAGAACTTACTCCTATTTCTGTACTCAGGGATCATTCCTGGCAGAGCACATGGGGAGCTGAGTCAAACCTGAGTTGACTGTGCAAGATAAACACCCTACCTGCGGTGCTATCTCTCCAGGCCCTCTACAGCTTCTTTGTACTGTCACTGTCACTGTCCTCCCATTGTTCATCAATTTGCTCAAGCGGGCCCAGTGACTTCTCCATTGTGAGACTTGTTGTTACTGTGTTTTGCATATCGAATATGTCATGGATAGCTTGCCATGCTGTGCCATTCGGGCGAGATACTCTCGGTAGCTTACCTGACTCTCTGAGAGAGGCCGAGGGATCGAGCCTGGGCTGACCAGGTCAGCTGTGTGCAAGGCAAACACCCTACCTGCTGTTCTATGGGTTCAGTCCTTTGCACATTAGCTGTATTCTGACTTGTTTAATTGTACATCCCACCTATGCGTGAGATCATCTGGAATTTTTCTCTCTCCCTCTGCATATAGCCTTTCAGTTTGAAGGTCACAGCTGGTGGTACTTTGGGACTTGTTCTGGCTCAATACTCAGGGGTTTGCCTTAATGGTTCACGGGGACCATATAGTGCAAGGAATAGAATCTCAGGTCTCTTGCTTGCAAAACATGCACTCGTACCCTATTGTACATGTTTTGAAAACATTTCCAGCCCCAGAAGCCGAGAGTAAGTCTTCCCTTTGCTCCATGGCTCCACCAACGCTGGTTGTTTGTGGGTGTTTTTTTTTTAATAGACATTTTCACAGATGTGAGCTGCTCTCTCATTGTGATTTTTGATTTGCATCTCCCTGATAATTAGTGATGATGAGGTTTTTTTTTTAATGAACTGTATTTTTCTTACTTGCTTTTTTATTCTCCAAATGATGCTTCCTCTGGGAGGGGAAGCTCCACAAGGCCAGGTGTTTCTGTGTGCTGTATTGATGGCTGGGTAGCACCAACGAGACTGTTGGAAACTGGGTGTGCTGTTAGTGTGCGATGAGTGAATGATTGGATGAATGAAATTAATAGTAAAAAAAAAAGGGAAATAGAAAGTGGCAAGGTAGTAAGAGCAAACAATCTGCTGAACAAAACCCTCGGCTGATAAACACGGGAAAAGCTGCTCAACCTAGTAATAATCATTAAACTATGATAGCAATTCATTCTCTTCTGACTGGCAAAACAAATGGAGTCTGATAACACGAAGTGTTGGCGAGGCTTTAGAGAAACGAGCAATGATACAATGTCTGGTCTGAATGTAAATGGGAGCAAAGTTTGAAGTTCCATTCAGTCAGAATGAATAAAATGATCAAGACACTTTTAAGTGTCTTCCAAGTCCTGATGAGTGCCTTCCGTGAACTCCCTCCTCCCCACACACACACAAGAAGATGTTGGCAGAACTGATTTTAACGGGGGAAAAACGGGAAGGTAACATACATTTTTCAAGAAGAAAAGATAAGTAAACTATGTTTTTTCTTGCGTGATTCTTGAAAATGCTATAGTTGCTAAAAGTAATAAACTAGACTAGATATATTAAATGTATGTATGTATGTATATGTGTATGTGTGTGTTTGGGGGCCACACCCAGTGATTGCCAGCGGTTACTCCTGGCTCTGTGCTCAGGAAGTACTCTGGGCTGTGTGAAGGGGAACATATGGAATTCTGGGGATAGAACAAGAGTTGATTGCATGCAAGGCAAGTGCCTTACCTATTGTACTATCACTATGTCCCATACTCTGTATTTTAACATGAATTCATTTTGATGTGATGAAGAGCAGCAATATGACACTAGTGGTAATTGTCGTGAGGCCTTGGGTTGAATCCCTGGCATAGCATTACTCCTCACCCCCATCAGGCCTGGCTCTGCCCCTTCCAGGATGTGGATTCCAAAACAACATAGATATATTTTACATTATACATATATATATTTACATATTAGTATATCTGTGTGGGCTGGAGTGATAGCACAGCGGTAGGGCGTTTGCCATGCATGCAGCCAACATGGCCGACCCGAGTTCAATTCCTCTGCCCCTCTCGGAGAGACTGGCAAGCTACCGAGAGTATCTCACCCACACAGCAGAGCCTGGCAAGCTACCCGTGATGTATTCGATATGCCAATACAGTAACAACAAAGTCTCCAATGGAGACGTTAGTGGGCCCGCTCAAGCAAATCGATGAACAACAGGAGGACAGTGACAGGACAGTGACAATATATCTGTGAATGAATTCATATGTATATATATATAATGATCTTACATTATTTCTATTTTATATTATATCACTGTATCACTGTCATCCCGATATTTATGGATTTACTCAAGTGGGCACCAGATAAGTAATGTGAGGTAGAAGTAAATTGAGGCATCTATACAGAATAAAATTATTTAAACTGTTTAAGAGACCAAAATAATGGTGTCTCTGTAGTGCAGAAATGGCATAGCAAAGCAGACTTCAGAGTAGTGACAACCTTTGAATGCAAAATAAGGAAGAATTTGGGCAGCAAGATTTTTTAGTGCCATGATTAGAATACTTCAGAAGTATTTCAAAGTAAAGGATTTTCATACTCATTTTCTCTTATTGTTGGCAGTCATTTGTGTTTTTATTTGGGGGCCACACCCGACGATGCTTAGGGGTTATTCCTTGCCTGTGCTCAGGAATTACTCCTCATGCTGCTCAGGGGATTCTAGGGGATGCCGGGGATCAAACCTGGCTTAACCTCGTGCAGGGTACCACTCTACATGCAGACATCCTCCAACCCCTTCTTGGTAGGAAGGCTTTGTGTTATTATCAGTGACATAATTACAGTTATTTTAACGTGAAAAACATCCAGCTAATGTTTTGGCAAGCAAGAGTAAAAGATACATACAAAGCGAGGTTGGTTCCTAACTTAAGGAGCAACAAGGAAAATAGAAAAATCCGTTGAGAAATGGGAGATACAAGCATATTTGTAAGCAGCAGGGGAAAGGGGGCTTTGAAGAAAGGGGAAATCGACAATATACGAGAAAAGGTAAAAGAATAAGATCATGATGACATGTGTAGGATGTCAAAACAAAGGCACACAGGTAGCTGTTAGTTTTGACAGGCGGGAGTCATATTTCTTCTACAAGAAGTCGGAGAGAGAAATGCTGGTTGAAGGTACAGAGTAATATTGAACTATAGAAGAGAACTAAAGAAAGGGAGTGCAAGCAAACTTAATGTTCTTGGGAAAGCTGAAGGCAGTGGTATGTCAGGACGATTTCCAGCCACCATAACTAATCAAAATTATTGGTTAATTGAAGAAACCAGTGATTTGAAACCTGTGTAGGTATGTAGCAAGAAACTGATGCGTAAGCTCTTCAGTTACAAACCTTTCCTTGTAAACCCCAATTTTGTTTGAAAGATGAATGAATTTCATGCGGTACCTGATTTTACAGTTTCTTTCTGCAGTGTTTGATTCAGTTCTCGAAGAATACAGAGAATGGAATGGGGGCGAGGGGGAGGCTAACTCAAGGTTGAAAATCAACAGAATAGTAGAGTTGAAGTAGAAAAGGGAAGCTAAGAATCTGTCTGGTTAATGATATCATCATTAGCTAAATCTGATGCCATGACTGGGAAGAGATAGTGGAAAAACAGTAAGATATGGAAGATATGACGTTGATCCCGCGGTAAGAAACATTTTCAACAAGACCTCCGGGTTAGGAATGATGAAGGAAGGCAGTGTGATTCCAAACTAGTGCAAATTGCCGTCTTATCTATTATTTAGCTCCAAGATAAAATATAGAGGAATATAGAGACAGGGTTAATAAGTAGGAATGATCATGAAAATGTGGTAGAACCACGTGAAATCTTAGCATAAGATGATGTTTTAGAGTAAATGTTCAAATAGCTGGAATGATTGAAGCAATGAAGTGAAAACAAGTCTAGGTTAACTGTTGAATTATTTAAACTATACAACTTCTGTCATTTTAGAAAATAAAAGGTGAAGAGATTTTATTTAAATTCTTCATTGTACACTATGTAATGTTATTTGAAATTTATCTATATTGATGACTGGTAGATCTAATTCAGGCACCTTATTTTTTTATAACATTTAGATGAATTTCCTATTTTTTCTAGTATGTAACTGATAAAAATATAGCTGGCTTTTATTTTTTAATCCTTTATCCTAGCATAATAATTCCCAAATAAGCTTTCTTTTTAAATGTTTTATTATGTATACATGAGGAAATATCTCTAGGGCATTTGTGGTTGGAGAAAAATTCCTGGGTCACACTCATCTACATCTTGAACTTAAATCTGAAAGACGCAGTATGGTCTTTACAGTAAAAGATCATTTTTCTAAAGTTTTAAAATGCTAAAAATTTGTATACAAGTTCAGCTAAAATGGCAAACTTCTTTAGAATGTAAAAGAAAAAATAATTGCTCTAAAAAGGAGAGTTGTCAAGTATATGATTTTCTTTTTGTGGTTGAATATTTTAAAATGAAATGATAGGGGGTCAGGTAAGGTAACAGGATGGTACAGCAGGTAAGGCACTTGTCTTGCATGTGGTTGACATGGGTTCGATGCCTGGAACCCCATAGAATCCCCTGCACACCACCAGGAGTGATCCTTGAACCCAGAGCTAGGAGGAAGACCTGAGCAACATCAGGTATGGTCCCCAAAACAAAAGAAAAGAAAACAAAATGAAATGATAAATTGTTTCCAAAATGCAAAGTTGTAGAAATTATAGTAAGCACAATCAAGTAAGTGGATAAAATGTTTTCCTCATACTTCTGTAAGAACTGTTTTTCAGTCTAGCATGTATTTTCCATTATACTTTCACTTATGTATGTTATGAATAATGTTTATTGAACTGTGGGTTTCATCCCCAGCATGGAAACATCTTGGAAGCCATTACTTCCGTGTTGAAAATAAAAACAGAAACAAACTAACAAGACTGAATAAATGCCAGAGTGATAGGACAGTGGGTAGGGTGTTTGCCTTGCACGCAGATGACCCGGGTTTGATCCCTGGCATCCCATATGGTCCCCTGAGCAATGTCAGAAGTAGTTCTTGAGTGCAGACCCTGGAGTACCTCTGAGCATCCCTGGATATGACCCCAAAAGCCAAAAAAATGAAAAAGGCTGAATAAAATAAATAAAGGCCATCTTCTTTTTTCTCTACTCCACGAGTATAATTGAGATTCCAGGCCAATTGTCAATTGCAAAATCTAAAGAGAGAAGGAAAGCCTGAGTGACAGACCAAATCTACCTACTGAACCAGAAGCTGCTGGAGTCCTAGCCTGGAAGGAGTCTCAAAAGATCATTGTGAACAAGTACTAGAGGCTGACTTTAAATTCCCTTAGAGAGTGACAATTTCTGGTGGGGTAGGGGAGTGGGAGGGCTTCTTCCTGGGACTGCAGCTACCAGGATCTCAAAGTAAAATGCCAAAACAAAAACCCTCACTAGTTGTCACTACGGAAGGGATGACTAGTCATTATGAGATATAATTAAGAAAATTTACAACTGTTATGAAGTATGCCCAGTATATTGTCTGATAAAATGGCCCGGAAGTGGGGGAGGCAGGAAAATGATTTATCAGATCTTTATTAAATGTGAAAAAATGGTATTTCTCCAAATCCAAAGCCTGGAGATATGGGATAAAACTCTACAGATACATTGTGAATGTCACAGGTCAGGAACACATGCCCATTGAAAGGCAGAGCTTTGATCATAATCATAGACTGAGGCTTCCCGGTCTCTCATCACTCTATATGCAAAGTCTGAGTGTAATAGAAGCACTTTAGGCTGAAATTACTAAAAGACAGACTAATCAAGGAAGCAGTCCACCGGAAGTTCAGAGAAAGCACTGGAGTCACAAGCAAGGACTGTAGAGAACCTTGAAGCCTCTGGAGCCCATCACATATGAAACATAGGCACACCACCCCAGGAGGGAAAGGGTGCTGTTCTCTACCTGCTCCCCCTTGGCGGCTCGGTGGCCGCCATCCACCAGAGGCCACTGGACAGTCAGGTTTGGGCCCACAGTGACGAGACACTCAGGGCCTCACGGGACAGGGGTGGAGCCGGCCCTTCCCAATGAGACCCCGAGTTGCCACCCACCAACAGCCTCTCTGGCTGATCAAGCTGCTTAACAGCCATGATCCAAGAGACTCAGGAACAAATCTCGGTACCCAGCAGGTTTTGGCAGAAATCCCTCCAGATTTATTTGTTAAAATTTTGGAATTTCAAAATCGTGCGGCCACTGCTGCAGCCACGTGACATCATATGTTATTCATAACCAGCAATAGAAAACAAATTTTCTACTGTTGCCTTTTCAGCATATCTGAGTGTTGGGGTAAAATCCCAAATAATAATGGTGGGTCTGGTGTGAAAATATTGAATGTAATCAAAGTAGAGAGAGAGCAATGTGAAAATTATCTGCCCCACAGGTGTATACTGGGGGTTTTGGGGATGGAGAATGGACACTGGTGAAGGTACGAGTGTTTCATTGTATGACCGAGACTTAAACCTGAAAGCTTTATAACTGCTCTCACGGTGATTCAATAAATAAAATTATAAAAAATGGGGGGAAAAAAGAAACATGAGGCACAAATTAACACCAAAACTCACAAGAGGGGTCTACTTATTTTCACTCCTTAAAAGTATGCAAAAAAGCAAGGAAAAATGGAGCCCGACAAGACGGAAGAAAGCTGTGAGTCAGCTTCAGATGTGACAAAGATTTGGGTTATCAGACAGAAGAATATAAGTATGAATATCTTGATATACACGCACTGAGACACGATGGGATGCTAAGTTGCAATGCAAGATGAAATATTGTCATGTAAAATAAAGTAGATGGACCTGTAGGCTCTTATATTAAGTGAAATTAGTCAAGTAGAGTAAAACAAATATATTGCTATCTGCTTTATGTGATGGATAAAGAGATGAAACAATGAGTGATTAAACAAAAACAAACTCCTGGAAAAGGAGTAAAGCTTGTAAAGTAAAAGGAGTAAAGAGTAAAGCTTGTAAGGAAATGGAGGGAGGGGTAAATTTCCCAAATGGCATCAACTTTTTGATGGTTGAAATTAGACTTTTAGTAATAAGTGTAATATAGACACAGCGGGTAGGGTATTTGCCTGGCACGTGGACGACCAGGCTGCCTGGAATTTGATTCCTCTGCCCCTCTGGGAGAGCCCAGCAAGCTACCAAGAGTATGTCACCCGAATGGCAAAGCCTGGCAAGCTCCCCGTGATGTATTCAATATGCCAAACACAGTAACAACAAGTCTTACAATGGAGACGTTACTGGGCCTGCTCGAGCAAATTGATGAACAACAGGAGGACAGTGTGAAAGTGTGTGTGAAAAAAAAAAAGAAAGGTGGAGTTCATGGCCAATTCAATCTGCTAACCAGTGGCTGAATAAATAGTAGTACTCCTACATAAAATAAAAGAATGTATGAAAATAGAAAATGTTGACTAAAGAACTTAAAAATAATTTTACCATTAAAATATTTGATATATTATTAATCTTTATTTATTTTTATCTTATACATTTTATATGTTACTTTAGACCATTCGGCCATCCTGAGTGATAGCACAGAGATAGGGCATTTGCCTTGCGCGCAGCCACCCTGGCCGAGCCGGGTTCAGTTCCTACACCCCTCTCGGGAGAGCACAGCAAGCTACGGAGAATATCTCCCCTGCACAGCAAAGCCTGGCAAGCTACCCATGATGTATTCAATATGCCAAACATAGTAACAACAAGTCTCAAAATGGAGACATTACTGGGCCCACTCGAGAAAATCGATGAACAAAGGGAAGACATTATATATGTGCACGTGTATAGAAATACTAAAGAAGAAAACATTGTTATCAGAAAAGATTTCACCTGCAGGCATATTTTTTTTACTTTTTTCCTCTTTCCTTCCCCTCTCTTGATATTGCTTGTGAAGGCTGAGAGTTGCATACAGTAATATGGTGGTACCCTTTAATTCACCTTTGGTGTTAGCTAAAGATGCACGTCAGGTAGTGTTGCTCCACAGAAGTTGTGGTACTCTGCAATGGCTACACTCTTTTGATTTTGGTGTTTGCATACAAGTTCACCCTCAGCAACACTCTTTCAGTCATGGTTCAACGTGCATTCTGGTTGGAGCTCACTGGGGTTCACATGTCAGGTCAGTGCTCATAAGTTTTTAGATGTCACGCTAATGCAGAGTGTGGGGCGTGTTATCACATACTATATTTGTCCTGCTCATAGACATGGCTCAGACTCACAATCTTGTGTGGTAAGGCTGTTTATGTAATCCCTGAGCCACACCTGGTGTGCATGTGGGATACTCCCAGCTCCTCCTCACTCCAGCAAGGACTCAGGTTGAAGAAACAAGCCACACCATTAGCAATGGTAATGCCATGATAGGCAGTAAAAAAAAAAAAAATCAGCTAGGACTAGGCTTCAGTTCTTTGAACTGAAACAGTTTCCATTTCCCAGAAATAAAACAGACAATGAAGACCCCACTTGGAAAGTTCTTTGGGCCCAGCAAGTGGGCTCAATCAATAACCAAGTGCCATATCAACAGTGACTAGTGCCAGAAATTGTTTTTTGTAAACCACAAAGAATGAGTCGCTTATGTAACCATATGCGATAGAATGCCCTCTGAAACTAGCGTGAGGATACTTGCCGGTGGAATCTTGGACCCTAGTTCAAGCTAGCAATAAAATTCCCTGCTTTTGCATCACATAGAGGTCTCTTACTTCTATCTCAAGCCAAGTTTTGCAAGGTGGATATGTGGGGCAGGGATAGAACCTGGGATATCCACATGCAAAGCATGTGCCCATCCCGTGGACTAACTCTGAAGTTCCAAAAACTTTACTTTGAAAAAGTCCAATTTCTTACTTAACAGTGCAGTCTTAACAGTGCAGTTTTAAGTCTTCTGATTTCAACGATTATGCTAAGATGACAGATATCAGTTTTATTGATTCTTAAAGTGTTTTCTCATTACATAGTTATCTATTTAATACTTAATCTTTTTCAGATATTTTCCTATGATGTTGATATATGTAATTTTATTTGCATTTATACAGTCTGGCATTCAGAACATTTTTGAATATATTTTTCTCTCTTTAGTTCTTGAAAATCCATGATGATTATTATAACTTCAGATATTGCTCCTGCTGCATATTCTTTAGTCTTTTTTGCCTTTATATCAGATTCCATGCATATTAAATTTTAACTGCATTGAACTTGTCTATCATGCTCCTTTTCTGTTGCTTTATTATTTCTTTTGTGTATTTGAATAGTTTCTGCCATTTAGGCTTAAGCTCACTGTATTCCAATTAGGATGGCCAGTGAACTGGAATACAGGTGGAAAAGAAAAAGTAGTTAAAATGACACAGAAGAGAAAAATGTGAGAACTGAACTAGAACACACTATCTTTAATACAGTGTCTAATGTAAAATCTGTATATAATTAGCTTCCAAGAACATAAAGATAGCTAAATCAGAAACATTTTTTAAAAACGTATTCAATTTTATCTTCAAAGTATATCATGTATGTATAGATTTGAAGTTCAGCAAAACTTCTTGGACATAATATGCCAATAAGATCACATGAGTGGGTTGGAGAACGTACTTTGTCTGCAGGACCTGTGGGCTGTATACCCAGACTGGTAGTAGTGCCGGAGCACTACTGGGATCAAGCTCAGAGAATCACACTGGGTGAAAACCCTGATTACAATCAGGTGTGCCCTGCTCCATCAATAAACAAACCTAGAACATGTAAACTAGGTCTGTGAAGTGAAGGATAATAAGTACGATAGCAAATTATAAGAGCCACATATAGAGGCTCTTCTTATAAGAGACAAATTGAGTGTCAAGAATGTCAAATGACAGAAAGAAACCTTTAACTCAGCATAAGTTACATCCCAAACACATCGCTAAAATTTCTAGCAGATTTCAAAGTCAAAATCTAGATCAAAAAAATGAAAAAATGTTTCCTGGGAAAAGTAATATGAAGAAGAAGATAATACAAGCTTTTAAAGAAAAGTTAAAAAAATCAGCCTTATAGTTATTTTTGAAAATTGCGAACAATATCGCTAGGAAATATATAATTATTATAGTATTTATAATTTGATATTTGGGATTTTAAATACTTTAAAGCAATGATTCTTTAAATAATATTGTAGTACAGATATTTTTAGTACAGAAGTTATATATAAAAAATCCATAAATATGTGGAGACGTAAATATATATATTTTTAAAAACAACTCTTAAATTTGGAGTTGGAGCGATAGTTAAGCAGGTGGGTGGGTCATTTGCTTTGCAAACAGTCAACAAAGGTTCAATCCCTGGCTTTCCATGGGGTCGCTGAGCATGTCCAGGAATATATCTGCGAGCAGAGGCAGAAGTAAGTCCTGAACATCATCTTGTGTGGTCCCGCCCAAAACAAACAAATCCTAAAATTGCGATCTCTAACACAAAATCCCCAAATACATGGAAACAGATTATGTAGAATAATTCATCATAAATAGGTCTGGTAAAGATAATAGAGAGCATAGAGAATATAATTTAAAAATAAAATTTGAAGACATTGGAACATATAAGTCATTTATTTTATTTTTGGATTAATTTTCTCAATGGAAAGTTAAATAATAAATGATGAAATGAGAGTATCTTTTATATTCCTAAATGAAACCACATTCTTTATTTTTTAAATAGTTGGGTATTCATATCTCTAAACTTTACAAAAAATAAGCTAAAGTATAAAAATGGTAACATCAACGTCTATTAACATAAATTTAAATATAAATC
>JAOXYA010000018.1:32932827-32945760 GCA_028565675.1 Sorex palustris
TATTAAACTATAATTATTATATCCTCTAATATTCATACAGGAAGAGTCTGTATCAAATTTTGAGCTCAAAACTAAGAAGTAAGATGATGCATAAGGAGATGTAGAACTAAAATAGCTATTGGATTCTTTTCTAATGTATCATTCCACTTAATATCCAAAGCTATAGGCATAGAAATAAAGCTTAGGTATAGATATTATATCATGCTATCTGAAGACATTAAAAATATACCAAGAACATCTATAATACAATAATACCTTAAGTTTTAGGTAAGTCATCAAATGAGAAGATATCCAAGTAGATTGTAAGATAAATACAATGAACATTTAACATGAACATTATCTCTGGTTTCAAATGAAAATGTGGCCACTGGGGATGAGATACCAGGTAGGGCACTTGCCTTGACATGCTGCCAACCTAAGTTCAATCCATGGTCCCCCACATAGTCCCCCTAGCTCTAAAGTCAGTGATCCCTGTGCATAGCCAGAGTGATCCTTGGGCACCACTGGGTGTTATCCCTCAAAATCCCACAAATTTTAAAAGAAAAGAAAATAGAAAATGTGGCCCAAACCCAGGAGTTAAATCTGAAGTATGATACCCAGCACACATGAAACTGCTTTTGAGAGGCATTCCACAGCCTGGGTGGGTTTGGCAGACTTGGGTCCTGGCCAGAGAATCTGTAACCCTCTGAAGGCAGAAATCAGAGCTAACATCTTCTATCTCTGGGCATCCTCTACTGTGCCTTTCTTTTTCAAATGACAGAAGCATGTTCTGAACCTGGTATTAGGTTGACATTAGAATGACAACTCCTCATATCCACCCCCCACCCTCCCACCACAGGTCCCTAACACACAGACACACACCAGCTTCCAGTCCCCACACTCCGAACAGCTGTCTAATGATGAGAAGCACCAGGCATCTGACTGCCAGGGTGTGAATCCAACTTCACGACTTCCTATCTGGGTACCACGGAGAAGGATCTTGCCATTTCTAAAAGACTTAGTTTCATCACAGATTAGTGACAGTGGCATTGTTGAATATTATGATAAAATGAAGCAAGGGCTGGAGCAATAGCACAGCGGTGTGTTTGGCGTGGAGGTCGTGTTTGGCGTGGAGGTCGAAGGGTAGTGAGGATAGTGAAAGGACCATATAACACTAATAGTTGGAAATGATCACTTTGGACAAGAACTGAGTGTTGAAAGTAGATAAAGGGATATATAAGATAGCCTTTCAGTAGTTGCATTGCCAACCATAATGCCCAAAGGAGAGACATACACATATACATACATACATACAGACAGACAGACAGAAGAAAAGTGCCTCCCATAGAATTGGTGGGGAGAGGGGGAGTACTAGGGGAATGGGGAGGAAACTGGGACATTGGTGGTGGGACATGTACACCGGTGAAGGGATGGGTATTGGAAAATTATATGGTTAAAATCCAATCATGAACAACTTTCTGTGTATCTCACTGTGATTCAATTAAAAAATAAAAATAAAATAAATAAAAGCCCTTAACACTCAATCTTGCTAATATAAATATCAAATACTTTATTTTTATTAAGAAGCTTTTAGGAAATATTATTATCAAGTGCATTGATACTGTGGAAGATAAGAAAAATTTAAATCATGAAGTTTAAATATACTTGTATATGAACAACTTAATTAAATACTCATTCACACACACAAACAGGTAGGAGAAAATCTTTCATTTACCTATACCGGTGTTTATAACTTATGGATCCAAACTTGCTGAGTTTTCTTGACAATGAATTTGATTCATTTTCTGGCATTCTAGTGAATTATAAAAAAAGAAAATTAGGCCTTTTCAGACATTGTATTTTGTTCTTCCTGAACTCTAGGTGTTGGGAAAAAGGGCTGGAGAAACAGTACAGAAGGTAAGGCGATTGCGTTACATGCAGCTGCTCTGGTTCAATCCCTGACATCACATAGAACCCTCCAGGTATGGTTCCCAAAATGAAAAACAGCCAGTAATAGTGATAAATGAAGGCCAGAGGGATTTCAAAGCCCTCCCTGTGGCTTTCTGCCTCTCCCACGGGTGACTACATTTACCCTCTGCCTTAGGCACTTAAAAGTCCATGGAACCAGCCTTGGTCTGGCAGTGAGGTTGTAACATCCCATTCAGTCAGCTAATGTACCACACTGTCCTCCCATTATTCACTGATTTGCACAGGCGGGCACCAGTAACATCTCCATTGTGAGACTTGTTACTGTCTTTGGCATATTGAATACACCATGGTAGCTTGCCAGGCTCTGGTATGTGGGCCGGATACTCTCGGTAGCTTGCTGGACTCTCTGAGAGGGATGGAGGAATCGAACCCGGGTCGGCCATGTGCAAGGCAAACGCCCTACCTGCTGTGCTATTGCTCCAGCCCAGTTGGCTAATAAGCATTTCAAGTTTAATATGTGCATGTCATACACTTAATTCCAAATAACACCAAGATGAAACTTTTTCACATTAGCCTAAAAAAGCTATCCCTGGCCCTTTATATAGTATGAGCAAATAAGATATCTGGGGCTGTTTGTATTAAGATCCAGAGAATTAGAGGCCTGAAAAAAAAGAGTGATTTAAACTTGGAGCCATAATTCCTGTTATAAAAACAAATGCAATCATCACTTGTTTGAAAAGAGAAGAGAACTTTACGTTGACATACCTAAAGAATGTGTGATGCTCCACACTGCACTTCCAGAGATGTTTGCAAGCACTTTTAGTTCGAGCTTCAAAAAAAAATGAGGTTTCATTGCACTGAGAGAAAAAGAGAGAATGGGAGTGACTCACTGTGACACCTCTTAGATGGCACCCCTCTAGGCACACAGCAAGGGGACTGACAGGGTACAGATCACAGAGCAGTACTTCTTGGCAACTAGTTTTGAAGGACTGCTTAAAGCTATATTCAAGTAAAACAGCAAAACATAAGCCCCACTTAAATTTTACTGCTAACACCTCACTGCTATCTCCTTTGCATCACCTCAGGTCTGCAGGTGACCAGGTGATATAAGTGATATTCTCCAGAGGTGATATTCTCCTCTGACCAGAGCAGAATAAACTCTTCTATCATCATTGGGCACCAGAGTACAAAGCAATGACTTTCCCACAAAAAAAAAGGAGATGCCCCTAAATCCAGTTATCAACTGTATTAATTTTAGAGATGTACACAATTAAACTTGTCAACCACCCCACAGCAATAAAATCCACCAAGTTCAACAATGTCTCTGAGATTTCACATTCTGTATCATTACTGAGTCAATTAAATGATAAAACCAATGTAGCATATAATAGGCTTACAATGAATCTTGACTATTATTTTAATCTCACAGTCATTAAATTCTCCATATTTTTATGTAGAAAACAAAGACAGTATCAGAGGTCATTCTAATTCTATGAAAACTTCCATTTAAAAAATTTGAGGGGCTGGAGCGATAACACAGCGGGTAGGGTGTTTGCCTTGCACGCGGTTGACCCAGGTTCAATTCTCAGCATCCCAGCATCCCATATAGTCCCCTGAGCACCGCCAGGAGTAATTTCTGAGTGCAGAGCCCTGTGCATTGCCGGGTGTGACCCAAAAAGCAAATAAAATAAAATAAAATAAAAAATAAAAAAACATTTGAATCAGAAAACAAACAAAAAGTAACATGAATACCAAATTAATAAACCACAAGCTCTATGAAGTTATATAACTGGCAACTTAGTTTCAAAATAAAACTAAACTTGCCTCAAATGTATAATACAGCCCTGAGATGAGGTTTCTATGGGATCCTAACCTTGTCAGTGCAGTGACAGCTGAAGGATTCCCCACATGCAGACTTGCAGCCAGGGCAGGCTTTAGAAGCAGGTCATTTTCCATGGCCCTCCAGGGAGGCATGGTTCAAACAGAGCTCATCTGTCCATGAAAGGGCGTGGTGTGGACAGCCAGGCCTCCGGGAGGCAGAGAGGAAGCCCAGTCCCGACTTCAGGCGTGGACAGGCGAGAACAGAGTAACGGTAACACTGGGCCCCGGACAGCCTGACAGTGGCAAGTACGTCCAGGTCCCTTTCATCCTGAGATGTCCACGGCACAGAGGGTTGTCGGAGAGAATGTGGAAGGGTCAGGGAACAGGGGCTGGGCAGTGCGGCTGGGAAGGGCCTGAGGCACCAGAGACCCAGGGGGCTACAGGGTTTCGGCGGGAAGATACATTTCACTGGGAGAAATCTTCCATGACTTTGAAGAGGGGGGAGTTAGAGTCAGAGACAGGAAGGAAAATCAATAAATTCTGACAGTGCTTTTGCTCAGAAGCAAAAGAAATTAAGAGTCTACCAAAGAAAATCTCAGACGCTCCTTGGCAGCAGGTGGGGAAAGCAGACTTGCTGGCAGGAGTGCAGGGCTACAGGCCACTTCATACAGAGCCACACACGTGCCACAGAAGCTCGTCCCCAAAGCATACCCACAATCACAAAATTGCCCTTCCACACAGGCCCCCAACCACTCTTTCCCAGAGGCGACCACCACTCACAACCACGTAAGGACGCTGGGAGGGGGCTGGAAGGCCGGAGAGCAAACCCAGATCCCCAGCACACCACGTCCCCAGCAACACCGGGCAGCAGCCCCAAAGCACTGCCAAGAGGGCTCAAAAGGCAGCAGAACACCATTTCTTATATAGTAAGTCAGTACTTTCATTATCCAAATACATAATGGCCAGTGCTTTTATTAGCCCAAAATATAAAGGCCTTTGACATATGCCAACATAAAAGGTCATTTATTTGTTGATGAATTTTCTTCTGATTGACTCCCCTCAGCATAAATGATCTACACAATGTGAACACACACAGCTGCTTCCCACAAGTCAGCAGTCCTGGTCTGTGCAGGGCCTCCTCAGCACCTTTCAAGAAGCACATACTCCAGGGAGCCAGTTCAGACCCTGAAGAGACGGTGCTAGAGACTACATATGGCTCAAGCATCCAGAAGGCAGAATTTGCATTCCTAACTTAAATTTTCAAAAGAATATTTAATTACACATAATCCAGACTTCCACATGTGTAGAAGAACCAAAAAATATGCAATCTGAAAGAGTATAGCTTTTGTAAACCTCCAATTTTTCTTGGCTGGTGTTCAGTTGTTCTTTAATAAATATCTGTAACGTTTCACTTTTCAAATGGAGACTTGATCACCAAACCTCTCCTTTTTAATAAACAGATTAATAATCCGTAATAAACAGATTAATGGCCTTTACAAAATCTTCATACAATCTTTATAAAATGCAACCAGACTTGGTTTTTCTCATTTGATTCAGTACAAGCATATTTATTAGTGGAACAAGAGGTTTCCGCAGGTCTCCTGATCACTTCTGCCATGTACAAGTGACAAATACAAACTCATTCTCTACTTAAACAGAATTTTTAACAATAGCTACCTGCTTTCTTCTTTAATCTCATTATCAGAAAATAATCCAAGTCTACAAAAAAGAAAGCCACATATTCCGAATAAATCCTGTATCTTTCACAACTTCCTGTAACTGCTGGTAGATGCACAACTGGCTGGTCACCCTCTTGCCAGACAGGGACAATGAACACATTTCAATTCACACCTAGACAAGTGTAGCTACTTAGTTTAATTTAATATACAGCAACGTCAATTAGAGTTGGAAAGAATATGTTAGATTATGTTGTTTCCCCTCTTTTTTCTTTTTCTCCAAAACAAAGACAAATATGGTCCAAAACATTAGAGAATATTCCCACTGTGTCCACTGTGTTTCAGTTGACATTGAAAACTCTTGTGTTGAATTTATACTGGGTTTTCTATTGAAGGAAATTCACAGATACAAACTCAGGATTTCAGATGTCTGCCTTTGTTTGTTATTGCCACATTTACCCAATATATCTTATCATCTTGTCCCTTTAGAGAAAGATTTCTAAAAATATTTCTCTCTTAGGGGCTGGAGTGATAGCACAGTGGGTGGGGCGTTTGCCTTGCACGTGGCCTGACCCAGGTTCAATTCCCAGCATCTCATATGGTCCCCCGAGCACAGCCAGGAGCACTTCCTGAGTGCATGAAACAGGAGTGACCCCTGTGCATTTCTGGATGTAACCCAAAAAGCAAAAAAAAAAAAGTATTTCTTTCTTATAATGCATATTTGATATTTTAAACAATAATATGTATTTTCAATATGTATTTTCAATCTTATGAGTGTTAAAAAGTTTATAAAAAATGCTACTAAGCAAGTATACCTTGCAAGGTATCCTGGTACTTTTAATTTAAACTGTCTTTATAGGAATTTTAAAATTCCTTTTGATGTATGTCGGCTACTGACTAAGGAGAAAGCCAACAAAAAACAGGCAATCAAAAGACAAGTCACAGACCTGGGAGACCTTGGTTGTCCTTCCTGTCTTGGCAAAAGTTACTCATCAGTCAAGACTGGTGAGCACCCAAGAACAACATGATCCCCGAGCTTCTTCCTGTGCAAATCTTTGGAGTTCTACCTGGTATGAGGCCAAGACAGTCCCAACTCAGATACAAGATCCAAACACCTGTTATAAACACAACTTTGAGAGTAGGCACATTCAATTTCATGACACTAGAAAGCAGACAAATAAAAAGCGTCCTCATTTTATAGATAAGAAATGCTGGTTAAATTTTATTCAGGTTATCTGTCCAAAATTAACAAATGGGATACTCGGACTTAAACATGTGACCCCAATGCTGAAAGTGTACCCCTGAAACTTGAATGTTTCATACTGGACTGACTATCAACAGAATCATACTGGGGAGTGGGGGGGGATATTAAAATGATAGTTCCAGGCTCATACACTGCCAGTAAAAAATTCAAAACGGCACAATGGCTATGGGTGGCTAGGGAGAGGAGGGAAATGACAAAACCTAACCAAACTAATTGTGGCCAGAGAAATAGTAGGAAGTTAAGGTGCTCCCTTGACTTGCCTGCAGCAGACTCCTGTTCATGCCCTAACACCATATCTGATTGCCAAAGCACCACCAGGAGTGATTCTTAAGTACCACAAGATGTGGCCACCCCCCAAAAAAACTAAAAATAAGTAAAACTACATATGAATAAGTAAAACTACATATGAATTTACCTTGTTTTCTAAAATTTGGTTGTTGGGCCATATCCAGTGGTGCTCAGGTCTTACTCCTGGTGCACTTCATTTTGGACTCACACACCCTCCTTTTCTCTGTGGGATTCTTTACAGTACACTGCATGTTAAAGGTCACCTGCATTCTAACCTGCATTCTATTTTTTCCCCTTTTTCCTATGGGATTCTCTCTTCTCTCTACCATATTTCCTAAATAAAAGTAGTTTTCTTTACCAAAAAAAAAAGAAAAAAGAGGGCCAAGCCCACTACTTTTCACTGCAGCACTAAGTGCAATAGCTAAGATTTGGAATCAACCTAGATGTCCAACAACAGATAGTAGGTCATGAAGCTGTGGTATCTAAACACAATGGAATACTACATATCAGTAAGGAATATAAAATCATGCACTTGCTGCAAAATGGACAGAACTGGAAGATATCATGTTAAATGAAGTAAGCCAAAATTAAATTTTGGAAAGAAAATAAAAGTGAGCAAATTAAAAGGACACAATAAATCAGATTATAGGGTTTCCCACTGGCCAAGTTCAGGGCATCTTGAAAACCAATATAGGTACAGAAATGTACTGGGATTCACTGGGACATGCAGAAAGTAACGTCCAGGCTGGTAGAAGACAGATAAAGGATGCTAAAGGCTGGCCTCCTGCTTACTCACAAGGGCTGAATGATAAAAGTGGAAGGTGTGGACAAGCTGAGAAGCACTTCAGTAAAAGACCAGGCAAGAATCTCAGGAATACTAGATCTACTATGGGTTGGGGGGGGGGGGGGATGTTAAGAGAAGCAGGGCATTTGCATTCGCTTCCAGATTCTCCTCACAGATTACTTTTTAGTTGCAATATAGTTGCAATAACTGTAGAGTGGGGGAAGTCACTGTGAAATTACAAAATTATTCATGACTGGGTTTCAGACATACAGAATTTCAGCACCCATCCCCTCACCAGTGCACTTCCCTCACCAATGCCCAACATATTTGCTTCCTCATTCTGATTTATATGGTGCATGTGTGTGTGTGTGTGTATGTGTATGTGTGTGTGTGTGTGTGTGTGTGTGTGTTACGCTGTGCTTCCCAGTATTGTTGTGGATAGGGTTTCATATATACTATTTACCCCCTGTCAGCACCACCTACTCTGGTTGAATGTGTCCCTCCACCTAGATGTTGCCCCCCTCCTGTCCTAACCCAGCCCCCTCAAGTGGCATATTTCTTACTGAATAGCAGTTCTCCAGTTCTTTGTTTCCATGGTCTTTGAAGATTCATTATTCTGTCATGATTTTTCTTTGTGACCATTGTGAGAGAGATCATTCTGTGTCTGTTTCTCTCCTGCTGATGAGTTTCACTCAGCATGATACTCTCCAGATATTCTCCATGTCGTCGTAAATTTATGACTTTATCTTTTCTTATGACTGAGTAATGCTTCATTGTGTACATGTACATAGTTTTTTATCCAGTCATCTATTCTTAGATACCTGGCTATTTTTGAAAACATTTACAGGTGTCTCTGAAAATCTAGGGGTTGAGCTTCTATCCGACACAACATCTCCACTTGTGCTCAGTCTGGGCCCAGCCGGTGGGGAAATTGGGAGCTACTGGCCTAATTCCTGGATTTTCCCACCAAGATCCACCTCCCAGTTCTTTCCCCCAACCAGGTCAAATATCTTTTAAGTCATCAGTACCCCTCTCTTCAGCACTTTCCACACCCAGGAAGCCATATGGCTAAATCTGGAACCCCAAAGCTTCTCAGCTTTCAATCACCACTCAGCAGGATTTCTTTTTTATGGGAAGTATTGGAGATACATCAGGCAGTGCTCAGGCTACTCCTGGCTCAGTGCTCAGGGACTGCTGGGGCTCCAGTAAGAGCTGCAGCCAACATGTTGCCCACAGCAAGTACCTTAGCTCACCTCTGTATCATATCTCAGGCCCAGGCCTGGGCATGTTTGGGGTGGGTGGTAGTGGCACACCCAGCTGTGCTCAGGGTTTGTTCCTGACTCTGTACTCAAGCATGGCTCCTGAGGATGACAAGGATGGTGTCCTGGGGGGCTGCACATGAGGCCAGAGCATGGCCCCTATTCGCCCTCCTCTCTCCAAGCCTGGGCCCCAACAAGTGAAAAGGGAGACTCATTGCTATCAAGACCTTCCAGGTAAATGATGTGTTAAATGGCTGGGACTTAAATGGGGTTTTCATTTGAAAAACCATGATTTATTTATATTACAGTTAATTACAGGGTTCCAACACAACACCCTCCATCAGACAATTCATTGATTATTATGAAAAATTTAAATCCCCAGTAATAAACACAAACCCTTAGAGCCAAGAACTGATATATAAGTGGTGGAAAAATGGTTCTTTCATTAAAATCAAAAGTCAATCAGGGGTACTTCATATTGCTAGAAATGTAACACTATTCCATAAGTTCTAATACTAAAAAATATGAATTGCAAATAACATAAATGAGAGAATTGTTTTAATTTTAAAGTAATAGAATTATAAACTTACAAAAATTTATGAGAATCAAATTTATGAGAATCAAATAAAAACTCTGCATGAGAATTCAGCACAATGGGGGAAGAAAGACAATCCTGCACAGATGCCTGGTGACCTGGACCCAGAAACAGAGATGGTCCCCAAACCGATCAACAGTGATCACTGAGCACATCTGGGCCCATCCCCAGAACCAGAGATGGTCCCCAAACCCACCAACATGATCCCTGAGCACAGCTGGGACCACTCCCAGAACCAGAGATGGTCCCCAAACTCACCAACATGATCCCTGAGTACAACTGGGCTCCACCCCCAGAACCAGAGATGGTCCCCAAAACCACCAACAGTGATCCCTGAGCACAGCTGGATGTGGTCCAAAAACAAAATGAAACACACAAATAAAAAAATAATTCAGCGCAAAAGGGCATGGTTGTGATGAGCCTATAAATTCTAATGCTTTCCTTTTATCAGCAAAACCAGTTAGAAAATTATATAGCAGGAAAAAAACCCACAGCAGTAAAACATGTAAGAAAGGGAACAGTAAATACTTTTTTTTTCTTTTTGGGTCACACCCAGTGATGCACAGGGGTTACTCCTGGCTCTGTACTCAGAAATTACTCCTGGCGGTGCTTGGGGGACCACATGGGATGCTGGAAATCGAACCTGGGTTGTATCACTCCAGCCCCCAGTAAATACTTTGTAAACAAGTGAATAAATAATAATCCAAGAATGGCAAATGCTTATGATGTACATTGATAGGGGGGGGGCGGGAAGCTGTATACAGGAGCCAGAGAGATTGTACAGTGGGTAAGGCACTTGCCTTGCATGCAGTCAATGCAGATTCGATCCCCAACACTATATGTTCCCCAAGCCCACAAGAGTAATCCCCGAGCACAGTGCCAGGAGTTAGCCCTGAGCAAGGTATGGACCCCAAACAAAAACGGCAGTATATAAAACCATATAGGTATGATGCATACACATATGTAAATCTAATAGAGCATAATCTGAAAAAACATAATATTAATACCAATATTAATATTACCTATGATTTCCAAATGATAGGTATTTTAGTTTTCTTCATATATATTTTCTATATTTTATATCTTATACTAAAACTTTTTATTTTCTATGAATTATTATTTAAATCATAGTACCGATTTTGAAGCTTATACCACACAAAAATATTTTTAAAAATTAGCTTTTGGATCAGGGGTATAAAATTATATAAAGCTAGAATCCACTTATGGACAATCGTTGCTAAACTCATAAAGATTACATATGAGAAGTAGAAGATTATCTGTGGATGCTAAGTATGCCTCAATATAAAACCATATGTTAATACATTATTGGCATTTTTAAGATATGTTCTCACTGGCACAGTAAATATTAAAGAGAGGAACTGGATCAAAAGAAAAATAAAGACTCAAAACAAAAGAACACTCGAGAGATGAAGTCCTTTGGCTAAATGACCGTGCCATCTCATGTTTTCAGACAGACCTCTGACGAAGGCCTTCGTCCGTGACCTGCTCTACCACCAAATCACCTGGGCACCAGGAGCAACCAGCACCTGGGCTCTTTTAAACAGGCTTCCTCAAGCTTCAGGGCAAGGGTGCATGTGTGTAGGAAACCAGATCACACACTGGAGACTGCTGCAAAACAAGGAGCATTACCAATTCATATTGTTGTTTTACCTAATGATGAAGTAATCCAAGAAGTTGAATGTCTAGGGGCCGAAGAGATAGGGCAGCTGAGAGGTTTGCATGTGGCTCACTCCGGTTCTTTCCCCAGAACCCCCATATGGTTCCCCAAGTCCACTAGGAGTGATTCCTGAGCAGAGAACCAGGAGTAAGCCCTGAGCACTGCCAGGAGCAGCCCAAAAGCCAAATAATAAAAGTAGAATGTCTAATGCCAGCTGGATTGTCACCTTCAATCCCCATACCACGGAAGTCAGTCACTAAGAATGAGACAAACAAACATACAAGGGCAGTCCAAGCTTTTGGTCACCTGGGCAGCCATCAGTGGCCTCACAGGCTATCAAAAGTCACACTTAAATATAGAGGAATGTCCTGACACCTTTCTTTTCTATTTCAGCCCAGGTAGTTTCTAATCTAAAAACCCCAAAACAGTCTTATTCTATGCTTGTTGGGCATATTTTTGCAGAATATTCTATTCTTTCTGGGTATACAATTGCAAACCCTTTGCATTCTAAGATCTAAACTACCTAGGGTTCTATTCCAACCTTGGAGTGTTTTTGTTAAGGGAGATGAATCCCACAGTTGAAAATTTAGTTTAGATGTTATTTGACCCAATATTTATCATGCAGTAGAAGACATTGTAAAGTACTGCAACAACAACATAAAAGTAACTATCCAAAGGCGACCGACTCCACAGCTCCTGAATTTCTGACACACCCTTTCAGGTAGATCAGTTTCTGAGATGACACTTTCAAGGCCTTTGTGACACCAGGCGCCCCCAGTGCAGCCTGCACACCCTACCTCCACTATTCCAACAGCTCACACTGCTCACACTTACATGTCCTGCCAATCAGTGAAGATAAATAAGCACTCACAAGGCAGGGGGTTGGGGGGAGGAAAAGAGCAACTCCCAGACTCACTCCTCAGGGAGCCCCAAGGAGGGGTAGCTACAAGCACTCACCCTCAGCACAGCAGGGGCACCACAAGCCCAACAGGGAAATGCATGCCACACTCAGTGAGAGAGGACAGTGGTGGCTCAGAAGGCTCAGCCAGCACCCATCAGCTCTGGAGTCCCGCAGCCCTCAGTGAAACCCTGGTGGGATATTAGTGAGCTCAAAGACGTGGCACAGGGACTCAGCAACACACAGCAGTGTGGCCAAAAGGAGAAAACTACAAGAGTTGAGAGAACTGCAGGCAACCTAAAACGCAACAGAAGCTCTGAGCAGTGGAGTAACAGCAGCAAGGATGAAGTCGAGGAGCAATAAGAGAAGGAGGAAACCTCTTGGGAACTAGGAAGATAGAAACAGTCTAAAGAGAAATGAACCGCACACAGAGAGCTCGGGGATGAACTTAAGAAGAACAATAATAAAAACAGTCAGAGCCCTTGAAAAACAAAAGGACAAATTTGATGAAGAAATAATAATTGAAGAAATCACAAATAAGAATTTCCCAGAGTTGAGGACAAAGATCCAAGATGAGCAATGGGTCCCAGTGAAAATACAGGAAAACTACAAGACACTTTTCATTCATTCTTACTAATTTTACATTGTAGGATATTTACAATGTAGACATTCCATTTCTATTTCATGGTAAAGGTAAAAGGTAAAGGCCCTCCCGTTGATCATCAATTTGCTCGAGCGGGCCCAGTAACGTCTCCATTGGAG
>JAOXYA010000018.1:33118734-33131287 GCA_028565675.1 Sorex palustris
TCTCTCTCTCTCTCTCTCTCTCTCTCTCTCTCTCTCTCTCTCTCTCTCTCTCTCTCTCTCTCTCTCTCTCCCTGCCCCTCTCTCTTGTTCTCCCACCGCCCGCCCCCCGAAACTGTTTTCATAATAATGCCTCGGAAAAATCACTTTGCCTAAGAACTAAGTTGTCAATCTTTTTGTCTCTTAAATTTAAGTTTCCAAATAAAGGTTCTGTTAGTGGGAGGCACACGATTACTCAGGAGACCCGAGCCAGTGCTGCTGGGAAAATACTTACAAGAAAAAAATCACTTACTTAAAGTAGGAAATGATTTCTAGTTGTGTTAAATTTATTTTGTTTGGGGGTCACACTCACTGGGACCCGGGGGCTTACTCCTGCTTCTGTGCTCAGAGGGCTGCGGGGATCAATACTCTGTGCAGGGTAAGCCCCTTAGCCCACAGGGCAGATTTTAAAAACAAAGCAACTATATTGACACTGGCTACAAAGTGGACTTTGGCAGAGACGGAGAAGCCTTCGCGTGGAGGACACGGCGCCAGCGTCGTCCAGCCCTCACCACGTGCGGCCTGAATCATGGAGGAGGAACCAGCAAACAGGCAGAGCAGAAACGCGGGGGTTAGGCGACCACACCAGGGGAAGACCCGCTCGAAACGGCCCCAGCCCAGGCAAGAACTTGCTGAAGAAAGGGAGGTGGGAGGTGGGGGGGGGGGGGAAGACTTGACAATCTTTTTTTTTCTTTAAATAGGAAAAGAAAAGAACAGAAGACCGAAACTAGGAAACAAAATTTACCATGATACAAAGATCACATGAAAGAGTGTATGTGTGTGTGTGAGTGTATGTGAGTCTGTATGAGTTTGTGTATCTGTGTGAGTGTGCGTCTGTGTATGTGTGTGAGTGTGAGTGTATGTCTGTGTGAGTGTGCGTCTGTGTGAGTGTGCATCTGTGTGAGTGTGCGTCTGTGTCAGTGTGCATCTGTGTATGTGTGTGAGTGTGTGAGTGTATGTCTGTGTGAGTGTGTCTGTGTGAGTGTGCATCTGTGTGAGTACGTGCGTGAGTGTGTGGGTGTATGTCTGTATGTATCTGTGTGAGTGTATGAGTGTGTGAGTGTGCGTCAATGAGTATGTGTATGTGTGTGAGTGTGTGTCTGAGTATGTGTGAGTGTGTGCCTGAGTATGTGTGTGTGTGTGTATCTGTATTTCTGTGTGTTTCTGCGTGTGTGAGTATGTGTGTGTCTGTGTGTGCACACGACATGCATGGTGGAGGTGTCCAGCGATGTCTTTCCCAAAGACGCTCACTCTTTAGAAATCAGTCAGCAGAAACCCGTAGTCTCTGGGGCCGGGGCTGACGGCGGAGGGGTTTCCTCTGCCTCCTGCGGAGGAGTGGCACTGACCTGCAGCAGCTGCGTGGCTGTGGCCCTCTGCTCAGGATTCTTCACCAGGCACTTTTTGACAAAATCGGTAAAATCGTCAGACCATAGCTCTGGCTTCCTGAATGTCGGCGGTGGATTTGTGGGAATCATAAAAATTGCCTAGTTGTTTTTTTTTTAAAAAAAAAAAAAGAAAGAAAGAATTATCCAAATGACACAGTAAGAATCACAAAAGCACACCAAATAAACAAATCTCTTTATCTATTTTTTTATCGGGCCCCAAATCTGGGAAACAAATGTAAGCGGTTCTAGGGTTTCCAGTATGACTGCAGTTCAGGAAGCCAGCCCAGCTGCTACTAATGGAATCGTTTCCCATTAAATTTCCTCTATTTGGACTGTAGCTCATTGAGCACATCATTCCTTAGTTTATCTATTATTTTTAATGTTTTCAAAGAGAACTGCAGTTCTAACCTTTTTTTCTCCCAAACTGAGGACATTCCCAAGTTAAACAGGTCCCTAAACTGGGCCATTGCGTAGCAAGCTCACTTCACACCAGTTTTTATCATCTCAGCATGACTAAAGGCAACTTCATTTGCTTCTACAGTCCAGAATGTTCCCATACAAATGTAATTAGTGCTGTGACATGAAATAGTATTAGGTAGAACTAAGATTTGTTTTATTCAAAAGAGATGACTCAAAAGTCTGAATTTTTTAATGCTTGAGGTAATACATCAGTTTCAGTTATTATTGATGATTTGTCTTATTAGTAATAATTTGCTACTGGACTAATGACAATATATTCAGATAGCTCAAAATTCAGTCATCCAAGAGAGCCTAGCCTGCTACCCCTATGAGGCCTAAATCAACCCCTAATGTTCTTAGAAATTAAGAATTTCTATAACCAATTTCTCTCTGTTCTGAGCATTTCGAACAGTTCCATATGCAACGCCATGACTGAAACATCATTTTCTCTGAGTGACAAACAGGACGGGCTGGAGCGATAGCACAGCGGTAGGGCGTTTGCCTTGCATGCAGCCAACAGGGCCGACCCGAGTTCGATTCCTCCGCCCCTCTCAGAGAGCCCGGCAAGCTACCGAGAGTATCTCACCCGCACGGCAGAGCCTGGCAAGCTACCTGTGACGTACTCGATATGCCAAACACAGTAACAACAAATCTCATGATGAAGACGTTACTGGGCCCGCTCGAGCAAATCGATGAACAACGGGAGGACTGTGATATACTGTGTTACTATCGTTATTGCACTAGTGCTGCAATAAATATGGGAATGCCCATCTTTTTGAATTTTTGAATTATGTTTTTGTGTGTTGGAAGTGGGATTGCTGGGTTATGTGAGAATTCTTTTTTTTAAATTTTTTTTTATTTTTTGAGAATTCTATGTACTGTTTTCCATGGAGATAGAGCCAGATGACATTCCCATCAATAGTATGAGGATTCTTTTTTTTTTACCATGTCTCTTCCAACACTGGAAGTCTCCCTCCCCCAAAAATATGAATCATAGTAAAATTTAAAGCAAAAATAAAGGTGTCAGAGAGATAGTACAGGATATTGCTCTACATGCAGGAGACACCAATTTGATCACTGGCACTGTATGGTGCCCTGAACTCCACCAGGAACAAAGCAAATCAGAGTCGGAGAAGCTCCCAAGTATTGCTTGGCATGATCCGAAATACATAAATAAAGCAAAATTAATATTGTAAAATAAACTTTGAATTTTGGAAACTACCAAATTTGTTAACAAGCCTTTACATTCTGTTAAAATAAGGATTTCATTTCTTTTGCTTATTCAACTTACAAGCATTCTAAATTGCTTTCTTAAGTCTTTTGTGGATGCAATTTATAGGAAAAAAGTTGTAGGTAAAATAAAATTTTCCAACTTTGAGTTTCTTAATTCTTTTCTTTCTGTGTTTTTCTTTCTGTCCATAATCGGTGGTGCTTGGGACCTAATCCTTGTTCTGTGCTTGGAGATCACTTCTGTCAGTTATCATCAGACCATGTGGTACCAGGGAACAAATCCAGGCCTGCATGCAAAGCAAAATCTCAGCCCTTTGAGCTATCTTCCCAGCTCCAACAGTTTCATACATTTTAATTTTGCTGAATTATATTTTCTTAAGAGAAAGGATTACATTGTGAATGATTTTATTTGATTTCACTATATAAAATTATTGTAGTACTTCTTTTACAAATTTAGTTTATCAAGGTCTCTTGGAATTGACTCATTTAGTTGACCTCTTTTACTTTAAATATTAACCATTAAAGAATAAAAAAACAATCTTTGCTGAGTCATTTCCTCCCTCTCTCTCTCTCTCTCTCTCTCTCTCTCTCTCTCTCTCTCTCTCACTCACTAAGGAAAATGCAGGATCGGGAACCCAGAGCTATTTCCAGTAATGTTCTGCTAGTGGTGTGGGTGATGCTATGTTGCTAACCCGTAGTATTTGGAAACTGCCCACAGTAGACCTAGTTGTTCTGGGTGTAGAAGGGTAGAGGGGAGTTGGAGGAGAGAGCATGAAATGCCAAGTATCAGAATTTGTGCTCCACTACCCAGCTGCATTTGGGGCTCTACCTGACTCTAGAAACCACATTTAATCCTGGCTTTCCAGATAAGGTCAGTGGTATTTAACAACTTTGTTACCATTCTTATTTTAATCTTCATAAAATAAGTAATCCCTTAGTACAAGGCACTTATTTTCAGTTTATGATCTCAGAATCCTAATCCTCTCTCAGACCCCTTCAGGGAAACTCTAAAGTGAAAAATCAGTTTTTCTTTAATAAGTTTCCACTTGGGGAGCCCCAGAGGGGGGCAGGCGAGAGCCCTCCCTGCCCCAAGGGACCCAGCCCTGGCAGCTGACCTCCACTACCCAACCACCGCCACGCTCCAGGCTTGATACATCATGGGAACACTTCCTACCCATTGTCCATAGTTACCACACCATGTTTGATGGAGTTCAGACAGTAGGCAACATATATCATAGAAATATATATATATATATATATCTATAACTATATATATATGCCTCTCGGAGTGCCCAGCAAGCTACTGAGAGTATCCTGCCCACACGGGCAGAGCCTGGCAAGCTACCTGTGTCGTATTCAATATGCCAAAACCAGTAACTATAATGGGTCTCATTCCCCTGACCCTGAAAGAGCCTCCAATCATTAGGAAAGACGAGTTAGGAGAGGCTGCTAAAATCTCAGGGCTTAGATGAATGGAGATGTTACTGGTGCCTACTTGAGTAAATTGATGAACAACGGGATGACAGTGATAGAATGAAGTTTCTATTTGCTGAATTTTTTTTTAACATTATCGGACTCATGCACTTTCCAAAGGTAATAAAATGTCATAAAATGGATTCAGTGCAAAAGATGACATTGAAGATTAGTCCAAGGTTTTTCAAACTTAACATTTAAAACATTTATTAAAATGTAGAATGATGATTCTATTTTTATTATTTTTTGTTTTTTTCTATATTTTGGGGAACTTTTTAAATGTTTTTTATATTTTAATGATTATTTAACAAGTAGGTTATTGTTCTTGTAAGTAAACTAATATATGACAAAATTTATCAATTTTAATGTGTATTCAGTATATGTTGACAGGATCTAACAACATGTAAACAGCTCTTTAAAATACTCAATAATTTTCTTGACTGATTTATTAAAGCCCAGGTGCCATGGTTTTGATTTTGGAAATTATTAAACCCACTACAACCTAAGAACAGGACTTGAGATGCCTCACCACTGTCCAGTGTTACTTGTAGTCTACCTCTTCCTTCCAATAATTCTGAAAGGTGTTTTCCCTAAAATGATAACCACAGGTACCAGTGTATGTCTTATTGAATGATGTGCATAAGATATAAAAATAGGTATGCATTGAGACACAAAATGAAAACAGTTGGTGACTATGCCACTAGAGTTTAGAACTAAATTTGACTCCTAATTGTGAAACTTGATCTGTAATTGCCTCCAGTTGTCTGCATTCTCTAAAGTCACTCCAACTTCAGACATCACCAAAAATATCTTTCTACGGAGTTTATATTAGTACCTGCTATAATAATTTATGACATCATGTTAAACAATTAAAGGTCTTAATTCAACTAAAAACATTGCCTTGCAGAAAATAGATTATTTTTGTTTCTAACCAGTATACTAAGTAGAAGGTAGAGCAGTGGATGTTTCTCCTCTTAGCCTTCCAAGCAGCCAGAACGTTCCTGTTGATCACTGTTTTCATGTGCCATTTCGCTTATAAGTCCTTTGTGGAGCTTGATCATGAATTCTGAAATTACCAAGGGTTGAAGTATGATGAGTTGTAGGATAGCGTTGGTTTGCCCTTCCTCCCTGGCTGCAGGGAGCTTGGGTTTGTTGATTGCTCCCCCAACCTGCCAATTACCTCTGTCTCCTAATCAGACTCTACTGACTTGTAAATATTGTTTTTCTCTTCTCCTTAATGTCCTTTGCATGATTAATTACTTCAGAGCAATTATCTTTTGTATGGACACAGGAAGACCGTTAAAAAGACAAAGCCTGTAACTTGGGAGTTAATTGACTCCATATAATATTACTTTGAGAACATCTGCTCTCTTGACTTTAGCCTCAGTTGCCCTTCCTGGATCCCCCAAAGCAGGGTCCCAACAAGGGACTGGATGGATGCTGGGCAAGCCGTGAGCTTCCCTGAAATCGAAATGGACCTGGCCAAAGTGCCAAACTTAAATATAAGTTCAGAGCATGGTCATGGACAAATTCTGTCATGATTCAAAAAGTAATAACTAGATTCCGACCCTGCTAGGGTTAGGAATGATTAATCTGCTCTGAACACTGTAGTCTGAGTCTGTGGCAATATGTCCTTAGGAGAGTTGTCCTACAAGCCTAAATGTGCCTATTACTGTGTTCATACAGAATGGCAAATACTAGGAAGTAGAATTAAGATGTTAATTAAGTTTTTGGTCTAAGAAGAGGAGAAACACACCTTAAGTGCTGTTTTGCTCTCATGGGCTGCAGGTGGTCAGGAAGGCTTGGTAAACACAACTTCCTGCAGGTGGTCTGCAGGTGGTCAGGATAAACACACCTTCCTGGCAGGAGGCGTGGTTTGGGAGGGGTGGTTAGAGAAGAGGTGGTTAAGGTGGTTGCAGCAGGGAGAGGAGAGAGACAGTGTTAACAAGTGAGAGTTGTGGCCAGGGTTGTAGAGTGCTGTGGAGCGAGTTGGAGGGTTGGAGAAAGTTGGAGAGAGTTGTGAAAGTTGTGGAGAGACTTTGGGAGAGACGAGAGATGGAATAAACGGCAACTGATCACCAACCAGCTTGGCCCTCATTCCTCCTTTGTCTGCCCATTGCAACGGTCATCCCAGCTGGGGAATCTGTTCGAGAACACCAAACGCGGGTGGCAAGAGAGACCCACCCGGAGAGCCCGAGAACATCCTTTAATGTGTAATCACTCATAAGGTCACCTGAGATAAGGAGTTTACACAGCTCCTGGAAAAGGAGTTACACAATGAGTTATCTTCTTCACTCAATGTGCTCAACAGAACTAAAGATTTGCCTTCCATTTTCAAGACAACAGGAAGTTTCAAGGTGTGCGTCTGTGGACTAGAAGTCTTTAAATGTACAAGTCAAATTTGTGCTCACAACTGTGACTATGAATGTCTGGAAGAGGTGTAGCTTCATGGAAGTCATATTTATCTTTATGAATATGAGATTTTTCTACTGTGTATTTTATTATTCAGATTCAGTTGAGGATGAATATACTAACAATCTATGTTCTAATAATTAAACCTTCACTTGATAAGGAAGCTTGATATACCTGATAAGAAAATATCTGACTGCAATTCTCAGGGGAAAAAAGATGGGGGGCATCACCTTCCCCAACGTCAAACTGTAATACAAATCATTAATAATTAAAACAGCATGGTATTGGAACAAAAATAGACCCACAGATCAGTGGAATAGGGTTGAACATCCTTACACATGCCCTCAAATATATGAGCATATAATCTTTGATAAGGGAGCAAGAGATGTGAAGTGGAGCAAGGCAAGTCTCTTTAACAAATGGTGCTGGCAAAACTGGAGAGCTACATGCAAAAATATGGGCTCATACCTCTATCTAACATCATGCATGAAAGTCAGATCAAAGTGGATTAATGACCTCAACATCAGACCAGAATCCATAAGGTACAGTGAAGAAAAGGTCAGCAAAACCCTCTACGACATTGAAGCTTAAGGTATCTTCAAAGATGAAATGCCATTGATCAAACAAATGGAAACAGAGATAAAAAAAAATGGGAAACTAGGAAGTTTCTGCACCTCAAAAGAAACAGTGACCAGAATACACAAACAGTCTACAGAATAGGAAAGGATATTCCCCCAGTACCCCTCTGATAAGGGGTTAATATCAAGGATATACAAGACACTGGTTGAACTCTACAAGAAGAAAACATCCAATCCCATCAGAAAATGGGGCAATGAATGAATAGAAACTTTCTCAAAGAAGAAAGCTGAATGGCCAAAAGGCACATGAAAAGATGCTCTTCATCACTAATCATCAGGGAGATGCAGATCAAAACAACTATATCATTCCACACCACAGAGACTGGCCCACATCCAAAAGAACAAAAGCAACCTGTGTTGGCATGGATACAGGGAGAAAGGGACCCTCCTTCACTGCTGGTAGGAATGCCGACTGGTCCAACCTTTTTGGAAAACAATATAGACGTTTCTTAAAAAACTAGACATCGAGCTTCCATTTGACCCAGCAATACCACTTCTGGGAGTATAGCCTGGAGACGCAAAAAAGTACGCAAAAAAGAAATGACATCTGCACTTGTATATGTACAATAGCCAGAATCTGGAAAAAAACTTGAGTTTTTTGCCCAAGAACAGACGACTGGTTAAAGAAACTTTGGTATATCTACACAATGGAAACTATGCAGCTATTAGAAAAGATGAAATAATAAAATTTGCATATAGTGGGTCAACATGGAGAGTATCATGCTAACTGAAATGAGTCAGAAAGAGAGGGGCACACATGAGGCTGGAGCAATAGCACAACAGGTAGGACATTTGCCTTGCATGCAATCGACCCTGGTTCGATTCTCAGCATCCCCTATGGTCCCCTGAGCACTGCCAGGAGTAATTCCTGAGTGCATGAGCCAGGAGTAACCCAAGTGCATCGCCGGGTGTGACCCAAAAACCAAAAAAAAAAAAAAAGCAAAACTTGTAAAAGAGCAATATATTAATTTTTATTCATGCATCATCCAGTACTTTTTATTATTTAGCTGAAATACAAAGTTAGGGGACACACCATACTCAGTAGGACAAGTCTTGCCCTCTGGCACTAATTGCAGCTCCTAGGCTGGGTATGGGGCTGGCGAGATAGCACAGCGGGTAGGGCGTTTGCCTTGCACGTGGCTAATCTGGGTTCGATTCCTTGGCCCCTCTCGGAGAACCTGGCAAGCTACTGAGAGTATCTCGCCTGCACGGCAGAGCCTGACAAGCTTCCTGTGGCATATTCAATATGCCAAAAAACAGTAACAAGTCTCACAATGGAGACGTCACTGGTGCCCACTGGAGCAAATTGATAAACAATGGGAGGACAGTGCTACAGGTTGGGTATGCTTCTTTATAGGGAGTGAAGCCGGGTTAAAATAGTGAAAGGAACTCTGTGGTGGAATCAGGAGAAATCATTAATATAGAGCGCTAATTATTTTTATGTTTTGAATAAAGGGGTCTTACCTTCCCCTCTGCCCCACACACCTTACTCTACTTGAACTGTGGCATTTTTAATGATAGTATTTTAATCTTCTCATCAAATAATTTGAGTGGGAAAATATAATTAATTTCTCCAGTAATTGATTTTCAAGTTTAATACATAATGGAGTAACATTTACGAAAGCAAAGAAACAGCTGAAGTACAATGGTCATAGTAAAGCACTCAGCTATTGCACTTGTGACTTGAAAGTGACACACACATTATTACTGTCTTAATAACATATCTCCAAGTGACAGGATGTTAACACATTAACAATGATAAAGTTATATTTTAGAGTTAAAATTATGCACTGATCAAGAATGCTTTAAATGAGTAAATTATTTTTACTTTCAAATTTGTAAATTTTTCTTTTAATCATTAACAATTAAAAAATAGCAATATGGTGATACTCTGTAATGATATTCATTCCAGTTTTAAACTGTAATTCATTTCATCCAGAACTCTTTCAGATGAAGATAATACTATTTATTGATTGATGATTAGAGAACTAAAAGTACATCATCCATGAATTATTTGTATCATCTTCTTATAAGAATCAGTGGATTTAAAGTCCGAGTTATACTACTGGTGATTAATCATGTTTCCATGAATTAGTTTTTGTTGATAAAATTTAATTTTATTCTCCTGATAAATGAGTTTACTGCAATTTCAAAAATCAAACCATTTTATTGCCACTTCTCAATTTAAGTGCATTGCATAATTTTCAAACTAAATACATAATAATTCAAAATTAATTGCAGAAACTCTTTGTTAAATTATTTCTACTTATCCAGTTCTTTGTATACATAAACTGTTTAACCTTGCATATATTCAAGAGACCAAAGTAGCCTTAAAAGCTTATTACAAATGATAGCTTTTTCACTTAGATTAATCTGCTTCTGTAACACAAAGGGTGTTTTATTAAATATTCATTTTATTCTATCAGCACTTATATTAGTAATTTAAGTTTGGCCATAGAGTAATCAATTAAAGTAAAGTACGCTGCATGAACACTAAACCGAACACATTAATTTAATCTATTTTGGCTACCCCTGCTGTCTCACAAATCATCTCTATGGTTACAACACATTTGTCAAAGTTTCTAATAGAAAAACATCCAAGATGGCAAGGCCTCTACAAAATATAGGTAAGGTTTATAAATAATAAAAATATTTAGGTTCACTTTTCACAAATTAAATGTGATATTCTTATATCAAAGAACATATAAAAATCTAAACATTGCAATATTTAATTATTGCATAAGTGACAGTAAAAGGTTAATCGGGGCAACTCGTGACCTCGGTAGGGCGTGAAGGACGAGCTGGTACCACCCCAGAAGGGCATTTTCTTGTTCACTTAAAGAAGAGAGTTTCCATGGAGCCAAAAAGATAGTATAGCAGATAAGGTGCGTGCCCTGCACATAGCTGAGCCAGGTTTAGTAACCTGGATGGTCCCCCAAACTCACCAGTAGTGATTGCCTGAGTACAGTCAGGTATGGCCCAAAACCAAAAAGTTAAAATTTTGTTTTGAAAAGTTAAGTAGGGGGGCTGGAGCAATAGCACAGCGGGTAGGGTGTTTGCCTTGCACGCAGCTGACCCAGGATTGATTCCCAGCACCCCATAATTTCCCCCGAGCATCATCAGGAGTAATTCCTGAGTGCATGAGCCAGGAGGAACCCCTGTGCATCAACAGGTGTGACCCAAAAAGAAAAAAAATAAAAGTTATGTAGGTGAGTTTCCATGTGAAGCCGGGGCACTTTTTTTTTTTTCAACTTTCTGGAAAAGGGCTGTAGACCAGATTAGTTTGGGAACCACTAGGATTAGAATTTATCTTATGTGCTCTTACCACAATTTTACAATTAAAAACAACTTTTTTAAAATTTCAAACAGAGATGTCAAAGTGCCAGAAACTAGATTTTTTTTAAATTAAGTGTGGGGGCCTGAATGAGAGAACAATGGGTAGGGTGTTTGCTGTGCACAAGGCTAACCCAGGCTTGATCACCACCACCCCATATGGTCTCCTGAGCCTGCCAGGAGTGATCCCTGAGCACAGAGCCAGGAATAACCCCTGAGCATTACCAAATATGGCTCTAAAACAAAAATAAACAAAAATTTCAAATCTTTTGAAATTTTATCATAGGGGGAAATTACAGAAAGAATGCCTAATGAGTGTTTGCAAAAATTATTTGATTCTTCCAAAAGAAGACAAAGAAGATAGAAATATGTGGGGCCGAAGAGATAGTACAGGAAGTCTAGCCCTTGCCTTGCATCCTGCTGGCCCCAGTTCAAAGCCCTGGCACCACAAATGGTCCCTTGAGCTCGGCCAGAGTTAACTCCTGATACAGAGCCCTGAGCACTGAGGTAGCCCCTGAGCACAGTCAGATGTGGCCCCTCTCCATCTCCAATAAAGGAATATGTAGTTGATAGGACAACTAATAGTCCATAGTAGTTTTTACAATGTAAATAATGTAAATTACAATGTAAATAATTATAAAATAATTACAATGTAAATGTAACAGATCATTCTTTTTATTGTTATTTTTGTGTGTGTGCCATACCTTGCAGTGTTTCAGGGCTATTCCTGGCTCAGTGCTCAGGGGTCACTCCGAGCAACGTTCTAGGGACCAGGAGGTGCTAGGGATTGGACCCTCCTGCATATAAAGCATATAAAGCATACTCAGCCTGTTGTGCTATCTCTCCAGCCCTCAAACAATGCATTTAAATGGAATACAATTATAATTAACCCAAAGAAAATTGATTTTTCCTCCATATGTGGTGGTACTAGAAAGCTGCTATTTATGTTTGGGTCAGATACTAATAACCCTATCCTTTAAACCTCTAGATGAAATTTGGGGTCTGTTTGGGTAAATGGAGATATTCTAGGAAGAATAGAAATTCTTGTCCTCATCACAGGAATCTGCTACTGTGAACCATCTCGACTAAATTTGTATGTTGGTGATATGAAAAGAATTACAATGACGATCATTTTCAAAATCACCACATGAGCATGTCGTGACAATTTAGTGACCCGTGGAAAGGCTTGACACATCACTTTGGTTCTTCTGTGAATACTGGGTGAACAGTTTCTTGAAGCAGACTCCATGCTAGTCGTTGGGAGTGTAGCAGTTCATGGATGAGTCGGTGCCTTTGGGCAGCTTTATGGTCGGTCCAGCAAAATAGACACAGCAGATCAGTGTGAGAGACTGTGAGGCCGGGTGTGGAAGAGGTGAACATCCACTGCAGATAGACACGTTCCCTGATAACCATGTGCTGTTCTGTGGTATTGAGCTGTACGCTTCAACATTTTGTCTTCTATAGTCACCTTACAGAGAATCTGGTTTTTGTTTTGTTTTGTTTTGCTTTGCTTTTTGGGTCACACCTGGCAATACACAGGGGTTACTCCTGGCTCTGCACTCAGGAGTTACTCCTGGCGGTGCTCAG
>JAOXYA010000018.1:33174732-33186513 GCA_028565675.1 Sorex palustris
ATATAAGTGGATCAACATGGAAAGTATCATGCTAAGTGAAATGAGTCAGAAAGAGAGGGACAGACATAGAAAGATTGTACTCATCTGTAGAATATTAAGTAACAGAATGGGAGACTAACACCCAAGAATAGTAGAGATAAGGACCAGGAGGTTTACTCCACAGCCTGGAAGCCGGCCTCAAATGCTGGGGTAAAAGGCAGCTCAGACAGAGAGGAAATACCAAGTAAAGGGTATTTGGAAGATCCACTCGGGTTGGGAGATGTGTGCTGAATGTAGACTATAGATTGAACACAATGGCCACTCAATGACTCTGTTGCAAACTACAACAGCCAAAAGGAAAAAGAGAACAAAAGAGAATACCCTGCCACAGAGGCAGGGTGGAGTGGGGGGCTGGGGGGTTGGGAGGGATACTGGGATCATTGGTGGTGGAGAATGGGCACTGGTGGAGGGATGGGTACTTGATCACTGTATGACTGAAACGCAAGCACAAAAGAAAAAAGTTACACGTATATGAGGGCTGGAGCCGGTAGGGCATTTGCCTTGCATGCAGACGACCCAGGTTCGATTCCTCCGTCCCTTTCAGAGAGCCCGTCAAGCTAGCAAGAGTATCCAGCCTGCACAGCAGAGCCTGGCAAGCTCCCTGTGGCATATTCGATGTGCCAAAAACAGTAACAACAAGTCTCACAATGGAAATGTTATTGGTGCCCACTCAAGCAAATCGGGAGAACAGTGCTACAGTGCTACACATATATGTATGTATGTAACCAAAATGACTAAATTAACATAAAAGAACTAAAAAAAAGGAATTTTGTTTAATAAAGACATTTAAAATATATATATATATTTATTTATTTATTTATTTTTGCTTTTTGGGTCACACCCAGTTATACTCAGGGGTTACTCCTGGTTCTGCGCTCAGGAATTACTCCTGGTGGTGCTCAAGGGACCATATGGGATGCTGGGAATCGAACTCAGGTCAAGGCAAATGCCCTACCCACTGGGTTATCACTTCAACCCCAAAGGCATTTTTAGATTAAGAGAAAATGAGATCTTATTGCTAGCCTGCTTGTACTAGAAAAAAGAAAACAAAACAAAAAAAATTACAATCTTCTAGGGGACATTCTTTAGAGAAGGAAAATAATCCCAACCAGAGACTGAGAGGATTTAAAAATAACAAATAGAAATTTATCCTAAATAATTGTATATTTAAAATAACAAGAGTCAGAGACATAATATAGAGATTAAGATAAATATCTCTCACAGCTCACCATGGTTCACTCCTGGACACATGAGAATTTTTGGCAAGAGCTTTAAAGGTAACAACTATTGCCATGACTCAGGCCAGTGAGAGTGAGGGAGGTAGACTCAGAAAAGAGTGTTCCCACCTCTCTACTTGACTCAGCTCGGTAAATACCTGGCGTGGGTCAGGACTGGCAAAGTCACCTGCAAGCTCCCACAGAGCACAGATGTTCACGTTCTGCCCTGGAAGCGTCTGGGTTCTGCTTGTTCGACAGGAGGTGGGAAACGATCCCCAGCACCCCATTCCTCAGGGGGCCCTGGGCTCAGGCGGGGGTGAGGGATTGATCACTCTTTGCAGCAAAGATTCAGCACAGGCGGTCCAGGACTGTTGCCTCTCCCTCAAAGAAAAGGATTTCCGGATGAGACGAAATGGAGAAGGTGGTTTGTGAGGGAAAGAAAGGGAGACGTTTGTGCTCAGGAGAGAACACAGGCTTCTGCAGAGTGGAGACAGGCAGAGAAACATTGAGATGAGCGAGCACTGCCCCAGGGAGAGCGAGCACTGCCCCAGGGAGAGCGAGTATTGAGACGAGCAAGAGCTGCTCCAGGGAGAGCCAGTGGACACAGTCCTACTGAGTGGGTTTTCCTGCAGTTCTGCATGTGTGAAGGAATCTGGGCATTGTCACAGACAGCCTGTGCTGTCGATGGTCTTCTTATCTCTGGACTCTTCTTTAGCTTCTTTTTTCTAGGGGTCCACCCTTCTCTGGGCGCATCCTTGGACTTCTGCCTCTGAGTGGTACCTCAGTTTCTCTTTTCCACATGAATGTGTCAATAGGAATGTGTTTTCCTTCATGCCTTTGGGCTCCCTCAGGGCTAGGAAATCTCTTCTTACATTTTATTATTGTCCAAAAGTTATTAATATTAACCAGCCCCCCTCCCCCACTTACCTGTCTACAACTAATATAGTAAGTCTAAAGAGACTGATGAGCTAAACCTTATTTTATTACTTTTTTGGAGGGGGGCAGGTCATACCGTGTGATGTTCCAAGGATACTCCAGGTTTGGGGGTTATGCCGAGGGGACCATGTAGCGCCAGGGACCAAAATCAGGGGACGAAATTTTAAAATCATTTTGTTTCTTATAAAAATAATTTTATAAGAACAAATTTGTTCTTATGAACAAAAATAATTTCTGCTACTAAGAATAAATGTAACACATGAAACTTTCATGATGTTGAAGGAAAAAGATCGGGAAGAAACAGAAGCGCACTATCCTCTCCCAAACGCATGTCAACAGCAAACAAAGTAGATGTCAGAGCAGAACCATTACTGGAGACAGAGGACCACTTCCTGGTGGTGAGCTGTTTATCCACCAGCAACATAAGGGTTGAGGTGGATGAGGGAAAGGGCAGGGAGGGGAGTAAACAGGACCCTGAAGCCGGGGAAACTGGGTTAATGTGGAGAGCCATGGAGGCAGGGCTGCTGGGACTAGTTAGCTGCTCCCCAAGGAATAATCTCTGAGACCAGCCCACAACAGAGATGTTTGCCCCAACACACTGAGCCTTCCGTTATGTAAATACGGTCCAGGGGATTAGGATAATAAAGCACATGACCCCAAACGCTGCTCTCCTCCCCCTGATGAGTCAAAGCAATAAATACTAGACCTGAGGGGGGCTCGGGCTCCCAGTCCAGAGGCTGTTCACCCCACACCCCACCCCGCCCCGTGCTTTGCCTGTCTTTTTTTGTTTGTCTCATTTTCTTAATCTTCCACAGCATCCCAGCTCCCCTGCATCACCTGGGGCTGCTGCTTGGAAACAGAATAATCCTGAGCATTTGCGTGTCTTATTTATACTTGGTTTTGTCCCCAGGCCCGTGGCTTTGACTCCTGGTGAGTGGCGAGCCATACATCAGCGTGAGAGGACCAGGGTGAAGAGAAGTTTAACCCCAGCTGAACCCCCTGACCTCTCCCGGCCCCCGACCAGCACACCTTGCTGACTCAGCGCCAAGGATTTGGGACTCAGTGATTGGCTCGCTGAGGCTGGGGAACTGTGTTAGGTTTGAGGGTCAACCAGCTGCCGGGCACGTATTCCCCTCTGGGGGTTGCTCAGGGTTCTTGTTCCCCAAAGGGAGCACCTCTGGATTCTAAGCGTGTTTCATGCTGCGGGGCTTGCATCATCCGGGAATATGGCAGCAGCCTGCTGGTCCCAGGCAAAGGTCTCTTCCTTCCCTCCCTCCCTCCCTCCCTCCCTCCCTCTTTCTGTGCCTGCCTGCCTGTCTGTCTGTCTGTCTGTCTGTCTCTCTCTCTCTCTTTCTCCCCATCCCCCCTGATGCTAAGGGGTTACTCCTGGCTCTGCACTCAGGAATTACTCCTGGCGGTGCTCAGGGGACCATCTGGGATGCTGGAGTTGAACCCGGGTCCACCCTGTGCAAGGCAACCACCCTCCCTGCTGTCCTATGGCTCCGGCCCCAGCAAGGGGTCCTTCTGAGAAGCTCTGAGACCAGAGCAGCCGGGCTGACACGTTGCTCCAGAGCCACAGGGCCCGTCCTGATGGCCCAGGCTCCATGTGGGTGGTGACTGCACCTGGCACACAACTTTGAAACACATGCAGCGAGAGGCTGAAGCTGTGGGCGGCACACATGTGTGTCAAGTGTGAGAGGGGCCAGAGCAAAGAAAAGATGAGAAGACCACGTCACCATGGGGTGCTTCCTCCTCCCAAACCAGCCCCGTCTAACAGTGAGGAAAACCCAAATAAGAAGTCCTTCTAAGGGGCCGAGCCATAGTACAGTGGGGAGGGTGTTGGTCCTGCATGCGGCCTACCCAGATTTGATCCCCGGCACCCCACCTGGCCTCCTGAGCCCACCAGGAGTAATCCCCAAGTGCAGAGTCAGGAGTAAGCCCTGAGCAACGCTGGGGGTGGCCTAAAAAACATGGATGGAAGGAAGGAAGAAAGGGAGAGAAGGAGAGAGAGAGAGAGAGGAGTGAATGGGGATGAAAATGGAATAAACAGCATCTGATCAATCCACTAGCTTGGCCCTCACTTCCTTCGCCATCTGCCCCAGGGCCCGGACTGCCCCAGAAACTGGGCAGCAGAGGGAAGAGCTGTCAGGGCCACCCCCTGGCCACCTTCGAAGTTTTATACAGCTAATGACTTTCCAGCTAACACTTTATCTTCAGAAGTGGAAGGAGGGTAGAGCTAATTGTTTTCTTTTAGGCGGCATTATCTTTAGA
Organism: Sorex palustris; assembly: GCA_028565675.1. Taxonomy (NCBI): domain Eukaryota; kingdom Metazoa; phylum Chordata; class Mammalia; order Eulipotyphla; family Soricidae; genus Sorex; species Sorex palustris. Next base: position 33,179,196 of record JAOXYA010000018.1, read on the forward strand.
TTTAGACAATTTAACAATCATGCTAAAAGAAGAGCTTTAGGTAAGGAAAATAACATGATTATTTTCACATCATGTGCTTTGCTAGATTTTTATCTTCTAGGCTGGCGTGTGTGAAAATCTTTGATCAAGAGAAGCTTATATTTTGCTTCTGTTTTGAATATTTAGCTTTATTTCCCTTTTGTTTAAACAATGCCCATTTGTTTCTCCTGTTCTGTTGCCTTGGAAGTTTGATAGAGGTTCTTGTGATTTAGTTTCTGATGAGGACTCTTTCGAACTTACAGGTGGTCATTTTCTTACTGTGTTGTTACATAATGAAGAGAGCTGAGTGAAAGCTGTCTTGTGTTCCTTCTCATCACAACACAATAATGAGTGTCTTCTGTTCATGAACTCATCTAATGTAAAATGCATACAAAAGGCTTCATCTGCAAATATGAACATTCTGGGGAAATCGGAGCTTCAGCATAGAAATTGGGGCAGAGGAACACAATTCAGTTCATAGCAGCAATTTTTTTTAATTGTAAGATTAATCTAGCTACTGAGTTACATGCAATTTGGGGGATTCTCCGACATTGGGTTCTCTTTTATTGTTGGGCATCGTTTATTAGAACCTGTTGCCCATCTGTTTTTCTTCTTTTGAAAATTCTCTATTAACTTTTAAATGATCTGTTTTTTGTGCAAAAAAATATTTTTTGTAGTAATATAATTATTATATGGATAACCCTCTCAGAGAGTCCGACAAGCTACCGAGAGTATCCTGCCCACATAGCAGAGCCTGGCAAGCTCCCCATGGCTTATTGGATATGCCAAAAACAGTTATAACAAATTTCACAATGGAGATGTTACTGGTGCCTGCTCAAGCAATATCGATGAACAACGGGAGGACAGTGCTACAGTGCAGTGCTATGGATGACCACAAGTACAAATTAATACTAATACTATATCCTTTTAATCAGTCACTTTTTAAAAAATAATTATGGTGAAACTAATTTTTTATATTTTCTCATTTATTGAAGTTACCATTTTAACTGTGACTTTTATCAGATTGTGATTTATTTCTTTATCCATTCCTGAACCTAATGGGAAACAAATTACTTATTACTCATGAACGACACTAACTACCTAGTGTTGCAGAAAAAAGAGAATATTATAATTTACATTTAAATGAGATTTAAAATGTTAATGAACAGATCTAATATTCTAATTATCTCCACAAATACTTTAATTTAAGGTGAACTTTTGAGGATGGATCATTTTGTGATACTTGCTGTAGACTGAGTAACCCTACATAGTTGTTTGTTAGCATGTAAGATATATAGTATGTTATGTAAGCATCTTATACATTTTATATACATAGGTAGCTATAATGTAAAACATTAAAATCAAATAAAGTTAATTAGAATTAACAATACTGCATTCAAATAATCATAACACTACAAATCAGTTTAATTGAAAAAATTATCTTATGACAATATAACTTGATGTTTTATTCATTATTTTCTTATAATTAAAATGGAACAATTTTGATTTAAAAATGTTCTTTGTGATAGCAGAAGTACATCTTCAGACCTTAACATGGTATATTCAGTGAAGCAAATGTATTGTTAAGCAGAAAATGTTAGCAAAATGGGAAATTAGTTCATATCTTATTTTTCCTAGTTCGTTCTGCTTTGGGCTGCTAACAAGAGTTCACATCTAAGCTCCTTCCAAATAAATGAGGTGACTAGGGGGAATCACACAATACAAATATCTCTTTTCCTTTTAATATAAATCCCTGCAATCTAGTTGCATTGCCCTGGAATAGGATATTATATTCTATTTCAAATTTTATGCAATTTTCTTGAGAAGTGTATTTGATGAAGCATCAAAAATATGTGAAAAACTCCAGGATATATGAACTCAAATAGTAATTGAAAAAGAGAGGGCATAAGTATTGAAGAGAAGTTAATAAATCACTTTGAAAGAAACCAGATAGAGCAATAGGCCTAAAGGAATCTATACTTCACACAGGAAACAGCATTGAGGGTAAGGGTGGCAGAAACAAAAGCTTAATAATACATCAGTTATCACAGTTATCTGTTTTAAATGGGATTGAAAAAGTTGCAGTGGATTGAAGATAATGACTTCTACGCCTAACATTGTACATCACTTCATACTGTTTGGTCTCATTTGGAAGAATACAAATAGCTGCTTCTTCAAATGTTGAATAGAGGCCCAAGAAAACATTGGATTTGTATTTTAAATCAGAGTAAAGAAGAGACGTAAAAGGAGCCATGGTGGATTAATTCTCCCCTGTGTTCCCGTGATATAAAATTTCATTTGGAGCTATATAATGTCTTTGTTTCATTTGTTCAGGCTGCTATGGCAAATACGATTGACTGGTTTAGACTTTAACTGCTTACTGATCTGGAGGTTGAGAAGTTGATAATGTGGATGAATGAATTATGAGGTATAGGTCATTACTATCTTTCTTGTCTACATAGGACTATGTTATGAGTTATAGATTAGTGGGAAAGGTTTGGGGAGAGGGAGAGAAAGACAAACAGACAAAGAGACACAGAAGTCCTGGTCTTTTTATTTATTTTTATCAGAGCACAAATCTCATCATGATTACCCCAACGTCATGTCTTCATTACCTCGAATTACCTTCTAAAAATTTTCTCTTCAAATATTGTTATAGTGATATTAGAGTTCCATTATATTCATTTTGAAAAGGCACACTTAACTGTTTAGCACTCCACCCTAGTATCCCAAATTATGCAACTATCACATGCAAAAAAATATATGTATAGTCCTCAAAAGGAACCCATTGTTGTAACACATCTAAAATCTACAGTCCAAATCTCTTCTGAATCATCATCTAAATCAAAATGTGGAATAGTCAATACGTTTTATCTTGAGATAAAGTTTTTCTATCTAGAAATCTGTGAAACCAAAAAAATGTTTTTCTTATAAAAATAACCATTATTTGGGCTGGAGCAATAGATAACACAGTGGGTAGGGTGTTTTGCCTTGCATCCAGCCAACCCAGGTTTGATTTCCAGCATCCCATATGGTCCCCCGAGCACTGCCAAGAGTAATTCCTGAGTGCATAAGCCAGGAGTACCCCTGTGCATTGCCTAGTGTGACCCAAAAAGGAAAAAAAAGAAAATTACCATTGTATGACATGGACAAGAACTCAAGTTCTACAGGGAAAATAGGGTAAAAAAAGAGTTGATAGTTTCCAACAATGTACAACAACAAGCAAAAACAAACAAACAAACAAACAAAACTGTTTAATCTTAAGAAAAGAATTACCCTTCTTGGTTCTGAGGCCTACTCATTAGACCCATTGGCTTGGAAATGGCTTCACTGAAACAAAAGCAACCTCTCTCTGAATCTTGTCTGTGGCATCACTCTTCCCTGTTTTTGACGAAAAATTCCTCTTCACAACAGACTCATTCTATAATCTATCTTATTGAAGCCGGAAGCTACCACAAGCTTCCTTCATTCTCTTCTGCTTTATCTGTTTCTTTTAGATCCAACTAGCTGTTTGACTACTGTCATCATCCCTTACCTATGTGTAGCTTCAGCTCAAAGTGGGAGGTTAAATTCATGAGCCCTCTTCATGATCTCTTTATTTGACAATTGCTCAGTCATGCTCTTTGAGTTTCATCAGAACAAGCTTTCTTCAATTTTATCGTTTGGAAAGGTAGTTCACTTCAACTTAGCAATTCTATTTTCAGTTTCTATTTTTCTATGTCACTGTATCTCAAATCTTTAAGAGAAACCAAGCTGCTTCTTCAATATATTGCTCAGAAATCTCTTAAGCTAATCATTGATTTTGTCACCCACAACTTTTGCATCTCAGGAAAACTAAGTCAAAATTTAGCCAAATTCAATCGTGATGCCTATAAAGCAATGATATAAATGTAAATCAGGGATCATTCCTAGTGAGCTTGGAGGACTGCATAGAGTGCTGGGCATCAAACTCAAGTCAGCCTTGTACACGGCCAGCACCTTACCCATCCTACTATGTTTCTGGCCCTAAAAGTTTAAAATTTTTTGAACTGTTAGTTGAGGTAATATGTTTACAGTAGTGTTAGTGTATAATTATAGTACCTCACCATCACCAAAGTGCCCATTAGCCTCCACCCGTAACAATAATTCTTAGTAAGATCAACACCCATTTGTGTTTTTCGACTTACGGTCTAAGCTATTCAGAATTAGAGAGATGGAGAATGTGTCTGTTGTTACCCGGGTTAAGAATGGATTATGAAGGCGTAGCTCAAAGGGAGTTCCTCTGTGTTAATGGGAGTGTTTGCTGTCTTACTGGTAGAGGTGGTTGTACTAATTCGTACTTGTGGCAAAATATTGTAGAATGATAAACAAAGACATACAGAAACAATGAGTGCATGCAAAAACTGGTGAAATTCAAACGCTGTAAACTACTTCATTATCTGTGTCAAGGTTGATTTATTGATGGTATACTGCCTAGTTCTTGGAAAGCTGTACTCTCAGGAGTAACTGGTTGATTGTACAGCAGGGGCCTCATACTATATTTGCACCTTTTTGTGACTATAATTTTTTGAAAATGAAGGGTTTTTCTGTCATGTGGGGATATTGACTCAGCGGTAGAGTGCCTGCCTTGAATGTGTGAAGCCCAAAGTTTGACCCCTGGAATCACTAGCGGGGAAAGTATAAACTTAAGAAACGGAAGTCTGTTTAATATAAGTATTGTTACATAATAAATTATGTTTACTATAAATTCAAATATCAAATTCTTATTTTTGATAGTCTTTCACACTTCAGATCTGGAATCCCACTTGCTTTACACTTTGTTTTCTAAACCAGTCTTCCTTTCTAATCTCTCCCTTTAGTTTAAGGCCTTTGCATGGGTACTATTTCCCTCTTGGGGAAGCAGTTAACTGTGTTTCCCTCAGAAGTGAATCTAGTTGTTATGTTTGACTATGGGGAATGCTGCCTCTTAGTGGTGAGAAACCAGAGAGAGCATCATCTATTTTGTTGGTTATTCTTCGTACCATTATGGGGAGGTTTTCAGTGCATTTATAAGAAGTATGTATCATAGTATTGATTCAGAGCACATGGTATTGTGCAGTAGTTTATTGAGAGTAACATTTTTAAAAATGAGAAATCTTCCTTTACCTATTGATCTCTCTGAATTCATGCTTCCTCTAAAATGCCTTCTTAATCAAAAGCCAGATCTAGACATAAATTACTTATTTGTCTGAATAGGTTCTTCCATGCCTTCTCTAACTTATTTTCCTCTACTTTATGTTTTTGTAGATAATGTGTCAATGCATTTGATTTACAATGCAGCTTTTGTAGAAAGAAGGAAATGAGGCAAGATCTTGGTTTTAATTGTTCTCAGTACTCCAGTCATTAGTTTGTAATAGTCTAGTACTTTTCTGTTACTCGGTTAAATATCAGTTACCAAAATTAGGATGAGGTTGAATCAGTCTCTCCTCTTCCTCTCTCCCTCTCAGTCTCCCTCTCCCTCCTCTTCTCCCCTCCCATATCCTCTTCTTCCCCCTCTCCCTCTCCCTCCCCTTCTCTCTCTCCTTCCATCTCTCACTCCCATCCTCTTCCCTGCCCCTTAGCCTTAGGAAAGAAAGAAAACAGTAAAGTCTGCTCTAACGCTCCTAGGGTCTAGCCATCCTTTCCCTGTGGTACTGGCAGCGTTAGCCAGGCGTTGCATTCATTTGATTGCCAAACCGCAGAATGGAACCAGGAAGGAGGATTGAAACATATTTTCAGTGGACAGAGGAAAGGCATTTAAACCATCCTTTCCAAATCCCCAGTGTAAAGAGTTTGAAAGAAGGTCTGTAGGATCTCTTTTGGAATAGTTGGAGATGCCCAGAATGCTTCTAATCCAGCCAGGTATCTGCCCTGGCTTCTCTTCCGTGAACCTTTGGACAGCTCTTACAGCTAGACTGAAATCCTGAGTCTCCTTTCCAGTTCATTATCAGAGTTATTGCTTCAGAACTGTGGTAGCAAAACAAAATTTTTTCCAGCTATATAGCATTTCCTGTTTGCAATCTCTTGACAGGTAGTGCATTTTTTGTTTGGATTAAGGATTGTTTCTTTTTTTCCTAATTTTTCTTCTTTCCCCCAAAATGAGACTAACTGAAAATGTGTAGTCTGGAACTGAGTTTAGAGCAAGTAAATTATTCCTCAAGATCTTTGAAAGATACGTGGAAAGCCATAAATATGCTCAACAGTTGGTAGATGGCACTGCCCCCCTGGCTTACATAATACATGGGAAAGCCTCTTTTAAAATTGTCATCCATAATTGGGGAAATTTTAGCATCTGATCTGCAACACATCTCTGTCAGAACAGGACCTGACTTGTTTCATTGCCAAGTAACATTGTAGGCCATATCATAAAATAAGATCTCTCCCGTTGAGTGGGAAGGTGAGTAGATTTTCTTCTTCCATTAAAAACGAAACACGTGTACTGTACAGCTGTCGTGGGTCCTGCGGGGGTGACTCAGTGGCAGAGAGATGACTCTGCAAGCCCAGTCTTTAGCTGCACTGAGGCAACGTGTGTGAGCACCCCAGTCCTGTGTGCACCCCCAGATCCTGCAAGGCCAACAGCAAAAAGAAGAGAGAACTAAAAAAACAAGACATTTTTAAATAAGAAAATAAAGATCATTTCGCAATCCTATCAATGTTAATATATTCTTCAAAACAGTTTTGTGCATTTTTATACTCAGACAGTGATAAATTACAGTGTTAATCATGTGTTATCCCACTTGGAACAGACTCATAGAAGAGTGTTTTGATGCTATAAGAGACATGTTTTAGACCTGTGTTTCTTGGAGAGGGAGGAAGAAAGGATCAGTGAAAGAAACTGATCTCACCATGTTCTTTTCTTCAGTCATGAAAGGACTCAGCTGGAGCGATAGCACATACAAAACTTATATGTGTATATATGTTTGTATAGGTAAATCCGTACTCTCTCATCTAAAATTTGGGGCTAAATGTTTCAAAACTGAGGCCCGAAACAATACAGGGCATAGGGTATTTGCCTCACAAGTGGTTGGTGCGATTCAATCCTTGACACCTCATATGGTCTCCTGAGCCCCACCAGGAGTGAGTCCTGAGTGCTGAGCCAGGTATATGCCTTGGGCATCACCAAGTGTGGCCTAAAGTGAAAAAAAGTTTCAAAATTCAGAATTTTACAGATAGCAGAAAGGCAATAAGGTATTTATGCCATATATTACATAACAGGCCTCAGGGGTATGTAAGCCCGACAGGGCAGCCCCAGCTACAGCTCCCTGGGCCCTCAAGGGGAGGTAAGGGCCCAAACCTCAGCTCA
>JAOXYA010000018.1:33208695-33224116 GCA_028565675.1 Sorex palustris
ACAGTGGGTAGGACGTTTGCCTTGCACGCGGCCGACCCGGGTTTGATTCCCAGCATCCCATATGGTCCCCTGAGCACTGCCAGGCGCGATTCCTGAGTGAAGAGCCAGGAGTAACCTCTGTGCATCGCTGGGTGTGACCCAAAAAAAGCAAAAAAAAAAAATTAAGGAAAATAGCACTGTAGCACTGTTGTCCCATTGTTCATCGATTTGCTTGAGCGGACACCAGTAATGTTTCCATTGGAAGACTTGTTGCTACTGTTTTTGGCATCTTGAATACGTCACGGGTAGCTTGCCAGGCTTTGCCGTGCAGGCAGGACACTCTCGGTAGCTTGCCAGGCTCTCTGAGAGGGGCGAAGGAATCAAATCTAGGTCATCCAGGGTCAGCTGCGTGTAAGGCAAATGCCCTACTCGCTGTGCTATTGCTCCAACCCATACCACATTATAAATGTAATGGTTTATTATGAAAATAAATGTAATGGATTATCAGGAAAATAAACTCAAGAAAAAAATTAAAAATGCTGAAGTGTGCAATAAGTTAAGACTTACTGAAAACAAAGTCTATATAGCAGAAAAAATATATCAATGTCAATAGCATCGTGAGAAAAATGAGTTTTATTCAAATCAAAGAATGGCAAGAACTTTAGACACATAAACTGAAGAGAAAAATTGCCAGGTTTTTGGTCTATTTGGGCTGTTTTAATATCTGTGAAAAATTTCTGGATTAACTTTGAAGTTTAAAGTTGTCCCTGAGGTAGAAGGAAGGGTTGACTGTCTTGTGCCTCAGAAGAAAGAAATTCAATTACATCTGCAAAATTTTCCATCTCCAGCAGGATGTTTTTGATCTGAGGTTGCCACAAAGGATTTCTGTTCTATGCAGACTGAAACTACAAGAAGAGCTGCAGGTTAAGACTTGGCAAATGGCGCTGAGGGTAGGAGAGCAGAGTAATAAGTCAAAGTGAAAATGCAAGGAGAATATGAGTTTAGGTTTATTTGTATCTGTGAAAGTTACCTGAGGACAAAAACCTAGAAGGGTGGAGAGGGGACAGAAGTAGGAGGGGCAAGGGCAAATCATTTTAGCCTTTTACACCTGTGAGAAGTGTAGTCTTATGAATATTCAATAAATATGTACATGTTGAAAGAATATATTATTCAGGGAACTTTTTTTTTAAGAAATACCATGGCTCAAGACATTTCTGGGCAGAACCATATGCCCTTATAATCAGACTTTTAACTATTTCCCATAAAAATTAATACAAAATAGTGCTGTTTGTTTCTGCTTTAAATTTAAAAAATCTAAAACTCAGTTTAAGAATATTTTTAAGTAAATTTATTAGAATAAGCATCCAGTGTTCAGTTTCTTGTAATACTCTGGTGTTTTATGAAGGTATTTATCATACTCATCAAATAATTAAAATTTAGTGAAATGCAGCTTGTGCCTGCAGGTGGTTTATTGCACAGTATATATGGCAATTTTTCAAACACCAATTAGCATTCTCACTTAAGTCTCTTCAATGGTTTTAAAAATGTAGACTAGTAGTGGCTGGGGAGATAGTTCAAGTAGCAGAGCACATGCTTGGAATGTGTGAGGCCTGAGTTCAGTTCTCCACACCGCTGACTTTAGTACCTGTGGTCCTTAGCACTGCATTGTAAAACTGGAGAATAATACTGGCAGGCTGGCACCACCAGGCCTAGCATTGCATCACTAGCTACATGGCTCCTTTTTGTAAAAAAGTCTAAAAGATCAGCATTAAGTTTAGTTGAAGCATTTTCATAGAAGTACACATCATTATATAACTTTAAAAAATATCAAAGCAAATTTGCACTATTACGTTACAAAAGTTTTGCATCCATATGATAGTTTGCCAAAATTTCAGTCTCCTTTAACTTCTTTATTTTTTAATGTTTTTTTTTAATAAAAGTCTTGGAAGTAGGAAGTTAATGTTTCTATGTACATAAAAAATCTTCAGGATAAAGCAATAATTATGAGTACTAAAAATCTTTCAAATCACAAGCAAATTCAGAGTCCATAGAGACTTTCATTAATCTCAGTTCACATATTTATTGCCCATCCACTTTGGACATTGCCTTAACAATATCGCAATTGAGTAAAAAGAAGCAAAATAATTTTATTGATGGCAGAAAACATCATAAGTTTTGACAACATTATTCCACTTTTGAGCAACTTAGGAGATGTAGGGCACAAAATAAGACTCAATGTAAAAATAATGTGTTTCAGAGACCATAAATCAAAAAATTTTAAGTTAAGTATAGAATACAATAAATAGAGGGCAGTAAGTAGTTGGCAACTGTCATCTTCACTGAGGCTTAAATACCAATTATTAAAAATAAGTGCTATATTTGTGCTGGAGTGAGAGTACAGAGCGTAGAGTAGTTGCCTTGCACTGGCCCACCCGGGCTCAATTCCCAGCACTATATGATCCTCTGAACCTTCCAGACATGATCCCTAAATACAGAGCCAGGAGTAAGCCCTGAGCATTGCCAGTTGTGGCCCCCAACAGCAAACAAAAATAAATAGTATAAATGTAGGAATATAGATTTTTCTTTATACCAGTTGCACTTTCTAGTAAGAAGCAAGGTATGCTATTTCACACTGTGAGGTCAGTGAAATTTATCATGATTTACACATCGCTTTATTTCTTCATGCCCAAGGCAGTGCTACTCAATTTGTGATGGAATAATGTCCTGATAAATCCATTACAAATTGAAATAGATATTAAGCCAAAAAAGTACATTTTATACACTTATCCCACAAAGAATGCTAGCTTAGCCTATCTTAAACAAGTTTAGAATACTTAAGTTTGCTACAGTTGGGCAAAATAATCTCACAAAAACCTATTTTATAATAAAATGTTGAATGTCTCATGTAACTTTATGACTACTGTATTGAAACAGGAAACACTTCTGCAGTGTATCAATTGCTTGACATTGTCATCTCTGATTGTCTAGTAGCTCTAATTCCCACCTGGAAAAGACAAGAAATCAAAATTTGAAGTTTAGTTTTTACATAATATATATTGAATTTTGCACCATTCTAATGTTGCAAAATCCTTAGTTGAACAATCACACATCAAGGACAGTCTGTCAATTATTGCTTTTGTTTCAGTGTTCCTTATATTGTATCCCTTTTAGCCCTTCTTATGCATTCAGAACACATATGCAGGAGTGAGATTTTAAAAACTGTTGTTTGGATTATGTCACTCCCTGGCAGGAAGTGATTCAAATTCATATTGCATTACATTTGTGAATACAGGCATACTCAAATACAAGATAGACTTTTCAATTTATCAGCAAGAAATAACAGCTAATACTGTAAGCCAGCTGCATTCCAATTCCAGGAACAGGAGAGACGTGTGGAGTTTGATTTCTGGTGTGTACAGTCCCATGCATTACAGGACCTGAGCCCAAACTCACAGTATGAAATTAGTCACTGAAGAGGCCCTTCAGCACCTAGGAACAAGTACCAGAAAGCAGAAACCATCACAAACTGAGCCCTATGGCCTTGACTTTTACAGAAATTACTCTCCAGAGGTAGTGAAAGAAAAAGTGACAAATATTAAGTCTTGCCTTGGGTCAGTCTACTTGAGTGATGATATCTCCCATTTTATATCCACACAAAGAACTTATGTGTATGGCAAGGGTTGGTACAATTACAAGATCATGAGATGTGGAGATAAGAAAGTGCTTTAAACATTAAAAACAAAATAAAATAAATAGTATTATAGGGCTTAAAATATTTTGCATATTCTTTACTTTTCATTCCCCCCTTTGTTTTGGTTGTTGTATTTTTGCTGTTGTTGTTGTTTGGCTTATTTAATTCATCTATTTAAAATGAGAGCCATATCTGATGATGCCCCATGTTTATTCTTGTTACTACCATTAACTGTCCATTCCAATCCTCAGTTCTAAGCTCTTTCAAATGAGCAACCAATTTATACAGTAAGTTAAGCAAGATGAATTAAAATAGTGTTATTAATGAAATAAAATTACTTAGAAATGTTCTAATAGGAACAACTTGAAAATTACTTTATAGCAAATGCATATATATGTATATATTAAGTATATGTAATAGTAGAAAGACATCCTATCTTGAAAAGTCAGAAAATGCTACCAAGGCCAAATACTAAACAAAACTTCTCATAAAGAAAGACAAGAACATGTTACAACTTCCTTTAGGATGAAAGGAAAAGGGACTTTCCTAATTAAAGTCTACATTAACCATTATGGAAACTTAGGGGTTCAGGGCTGCAGAGATAGTACAGTGGGTAGGGCTCTTGGTTTGCATGCAGCTGATCTGGGTTCAATTCCCAGAAACCCCCATAAGTATCCCAGAGCCACACCAGGAGTGATCCCTGAACACAAACCCAGACATAAGTCCTAGATACTATTGGGTATGACCCAAAGACAAAGCAAATAAAAAAGGGAGGGGAGTTATTAGATGTATTCAAGTATTAACTCAGAATCTAACAGTGAGATAATAAAAAATCAAACAATAAAATTAAAGCACATATAACAGAGATTCCAAGGCAGTCCCAACTATCTAATTAATGTTCATGAGACAGTAAGAGAAGCAATATCTGAGGAATTATCACTGAGAATTGTTGTGAATGCAAAAGTGGGGTCACTTATTAATTTACAAGACCGAGGAAATATAGACGAATTCACAGATCTAAGCACTCTGCAGGAAAACTAAAAGACAGTGTAGACAATAGGGAAACAGACTTTAATCGTGATCAGGGGAACAAAGAAATGGAAACAACAGGGAAAATCTGCAGGGATGATATGCAGGTCTCAGATGCCTAGATCCTGGACCTTTCCACATTATACATAGTCTTATTCCACAGGTCTTTCCTCCCTGGGAATCAAATTTGCTGCTGAATTGAGTGTCTTCATTTTCTTCATTTCCTTAAGTAGAGAGACTTACTTCTTAATCTAACAACACTTATTTTACTATCTCTGTTTATTCTTGTCATCTGGTAAATATCTTCTGTCTAACCTTCAGACACCTGCCTAATGCTTTAATATTATAATAATTCCTTTGATTTTCCTACCCTTGACCTTTTGGGGGGCTGCAGTGATAGCACAGTGGGTAGGGCATTTGCCTTGCACATAGTTGAACTGGATTCGATTCCTCTGTCCCTCTCAGAGAACCCAGAAAGCTATTGAGAGTATCCCACCCGCATGGTATAACCTGGCAAGCTCCCTGTGGCATATCTGATATGCCAAACACAGTAACAAGTCTCACAATGGAGATGTTACTGGTGCCCGCTCGAGCAAATCAATGAACAGGAGGACAGTGCTCCAGTACTAGAATGATTTTGGGGCGGAGATAGGGTTGTTTTTTGAACCACACTCAAAGGTTTTAGTGCTTACTCCTAGCACTCAGACTCAGGGATTATTCTCGGCAGTGCCCAGGGGCCATATGTGGTGGTGCCAAGTACAGAATCTGGTTCAACTTTATGCAAAGACGCACTGCCTAGGCTGAACAGTCTCTCCAGACCAGTTTCTCAACAAATCAAATCAATGTTTTTACTCTTACTCGGTTTTATGCTCTATTTTCATCATATAAAGACCTATCTTTTCTTGTTATTGCAATAAACCCAGTTGTCATTGAATTTCCAAAATATATTTTCTAGTGTCCAATAACTATGCTGCAAAAGTAAAATTTAACTTCGTATTTACCAGTATTTAGAGTATCTTGGGAAGTTTGCTTTATCTTTTTGGATGGATCTTTCAGTCCTGTAGGTTCACTCATATACACATGACTCATGTAGGTTGACTCGTGCACACATCGTTTAAGGATACTATCATACATGGGTAAGGTTGTGTCGCACATACTCGAGGCTCTTTTTTGAGAATATCAGGAATGGCAGTTAAAGAACCTCTCTTGTTTATTTGTGATCTCTGCTATATATCAATTGTGGTTTTAGAAGAAACTTTTCTCAGATAACCGTCTAAGACCAGTATGTTGAACCCATAGTACTACACCTATGGTACCAAGGAAGAAATAGTGTTTAACACATATTATTTCAGAAATCTTTTCAAGTCTAATCTCAAACAAAATAAGAAGTAAAAATGTGTTTTCTTATGCCATAAGGAGTACCTGACTTTCATCTTTTACTAATAATCAGACTTTTAAACAAATCTCTGTCAATAGTCCATGCCTTGAGATTCTTTGCCTTTTGTTTCTTTGCAGAATTGAACTGGTCAGCCACTAATGCCATGAGGATTCAAATGCCATTCACAGTTCCTACTCCACTGGTACTTTCCTAATTGTAATTTACAGGTCAAATCTTCTTGCTTAGTTCTCAGAGCAAAGAAACTTAAGTAGGAAATCATCTTGTCTCTACCCGCTTTATATTTCATTATTTCTCAATGGTTACTGTGGTCTCCTGGTGTCTTTCTGGCTTCTCACTGGATGCATCTCATTATGAAGATGTAATGCTCCCCAAGCTATATTCTCACATTAAACATGCTATTATCCCTGATTCTACTCTGATCTTCAGAATTTGGCTAAGAAAAGCTCAGTACTTCCAAGAAGATTATGAACAATGTCTTTGATTTTCTTTGATTTTTTCCATTATTTATTAGCATATTTTTCTATTGTTATCTAAGTCTAGGCAACTTTATAAATCTAGTTTCTTTCAAAAGATCTAAAAAATGCTTATGCATGAAGATCATGCAGTGCTCAGCTACCAATTTATCAATTATCTCCTTGCTTTGGATATCTGGATCTACCCAGGAATAGCAATGCTTAGAATTCCTCCCAGGGATGGAATGCAAGAGCTAAGTGTGCCAATTTTTAAATGTTAATGTGACAAATTTCAGCCTTGCAATACTGCTTTTGAGTTCTGAGTTCTTGGGAATATGCTGTTCTGATTGAACACTGTCGCGGGATATTTTATGCTCTTATGAAAATCTCAGATCTGTAGCCAAACTGAGCAGAATATTTGTTACTATAACTCACAAACCAAGATATGTAGAATTCAATAGTTGACTTCCCATTGGGGTGAGTTACTTTCATTTAAAATATATATCGATAATAAGCAAAAATAAATTAAAATAATCTATTATTTTCCATTATCCAAAGTTTTTCTTATTATTATCATTATTTTTTAAGGTGATTTTGGGCTACACATAGAAATGTTCAGGGCCGACTCCTGGCTCTGTGTCCTGGTGTGACTCAGAGACCATATGGGGTACCAGGGATTGAATTTGTGTTGGCTTCACACAAGGCAAGGTGCTCTGCCCACGGTACTATCATTCTGGCTCTTACCAAAGTTATATATATGCATATGTATACATACATACATATATAGAACTTCTCTTGAATTCCTCTTTGATAATACTTATATTCCCATATTTTATCTTTCTAATTTCTACAATATACTCCATATAAAATATAACTATGAACATTTACTCTACAGTTCTGTATATAAAAGAAACTCAAGATAAATTGTATTGTATAAAAAGATATTTGTGATTTTATTTTTACCAATCTACATATGCATCTTTTCCAAGTCAAACACCAAACACCTTTACATGACCTCAAATCTCTGTGTTACTTAACTCACTTAGAGAAATCGTCTTACTTTCACTAAAATTAATTGCATATTTTTCCCAAAAGGAGAGAGAGAGAGAGAAAGAGAAAGAGAGAGAGAGAGAGAGGGAGAGGGAGAGAGAGAGAAAGAGAGAAAGATAGAGAGAGAGAGAGAGAGAAGGAGAGGGGGAGAGAGAGAGAGAGAGAGAGAAAATGTGCCTTCTATAGAGACAAGTGGAAGTGGGGGTTAGGAAACTGAGGACATTGTTAGAAGAAATGTGTACAGGTTAAGGGATTGGTGATGAAATATTATATGAGTGAGACCAAATCATAAGCAACTTTGGAATTGCATATCTCAGTGTGATTCAAATAAAAAATAGTTCAAATATTTGATCTGGTTTTCATGAAATATATTCCTAATGTAGCTAGGTATGATGCAGTTGGTATAGCACAACATTTTCTACTTCATGCATCTATAGCTAATTTTTTTATTTTCATTTCCCCTCTTATTTTGATGGTAAAAGAAAAGGTCTAACAAAAAGACTGACTACTATATGTAGCACTGTAGCACTGTCCTCCCATTGTTCATTAATTTGCTGGAGCGGGGAGCTTGCCAGGCTCTGCCTTGTGGGTGAGATACTCTCGGTAGCTTGCCAGGCTCTACAAGGGGGATGGAGGAATTGAACTTGGGTTGACTGTGTGCAAGGCAAATGCCCTACACGCTGTACTATAACTATAAAATTTATTACCTAATTGTGACAATTTTCTAAACTTAAAAATGTATGGTGACTTAATAAAATATTTTAATTTTGAAAAACAATATAACTCATTATAATTAAATAGTAAATTAAATATCTAAAAATTAAACAAAATTTTAAGAATAAACTCAAATTTAAAGAGAAAATACTTTGCTAACAAAATGAAACAAAACTTTTGAAAAAGACATCATAAGAGAAACAAATTAAGAATAAAATGAACATGTAAGCACTCTGCAGAATAAAGTATCTGAATCAACTTGAACTTGTTAAAACTTCTTGCACTTTTCTTGATGAATTGAAGTGTCAATATAGCAATTAATCACTTCTATAAAAATACCAGTGACCATAGAGAAATTTATCAAGATCACGATCACGATCACGATCATCCTGTTGTTCGTCAATTGCCTCGAGCAGGGCCCAGTAATGTCTCCTTCCTCCTAGACCTGAGATTTTTTAAAAAGTGCCATATTCAAGGCTCTTTCAGGTTTAGGAGAATGAGACCCATCATTGTTACTGGCATTTGGCATATTGGGTATGCCACGGGGAGTTTGCCAGACTCTACGGCATGGGCAGGTTACATTCGGTAGTAGACAACAAAGATAGAAACTCCCAGCAGTGAGCCATATCTATTCAAATGTAAACGTCCAATTTGGGTTGTTAGGCATTCGAATGAATCAATGTTCATGGCCAAGTTTGTGTTGACAAGGACACCGATGCCTCTGACACCTCTTTTATCGCATGTTCCGACGATCAATTCTTCTCTGGTGCCGAAAACGGCATGATGAGATTGGTACCTTCTTGTCTCGGTCAGACCAATGATGTCATACTTGATCTTTCGTGCTTGTACCATCAGGTCCTCAATGGATGCATCTGATGCTAGCATACGTGCATTGAAATACAGATGATCATTTTTGTCTTCCTTTGTTGTGGCAGCCTAGTTCGGCCTTGAGAATTTATCAGCCTCTCATTTCTCATCCTTCTCAATGCTGCCATGTTGGTGAAGCCTTCAGGGTCAGGTGAATGAGACCCATTGTAATTTCTGGTTTTGGCATATCAAATACACAACGGATAGCTTGCCAGGCTCTGGCGTGCGGGCAGAATACTCTCAGTAGCTTGCCAGACTTTCCGAGAGAGATAGAGGCTTTTGTGGTGACCTCTAATCGCCCTCGTAGGTGTTACCATATTTGAACCCTATTCAATATGGTACGACAATTCCAGAAGTTGGGTATTTAGTGTCTTATAATGTGTCACATGGCTGCTTTAGGAAAGCATCCTGGAGTGTGGCGGCAGCTGGGTAGTAGAGGTTGTGTCGGTAGTGGAGGTCTGCAAGTGGGGTATTTATCTGGTCCCGGTAGGGGTAGGGTGGGTCTTCTGTGCGCAATCCAATCCCTGGGTCTCTGGTTGTTGGTAGAAGCAGACAGGGCAGGGTAGGGTGGGGCTCCTGATTTTAATCCCTTCATTATCTGTGGTTGGTGGGAGCAAGCAGAGTATCTCTGTCCCTGGGTCCGTTGAGCCTGGAGTCCAAGGTCTCATAGAGTTCCGCTTATCTTGTTCTGTGGGTCTTCAGTCATGCGTGAGTCTCGGCTGGAGCTGCCATGCGGGTCTGGAAAGCATCCTGGAGTGTGGCTGTGACTGGGTAGTGGAGGTAGTGTCGGTAGTGGAGGTCTGCCAGTGGAGTATTTATCTGGTCCAGGTAGGGGTAGGGTGGGTCTTCTGAATTATTGATAGTCACACAATTTGGAGAATTTTGCTGATTTGATCACTACTATAAATCACAGGCTAATCTCATCTCCTTATGTTTTTCTTCCCTCCCCTATAGGGTTGGACATATAATTACAGACACTACAATACAAGTTTTATGTAAATAACAACAGTGAGTCCAAAAGGAACTGATGAGGGGTCAGAGAATGGTATATCACAGAAGGAGTCACTATGATGTCTCTTCATACAGGGCTGACTAGGGTTCTATCCCAGGCAATATGTATGGTCCCCTGAGCCATAAGTAAGCCCTGAATATCACAGGGTGTGGCCCACCAAGAAAGAGAACAGGATTATTCAGCAAATTATGTGGCACTTCTCTCTTCTAAAATATTCATTATCATCAACAAGTTATAGACCACATGGTTATTTCTGAATACATGAAGCAGAACATAACATTTTTAGACAAATTATTTTAGAGTATGATTACTATTTTGAGTCTTAGATTTGAAATATAGAAAATTTGACTGAAAAACATTCAAGAAATATTTCAAGAAAATTACTTAGGTGTTTTTTTAAGCATTTGAGTGATGTTTCTTTGTTAATTAATTCTTACATCAAAATAATTATTTTTGAGACATTTTTATTAGAGGTTATAGAATGGTTTCTTATTTTCATCTCAAATGTTTAATTCTAATATTACTAGTTGTAGACTCACTCATATTTTGACTTAAACATAATAAACACTTCCCAAAGCAAGTCAAATTTGTTTTATTTATTGCTGATAATAAATAAATTTGTTTCTTCAATTATGTGTTAATCATTTCTTTCTTATACCTTGTACCATATCCTCATATTTCCTCATATATTCTCATATATCAGGAGCACTGTATAGTTGGATAAAATACTGACTATTCCTTTGCCCTACATACCTATCTGCTTTTAGCTCTAAATATATAAAAAAATAGACTTTGAAAATAACTGTGCCATTTCTAACTGTAGTATTAAAACTTTTGAAATTTTATAAGCATGACAACTGTAAAATAATCATCAAAGTAAATGAATAGCTTAAATTATGAGCATAGAAAGCAAGTTTCCCAGAAGGTAACTTAAGTAACTTTAATAAATATAAACTACATCTGTGCAGCATGTTAGTTTCTATATTAAATGTCATAATAATACTGTCACTATTTATTACCACATACATTATTAAACATGAAATAATCTGAAAGTTTGATCAAAACCAGTAACATGGCCATTTTATAAATAGCTCTTATTATAGAAAAAAAGTTTCATCAGTAAAATAGGAAGAAATACATGGTAAAATTTTAGTTCCTGTTGAGGAAAATCTAGGTAAGAAATATCCCTACAATAGTTGCCACTCTTGATAGACTGTAACTTTGATCTCATCTCAACAGTAAAACAGATTAGCAGAGCCACTCATTTCATACCTGTTAACAAGAAGTTTAGAGTTCTCAATTTCTTTTGCTGTCCAAAAGGAAAAACTTACAAGAGAAAACATTTGTATACCTATGTTTCTTAGTTGCAGTAATTTTCTCTGGCCATTAGAGTCATGTAATAGAAAGCAATTCAAGATATTCTTAGTTAGATATTCTATGATTCTTAGTTGCAGTAATTTTCTCTGGCCATTAGAGTCATGTAATAGAAAGCAATTCAAGATATTCTTGAATTCTTGTGTCAAAGACAAAAGCACACACACCCACAAACTGCCCCCGGCACCATGTAACCCCAGCCAATGGCCAAGATCCAGAGACTATCTCCCAGAAGAAAACATCACAGAATCTCCTGCCCCCACACCAGGCTATCTTAACTGGAGCACCTTAACTGGGGGCGGGTTGTGTTTCCCTTCCCACCCCAAGCAGAATCCTGGCAGCCAAAAACCTCCAGAACCCAGTCATAGCCATGCTCAAGGCCGTTCTCCACAGGCACAAACAAGCCTCACTCATAAAGGAACCGACAGAGGAACCCACGTATGCGGGACCCATGGCTTAGATCTCCAAACCTCTAGGATCAGTACTGGGGCTCCTTCCCCCAGCTCCCCAGTTTTCCAGTAGCTTGGCAGTCACACTGACAAACTGCCCCTGGAGCCATGTAATTCCATCACCAGCCAAGATCCAGATATTATAAAAAATAAAAAAAATCTCCTGGAAGAGAACAATGCAGTATTTCCTGGACCCCTTACACTCTAGCTCACTGATGTACCTAATGTAGCACACATTTGTTTGGTTTTAACATATGTGCTTGTAACTCTTACATATGGGCTTAAATGGCTCCAGAATAAAATACAACAACCTTCTCTCATTTCCCTCTTATTGTGGTGGTAAGATGATCACTGGTGGGGTGGATGTTTGAATATTATACATAATGAACTAGTGTGAACTACTTTATGAAAATAAAATGTATAAAAACAGCAAAAAAAAAAGAGAGAAACACTCAACCAATTACATGTCCGAAGGGTAATTTGAGGAACTATATTTTACTAGGAATAAATTGATATGCCCCAAAACAAACAGGAAAATTGATGGTAATAAAATAAAAAATTAAGATGAAATGTTAAGTTGAACCCAGAGAAAGTATCTATAAAAGGGTAAGCTGTGGAAGTAGTTTTTAAATTTTACTTAGTGAATAATATAAACATCTAGTTTTGAGAGTCATTAATGTCTGTCACAAAAAAGAAAACAAAATAACCAAAGTAAACTTTAAGATTGCAAAAATATATATATTTTGAAATTCATACTCAGATCATCATATTATTAAGTCTCTGCGAAGTACTAAAAGCATAAAAGCGAAAAACTTAACAAACTTGGTAACCCCTTAACTCAGTAAAAATACTGACACTTTGCTTTATCACATACTCAATAATGTCTTAAGAAAAATTATTTCATGCTTTCCACATTTCATATTACTCTAGCCATTTAAAAAATGCTAAATTTAAAGTGATTGGCACACACAACCAAACTGGAGACAGTTTACAAAGATGTGGATAAAATAAGGGAAACAAGAAATTTCTGCAGTTTTCAGGGTCTAGCTATATCAGGGGAACAATGATCACCTCTAGCCCTAAAAAGACAAAGGGGAAATTAGTAAAGAGTTGAACCCAGAGAAAGTATCTATAAAAGATATGACCTTTAGTAGAGAGACCTATGTAACCTGATAAGATACACTAAAACAGAGGCTGAGAGAAAAATTTAGATCCTCTCTTTTCTTACACTTTAATTGTCTATCGTTGTGCTCCTTCTACCTGCCAGAAGTCAGGAAACAAGTGACAACATTAATTCTGCCTACAAATTTGGCCTCCTTAAACACTGACCAAGAATTTATAAAAGGTGAGTGGTTCTACATGGGCAAATATGTACCATACTAATACAGCAAAGGTATATTTCACAAGAATATTTTATCCTTGGACAAAAAGAAAGACTTATAATAGGAAAAATTGTGAATCTAGATGGGCAAATTAGTATAATACAAAATCTGAGATATATTTCATGGCCATGTTTTTTAATTCTAGGTATTCATATATTAATCTAGTCATGCATTCTTTCAAACAAAAAGAGTACTTTGCTAAGATGCTTATTTATCAACATTTACTAGGTTTCTCCTACAATAGGAAAACAAAGACACATGATCCTCAAGGTAATTATAGTCAAGAAACCAGGAGAGAAAGATAAATTTGTAAACTGAAATGTGATTTAATTTGAGCTGTAATAGAAGTGTGATTTAATTGTTGTGAGTTTACAGAGAGAAAAAGCAATTTAATTGCCTGGGAAATGCAAACAGGCACTAAAGAGAAGTGACATTTGAACTGAGCTATAAAGAAGGAAAGGAATATTTTCCAGGTCTAGGAACTGGCAAGAAGTCAGGGAGTACATTTCAAGCTGAGGGAACAATATGTGCAAAGGCAGGGATGTGTGAAGAGGAAGGCATATTTTGTACAGGGAATAGTAATAAACTGTGAGTTGCTGATTATGCGAAACATGTTGCAAATCTGTGGTAAGATAAACATGGAAGGACTGATTAGAACTTGTTAAAATTCTAGGACTCTGGAATTTGTTCTGCAATTTAAAAAAAATTAAATTATACAAATTTAAGTAACAAATTGAAGATGAGTAGCTATCTGAACTGCAAATGGAGTGATAATGGCTCTTTACCCCAAGCCCAAATTGATTTTACTTATTCCATCCCATTCTTCTGGGACTACAGCTTGCTCTCAGTGCTGTTGTGAACAGTCTTTTTGTTCTTTATTAAGGTATTTGCAACATGATCGATTCAATGTTATATTAGGATGTGTTATCTGAAATTGTGGTTATTCAAATGAGATGAAAAATCTGCTATAAAAGGACAGCCCAAACAGTTATATTAGCAAGATTGCTTTATGAAAAATAAATATCACACTGGTTTACTGGATAATAATTGGCAAGAGCAAATTATATAAATTTTTCCCTATGTGGCTCAAATAAGACCTTTTTGCTAATTTTCAAGGAAATTTAAGTTTCTTCTTTCTCTACTGCCATGTTCAACACTGTTCTTCAATTAGCTTCAAAACAAAATAAGATTTCCAATAAAAGACTTGAGGGCACAACCTAACTTTGGGTGGCATTTATAAATTACTTCTCTTTTGCTGCCTGATTATGATCAGATCAAACTGTGAATGAACCATTCTAAATTATTAAATGTAATGAACCAAAGAAATAGAAATGTGCCTGTAGGGATAACAGTTCATTCTCCTGATATCTTTCTAAATTTCTATCTTACATGATCTCTCTCAGATCAATCCTGAAAAAAGGTTAGAAGTTAGAAATAAGCTCCTCCGTCCTTTGCTTAAAATATGCAACACCTAACTAAGGTATTTTATTTATGTTCTACTTTATCCTTCTTAGCCATCAAACAGCAGACAGTCTTAGGACATCAATACACAATTCTTCTTGGTAAACACTATTTTTAAGAAGTGTACAGCAAATCACCCTTCACCCTTTCAAAGTCCGTCACGGGGAGCTTGCCAGGCTTTGCCATGCGGGTGAGATGCTCTCGGTAGCTTGCCAATAGTAGTTAACGATTGCTCTTTTTTTTTACATGGGTTTGGGGCTTCCCAAGAGAGACTTCCCAACAGTTCTCTACCTGTGGGGCAGACCTGAAAGCTTGGTCCCCAGAGACAGTGAACTCCAGACCCGTGCTTGTACGGGATTCGCTGCAGCCCTTTGCTGCAGCCCTTTGCATCTCCCTAGCCTCGGCGTGGACTCTTAGTACACTTCTCAGAATGACAGTAGCATCATAAATAACAGATTTATGTTATTTATTAATATATTTTATACTAAAAGTAAAGTAAAGGCCCTCCCGTTGTTCATCGATTTGCTCGAGCGGGCCCAGTAATGTCTCCATTGGAGACTTT
>JAOXYA010000018.1:33381537-33392543 GCA_028565675.1 Sorex palustris
TAAAATCTCAGGACTAGGATGAAGGAGACGTTACTGGTGCCTGCTCGAGGGAATCGATGAACAACAGGATGCTTGTGCTTGTGCTTGTGTGACCTTGCTTCAAATATATAGTAATTAAAGAGAAATAATAATTAAATTATGAAGTAATTTACAGAAGATCCTGAATGTGAGATATTCTATAAAACAACTCTTTTTTTAGATGTGTGGGTGGGCGGGAGGGAACATTTGGCTGTGCTCAGGGCTTATTCCTGGCCTTGTGCTCAGTGATCATTCCTGATATTTCTCAGGGGACCATAGGCATTGCTGAGATGGAACTAGGGTTCATACAAGGCAAAACCCTTGTCTCTGAATTCTCTTCTTTCTGGTCCAAAGCTACTGTTTTTAAAATTCTTCCAAAATTATTATCACTGGGGGGAAAAGATTATGGAACATTGTCCGAGATCAAAAGTAATTGAAGAAGGGCTGGAGAGACAGCACAAAAGATAGGGCACATGTCTAGCACGTTGGAGGCCCTGGATTGGATCCTGGGAACTGCATAACCCTTCCCAAGAACTGGCTTGTGGATCCTGGTTGCCTTGGAGCACTTTATGGTTGAACATGACCAGGAGGGACCCTTATTAAAAAAATATAAAGAGACATGACAACTAAATATAATATATAAATGTTGACACAGATAGCTTAAACATTATTGGTGACAACTAGAGAAAAAATTGAACTCAAATTTTATTTATTTATTTATTTTGTTTGGGGGTCACACCCAATTCAGGGGTTACTCTTAGCTCTGCTCTCAGGAATCACTCCTGGCAGGATGGAGGAACCATATGAAGTTCTGAGAAGCGAATTTGGGTCAGCTGCTTGCAAAAGCACTCTACCCACTGTATTATTGCTCCATCCCCACGAATATGAAATTTAAATTTGATGATAACTGCTGTTTAGGAACTAATATTGATTTTATTCACTGTCACTGTCATCCCATTGTTCATCGATTTGCTTGAACGGGCCCAGTAATGTCTCCATTGTGACAATTGTTACTGTGTTTGGCATATCGAATAGGTCACGGGGAGCTTGCCAGGCTTTGCCATGAGAGCGAGATACTCTCGGTAGCTTGCCGGGCTCTCCTAGAGGGGTGGAGGAATAGAACCTGGGTTGGTTGGGTCGGCCACGTGCAAGGCAAATGCCCTACCTGCCCCAATTTCTTCTTGAATATCACCTCTTGAAGCTATTATTTTAATGCAAAAGTGCATTTTCTCATTTATCTCTTTATTCTACTTTTTTTTCCTTTATTGCATTCTGTCTTGGGCTGGAGCGATAGCACAGTGGGTAAGGTGTTTGCCTTGCACACAGCCAACGTGGTCGACCTGAGTTCAATTCCTCCGCCCCTCTTGGAGAGCCCGGCAAGCTACCGAGAGTATCTCGCCCACACAGCAAAGCTTGGCAAGCTCCCCTGGCGTATTCGATATGCCAAACACAGTAACAATTGTCACAATGGAGACGTTACTGGGCCTGCTCGAGCAAATCGATGAACAACGGGAGGACAGTGATAGTGAGAAGTGACCGTGAGAATTTATTATCTGTAATATTTTAACTGTATACACAAAAATTATTTTGAGTAAATGTGCCTTGAGGAAATGTGTCTCTTAATACGAATAGGTGAGGAGTACTATTATCTGAATAATTTTCTTTGGGAAGAAAAACATGCAGGTATATATATTTTTATATAAAGCACTGTAGAACTGTCCTCCCGTTGTTCAAACTTGAGCGGACCCCAGCAACATCTCCATTGTGAGATTTTTTTTTACTGTGTTTGGCATATTGTATATGTCTCGGGGAGCTTGCCAGGCTTTGCTGAGCCAGCGAGATACTCTTGGTAACTTGCCGGGCTCTCTGAGAGGGGCAGAGGAATTGAACCAGGCATGGCCAGACTGGCCGCGTGCAAGGCAACTGCCTTACTTAGACATTTAAACACTTTCATATTAAAAAGCTTTGGGAAACTTTAACTACCTTCTCCTCTTAGCTCTTGTTGTCTGGCCTCCAACAGCTTTTGGAAGATGGGAAGGAACATTGCTATCTCAGGATTGATCTGGGAAATTAAATGATTCTTGTAGAATAATGGTGGACTGAAGAAATTTCCTGCCTGCTTACAAAAAACTTATTGCCACTTAACGTATAAGACTCCTGCATCAGTAGCAGGTTGAAGTGGGACAGCAAAGGCTGAGATGAGCGAAAGTGGCTGTGACAGCTGTGTGCAAGGCAAACACCCTCCTGGCTGTACTATTGGTCCACCCCACAAATTTTTAATCTTCTTATACCTGTCTACCAGCGAAAATAAGAGTATTTCACAGATTGACAAAGTGATATATGTAAACACACAGCTATACTGGTTCAATCCTCCCCATCCCATATGGTCCCCCTGAACATTGCCAGGAGTAATTCCTGAGTGAAGACTGTAGTAACCCCTGAGCATCACCGGGTGTGACCCAAAAAGCAAAAATAAATAAATAATAATTTTTAAAAACATAAACTGCTTTTGTAAAGCAGTAGCAAGGTGCCTAAAGCACTGCTCAGTGCTCTGTAAATAATGACAATAATGTTTATATTTGCACTTAATTTGCTTGACTATTTTGTTATAATTCAAGTTGATTTTTTTGTTTTATAGTGTTTTCTTTTGGTGGGGTGGTTGGCAGGGAGGGGCCACTCACAGCAGGATTTACTCCTTGTCCTGAACTCAGAGGTGATGTTTGATGGGGCTGGGTACCTGGATAATCTACACGCAAGGCAAATTGTCCACTGAACAATTTCCCCAGTCCCTTTGGTTCTTTTTTAATACTGGTAATTTAGAGTAGCATGTCTCAGAAAAATTTAACCCATCCAAAGACTGCTTCTGATATCCTGCTAACTTCTACCAATTTTGAATTGCCTCCACAAGCTATCACCCTTTGTTCTTTAATTTATATCTTATTATATTCAACAAATAATATAGAGAAAAAATATGTAGAGATTTTTGAAGTCAATGACCTTGCCATATGCTTTTTATTCTGAAGAGAGATTAATCAACAGAGAGTACTATCGAGCAGAAAAACACATGCTACTTTCATAGAATCACAGAACATAATGCTTTACTTAGCTTATAGGAGCCCCTAATGAATTTTGAGATCTTACACACTTGCTCTCCTATAATTCAGTCTCAGCATAGGCCAAACATTATCTTTTAATAATATAATAAGACAAAATCATTTCCATTTGAAATATTGCACAACTTTCTCTTGTATTTAGAATAATGTCACACTACTTGTCATAGTTGGGCTGGAGCAATAGCACAGAGGGTAGGTCATTTGCCTTGCATGCGGCCGACCCGGGTTCGATTCTTCTGTCCCTCTTGGAGAGCCCGGCAAGCTACTGAGAGTATCCTCTCTCATGGCAGAGCCTGGCAAGCTTCCCGTGGAGTATTCGATATGCCAAAACCAGTAACAACAAGTCTTATAATGGAGATGTTATTGGTGTCTGCTTGAGCAAATAGATAAACAATGGGAGGACAGTGCTACAGTGCTACTTGTCATAGTTATATAATCCCCACCTGCTCTGGGCTAATCTGTCTGTCTATTCTTATCTTCTTTTCTCCACTTGTTTATCTGATGCTTTCCTCCATTTAGTTTTTAATCCCATAATCCTGCTTTATTTTCTTCTGATCCCTTGCAACTGTCTGGTACTGCATTGATCAGTTACTTTATTAATTTGTTTATTGGAAACCAATATGAGCAGGCATATTGTCTGATATTTCTATCCTTGAGCACAAAATCTGCTAAACTTCATGTGCTCATTATACATTTGTTACTTTGATTAACTTTATGCAGATAAATTAAAGATATCTGTAAGAGACCAGTAGTTTCACCTTTAAAATAAAAACAACAGAGGAGTCTTAGTCAAACATAATATTTGGTTTTAAATTATTAATTTATATTTGTTTAATTATTTAACTTATGTCTTGACAATTATAAAAATTTTATACTCATACATCTCTTAGCAAATTATTAAGGATTTAAAGAGTCTTTGTTCAATGAGTGTTACTTCCAGGGGGAAATCAATCCTCTTACCACTAACTGGGCATGGCTAGAAAAATCTGACTATAGAAGCAGATCCGACTCAGGTGAACAAGAGCAGACAAGAAACCCAGTTTTCTAGCAGTAGGACTCTCCTGGCACTTCCTTGCTGCTCTGAGAAGACAAAGCAAGAGAGGCAGGGCTCAGCTGAAGGATTTAGAGGACAAACAGCAAGAGAGGAGTCAGGCTGCAGCCAGCAATTTGCATGACCTGGAGCCAATGGATGAACATCTCAGAAAGGATAGTGACCTCCGTGGAAGCGGTGATGTTACAACAAGAGCAACATATCAGAGAAATAACTGGCAAGTGTAAAAACATGTCTACAATCTCAAGACATTGATGGCAAATGATTGGAAGGGATTCAGAGAATTGGAACTTTAGCCATGGAACCTGGGTAATCTCAGCCAGAGTCCTTGGCCTATAGCTTCCTTTGGGATTCTGTTTAACTTTCAGTATCATTCTCAAGAACAAAATGTTCAAAAGAGAATACAAATTTGTAATCACAAGAAAAGATTATTTTCTTAAAATTTGTGTCACACCTGGCAGTGCTTGGGGCTTACTCCAGGCTGTGTGCTAGGGGATAACACCTGGCAATACTCAGGAAGAACATATGTGGTATTGTGGAGTAAACCAGGTTTGGTCCTGTGAAAGGTAAGCCTGCACTAAATGCCTAAATGCCTGCACTGTTCTCTGGCCCCTCAAAAAGAAAGGACTTAAAAGAGATCTTACATGGTGGTGAAAAAATGGGCACTGGTGGAGGGTATTTGATCATTGTATAATCAAAACCCAAGCACAAAATATTTTAAATCTACAACTGTACCTCATGGTGTTTCACTAATAAAAATTTAAAAAATAAAAAAAGAGATCTTACAAATATGTTTAAGAACTTAAAATAAAATATCGATTCTCTTAAATAGGAGGGATGCCTAACTAGAAGATTAGAAACTATTTTTTAAAAAAAAACTAGATATACGAAAACAAAAAAGACATTAAGAGACCTCTGCGTTTTCACTTGACAGTCTAATATAGTTACTTTGATTTTACAGAAGAAAAGGAAATGGGGAAGTTGAGAATAAAGCAATATAACTTTCCAAACTCAAGCACATAGGGGAAAAAATACTGAAAATAAGAGTAGAATCTTATTAACTTGTGGGATAGTGTGAGGTGATCTATAGTCCATAAAAAACTAGAAAGAAGAGGAAAGAATGGGAAGGAGAAAATATCTGAAAAAAAAATCCAAAATGGGGCGTTGTGTTGTTTGTGTCACATCCAGCTCTGCTCAGAATTTACTCCTCACTCGGTGCCCAGGGATAACTCCTAATGGTGCAAAAGAGAAGCCATATATAATATTGGGGATCAAACTGCAGTCTACCGCATACAAAGCAAGTGATTTAACCTTTGTACTATATCTCTGACCCTAAACTCAAGTTTTAGTAAAACATACTAACTCATTGGTCTAAAAACTTCAATAAATTTTAGTCAGAATAAAAATAAAGAAATCACATTAGGCACATTATAATCAGTGTTCTGAAAACTAAGGGTCAAAAGGTAAAATCTAAAGAGCAGCTAGATGTTAGAAAAGATGAAGTCATGAAATTTACATACAAGTGGCACTACAGGGAAAGTATCTTGCTAAGTGAAATGAGTCAGAAAGAGAGGGACAGACACAGAAAGACTGCATTCATCTGGGGAATATAAAGTAACAAAATGGGAGAATAACATCCAAGAATAGTTGAGATAAGTACCAGGAGGTTCACTCCATGGCTTGGAGGCCAGCCGCACATGCTGGGGGAGAAGGCAGCTCAGATACAGAGGGGAGCACCAAATAAAGGGTGTTGGGAGGATCCTCCCAGGATGAGAGATGCATGCTGAAAGTATAGACTGAACATGATTGCTACTCAATGCCTCTTTTGCAAACCACAGCATCCAAAATGAGAGAGAGAACAAAAGGGAATGCCCCACCACAGGGGTGGGGTGGGATGGTGCATTGGCGGGTGGGAGGGATGCTGGGAGCATTGGAGGTAGAGAATGGGCACTGGTGGAGGGATGGGTACTCAATCATTGTATAACTGAAACCGAAGCACAAAAATTTGTAAGTCTACAACTGTACCTCATGGTGTTTCACTAATAATTTTTTTTTAAAAAAGATAAAATTAACCAATTAACTATTCAGAAATCCCTCTTGGAGAGGTTAGGACCATATGTGGTACTGAGGATTGAACTGGGAGTGGGCCACATGTTACTCACTTTACTTTCCATCCCAAACCTAACTTTTAAGTATATATTTTATTGGTCCAGATGTTTATGATCCAACTGTAATGATATGGTAACTAATTTTAATCACATCTATAGTCATCAATTCATCTTTAACCTAGAACAATTTTTTTTTCATGTTTAAGGTTAAGTTACAAAAGAGTAGCTGAGGAAAGATAGGTGGAGTATCTATTAAACCCATAACTAATTATTTGAGGGCTGTAATTTCATAGGAAAAGATACTAACACACTATCAGAAAGTCTCTTTTAAATTCATGAAATTCTGCACTTTTACATAAAAATGGCAAGCACAGCAAGATCTATAAATAGCACACAAAATAAATTTTAGACTAGGTCAGCCATTACCACCAATTCAAAAACATGTGAACGTTTAGCAATGCAAAAATGAAAAATAGTGACAAATATTGTTGATAAATATATGTTTCAATTAAGTGTTCAGTAAGTTTAGGTAGTATAACTACAGCTGCAAGGCTTCTATCAATGTCAACTTCTCTGTATTTGGTTTCCGTAACTGGAAAATTTAGATAATGTTAATAACTTCATGCAATACTTGGAGTAATACTGAACACAATGGAAATGCTCAAACTCTTAACTGCCATTAAGATAGCTATCACTATTATTATTTTCAATCATATCATTGTTTTTGTTCTTATTCTTTCCTAACATGAGAAGTAACCAATTAACTTCTACCTAAAACTGTTCATTATGTCTAAGTGGTGTCAGGCACACAAAAAATACTGCTTTGAACAGCAATGCTAAATTTCTAAATTAGGGCAAGTACTATAAATTTCCTGTATATTTGCATGATCATATTATCTGGAGGTTTCCCTTTACCTTTTGGGAGGACTTTGGGCCACACATGACACTGCTCAGACTTACTCATTACTTTTGTGCTCAGGGGTCACTCCTGGAGGTGCTCAGGGAACCATACATGGTATCTGGTATGGAGACGTTTGCAAGGTAAGTGCCCTAACCACTGTACTACCCGGTCCTCTAAGCACCACTAGAGTCACCTGTGAGCACAGAACCTAGAACAGCCTGACCACTGCTAGATGTGGTCCCCAAAAAACAAAATTATGAATAAATGAATTTTAAAAAAAAGTCAGACACAAGTATAGAATCAAAGTTAGTCATTAATCACAGCAATTTTAAGGTACTACTCTATCACAGCTACTGTTGAGACAATTTCTTTGGGAATAGTCATTTCCTCTCTGGCTATAGTATTATCCTAATTTTATGGTTGACCAGTTTATCTAGATATGTCTAATTTTATTTATCTTGCTCATATTTTTTGCTTCTTTAAACTGAGAACTCATATTCTCTAACAAAACTGCAAATTCTCATTTCCCACCACTTTTCAAATAATTTTTGCTTTCATGTGTGTACTTTATTTGATTTGGAATTACTACTAAAAGCTAGAATTGTTACTATAAATGCACCTATCTCAAGTATTCTATATCTCAAGTATTCATTCTGGTTTTCCACTGCATTTCCCCCTTGCATAGCATTCTGGATAGTATTTTAAGTAAATGTTTTTAGTTTACTCATTTTCCTTCCAACTGTGATCATCTGGCATTTAAGCAGTTCACTGATTTTTTAAAATTACTTCTTGAAAAGAATTTTGGAAATTCTATTTAGTTCTTTCTAATCATTAGAATTTAAACATGATAGAGAACAAGGACTTTTACTTCTTTTGTTAAGTGCTACATAACTAATAATGTGAGATATTGGGTGCCCAACCAATATTATTTTTACACAAGTGTTTGAAAACATCTCTTGTTTATTTGGAGGAAGGGATGGCTGGCTCAGGTCTTACTTCTGGCTCTGTACTAGGGCATCACTCCTGACAGTGCTTGGGAGACCAAATGGAGTGTTGGGAATTGAACTGGGGTTTACAATATGTAGAACACGCACTTTAAGCCAGTGCTAAATCTGTGCAATCTTCCTGGCCTTCCCTGTTTTTTTTTCACGTTCTTTTTTTCATTGTGACACTTTCTTTTTCACTGTGAATCTATTATTCTACCTCAAATGTAGCTTTTTTTCCTGGTAGTCTATTATGTAAATTTTGAGACAAATCTAAACATTGGATATGGGAGTCTCCCAGTGGACGGTTCCACAACAAAACTGACCACATCATATTCAATCAATGGTTTTGCCTGACCAACGTCATTGTTGTTCCAAAACTCCAATCGGGATTGGACCACTGTCTCCTTCATGCAAAATTCTACTTTACGGAGCAAGAAGAAAGGGCTGCAAAGTTTAAGAAGAGAACTCCCAGAATGACCACCAACTGGGAGCTCTTTGGCACTATTGCGGCAACATGGGAAGATGCCATCATTGACAACATAGATGAGGAATACGATTGACTGGTTCAGCACTTTCATGATTGTGCACGGAACGCAGAGAAAGAAAGCCACATAAAGATGCCTGTCTTCGAAAGCTCTTGAGTTCATTTGCCAGCGTGGCTTGGCACAAGCCTCAGGCAACCACAAGTGAATGTCCGAGTTCGCAGACCAGTGCAGAGAAGTGATAAAGGAAGACCTCAAAGAGAGAAGAGCAGCAGTGCTGGTAGATGCGGCAGAAGCCGGGAAAAACATTTGCAATGCCCACCTGTCTTTCGCCCAGATATACAACAAAAAAATCCATTGATGTACTGCACACTCAGTTACAATGAAGGGATTGTATTGTCATGAGGCAGGAACATTAAGAGTAGAAGGGCATCCAGTTGGGTCGTCAGTTAAGTGAGAAAGGACATAGTTTCATGTACTTAATAGATTAATTTAAACTAGAGAGAGTGTAAAAAGTTGTATATTAATGTACCACTGTCTGTTATTTTCTTTAGTATTAATCAGATCAACAACCCCACCCCTTACACACAGTGTAATAATGAAGCAGAGGAAAGTTACAATTGCATTCATCTTTACATTTACTTGCTTTACATGTTATCTAATAGAGAAACATGCTGAAACTTGAAATGACTTTCTTACAAAAGCAGTGGTAAAGTTGACTGATAAATGTAAACTAATTTGAGAAAAGATAAAGGTGCATGTGTATAAAACAGAGAAAACCTGAGAAGATGGCATTAGATTTAAAATACTGTCTGCATAATAAGCTTATTTTGCAATGCATCTCAAATTATTATACATTTGAAATATTGAGATCTAGAGAAGTACCAAAGAGGTCACTTTGCAAGTGATTTTGCGTTTATGGTATATAGGAATAAAATTTTAGTGATTCAAATACATCATCTCCTAGTCTTCTTTTTAACTGCTCTGTAAGTGGCAATCACTTTATCATTTTAAGGAGGTATTCAATATGAAATATAAAAGTTCACTTGTTATTGATCAAGACAAGTAAAACTAGCTTTTATTTATTGCAGTTCAGAGATGAATATTAAGCTATTTGCCAGTTTAATGAAAAGGCTTATTTCCCTTTTTAGAGTCATGCAAACAAGACTTCATCAGTATTTGTACCTCCAAAACATCAGGTGAACATATTGCCTCAACCTATGAATAAGAATT
The DNA here is from genome assembly GCA_028565675.1 of Sorex palustris. Lineage (NCBI taxonomy): Eukaryota > Metazoa > Chordata > Mammalia > Eulipotyphla > Soricidae > Sorex > Sorex palustris. Next base: position 33,391,430 of record JAOXYA010000018.1, read on the forward strand.
CCATAGAAGTTATAATAAAATTGAGTTGCGTGAAAACTGCCTGCGTAACTGGTGTCAGGTAGGGGTGAAACTGAAAAAGGTGAAATAAGGATTGAAAAACTTTTATTTAGTTAGCGACTTGGTGCAAATGTCAGAGCACTGCCAGGCATATATGCAGACAATACTTGGTGTCCCTGTACCCTGGAGTGTCCTCCACCACTATTATAAAGAGGAAATACTCAGAAAGACTATCGGGACCACACTGATAGTACAGCAGATAGAGCGTTTGCCTTTTACGCAGTACAGCGGCCCACCCAAGTTTGATCCCAGGCATCCTATATGGTTCCCCTAACACCTCCAGGGGGAACTGAGCACTTCTAGGTGTAACAAGAAAAGAGAAATAAGAAAAGAGAGAGAGAGAGAGAGAGAGAGAGAGAGAGAGAGAGAGAGAGAACTTTGCCAATTAACTGATAAGCAATTTATTAACCAACCAAACAGAATTTGGATAGCTTTGCATAGTAGAAATCATTTATACATTATATATTAAATTAAAAATTGTACTCATTTTTGATGCAACAGAAAATAATGCATAATTTCTAAAAAAAGTAAAAAATAATACATTAAAACAAAAACTTTGATTCTCCCAATCAATGAGTCAATAAGTTTGCATATTTGGAGGGAGGAAGGAGTGGGACACAGACAGAATTTTTTTGTTTGTTTGTTTTTGTTTTTTACACCATACCAAACTGTTGCTAGGAGTTACTCCTGACTCTGTGCTTAAGGATCACTCTGGGTGGGGCTCAGAGGACCATAGGTGCTGGAGATCAAATCCAAGTCAGCTGTTTATAAGGCAATCGCACTGTTCACTGTACCATCACTCCAACCTTAACACAGACCATATTAGACATAGAAAAAAGACAGATTACTATCTTCACAAATCAGTAAATATAGTTATCAAAATTAAATTAAATAATCAGTATAATAATCTAAGTATACTATAAATATTTAAAATAAGGTAAAGTAAAGGCCCTTCCGTTAATCTTCGATTTGCTCGAGCAGGCCCAGTAACGTCTCCATTGGAGACATTGTTGTTACTGTGTCTGGCATATCAAATACTCTCGGTAGCTTGCCGGGC
>JAOXYA010000018.1:33832231-33845565 GCA_028565675.1 Sorex palustris
ATAGAAATATTTACTTAAAATATGTTGCATACTTATTTAGAATTTATAATTATTTTATCTGCTAAAATAACTGCTTAATAATTAAAATATTTTATCTTTGCGAAATAATAGATAAAGGCCTGCAAGAGAGCACAATTGGATAGTCCGTGCCTGCTTACAGAAGGTTTGGGTTTGATCCCCAACAATGCACATAACCCCAAGCACTGGCAGGAGTGATCCCTGAACAATGAAGGAGAATTTCTTAGTCCTGCATCTGAATCTCAAATCAAGAAAAAGAAAATTTGTACAAGATGATCAGTTCTATACATTTATTATGTAAATGAACATTTGGGGACATACACCAGATGATTTCTATTAAAAAAAACAATAACAAAGTACTTAATTTTCACTGGAAAGTTTCTATAGGAAGTCTTTTTAATAAGTAACATGTACATTACCATATAGAAGACATTATTTCATCTTTCATTCAAAATGAGCATTCAAATACAAAAGGAATTTTATAGTTCCCAATACAATCAGAATGTCTTACAGTAAAAATTAATGGGGAAATATTAAGGAATAAAGAAGGAAAAGAAAAACAGTAAATATGGTTCTTAAAAGCATCATTGAATATAAAGTGTAATTTACTCTGAGTTATTAGTGTTTATGAAAAAATATAGATGTGTGTACACTAATATAGGAACAGCTATGTAGAAAAGATACAGTATGTAAATTTTCATATATCTGCATCTTTATTTTGTTTTGCTTTCCAGAACTTGAAAAAAATAAGTATCATTTAGGAAAATATAGAGAGCAATTATTGAGTTTAAGCTTTTAAAGTGAAAATATAAATTGAGATCTAGAGAATTTTTATTAATCAATTAGAACATTAATTATTCATTGCAAATGATAAAGAAAAATAGCCAGCATGCTTTAGAGAAATGCTATGTGAATTTGATCTTGCATATTTGTTGCTAACAAGTACTGATTTTTGACTGAATTTTCACTTTCACTGAAAATGGTGACATCAATGGTAACAATAACCAAGAAAATAAAAACATTAGAAACTTCCTATGGTAGATAGTATAAGAGGTGGGGTGCCTGCCTTGCCCTGTATGGGATACTGGATTTTAATCCCCAATGTCTCATTTAATCCCCAAAGCCCTGCCCTGCCTGGAGTGATTCTTGAGCACTGTCAGGTGTGACCTTAAAGCAAAATGATAAGTAAATTAAAAAAAAAAAGGAGACTTCTCGCTCAAATTCAAAGTCTGTTCAAGGTGTCTATGCTGCCTGAATTTGAGCATTGCTGTCTCATTTCAGAATTTGTGGGTGCCCTACCTTGTCACATTGACACTGGAAAATCTCTGTCATAATTGATCCTAATCTGTCACTGATCGTCTTTCTTGCCTTCTCTTTCTTTCTTTGAGGGCATACTTATTGAAGTCTCTTCTGTCACATGTTGGACAATTTCTTGGCTGTCATAAGTTCCTTCTTTATGACCTTGGAATTGTGATCACTCTAAACAGTCTCAGACAAAAACAGCATTTCATCATCCAGGTAAGTTTCTTCCTTCTCCAGGACAAAGCTTGTGTTCTAATGGCACGGGTTCTGAAAGTAGATTTCTTGAACTGAACTACAGAAGACAAAAATAATAATAATTAATAATAATAATTATTAATATTATTATTTTGGAATCCCTGTTCACTTAATTTTCCCAAAGGTGGCATTAGTACTATGTTAATGAACACATAGATTCCATTACATATAATCTACATCGCAAGGCATTAACTGAGCTTGAGAACAGTCACATGGATGCTTCATGGCTTCATTTCTCTGGGGATAACCACCGGATTGTTTACCCTGAAGTGTGCGAGTGAGCCTAGACAAGATTATTCTAAACTTCTGTTCCTTATTCTTGTCTTTCTGTGCTCAATAAGTGAGAAGTATAATATGCGTCTGTTGTTTTCTAATTTTTGCCACAAGGTACCTCCTGTGTGTTGTTCTCTTTCATCTACACTGATGAGCTAACGTGAGGGTTTGGAATCAAGACCAAGGTCCTCGTGGCTGCTGAGAAGTGGCTGCATCTACTTTTATTGATTTTATATGTTTGTTTGTTTTGTTTTTGTTCTTGGAACACACCTGACACTTGATCTCTGTCTCTATTCTCAGGAACCCTCCTGATAGTAGTCAGGAAATCTTAGAGGATTCCAGGGCATTCCAAGCCAATTTCCTTACCTTCTCCAACTCCAACTACTCCAACTCCTATATCCAGGTTTTTAAAACATTATGAATCAGAATTTACAAAAGACTTTTTTTCTCTTTTTTATTTTTTAAATATTGTGGCCACATCAGGCAGTGGTCAGGACTCAGGAGGCCTTCTGTTGGTGCTAAGGATGTAACCTGGGTGAAGAGTTTGCAAAGCACTGCCTTTCCTGGAGTACTATCTTTCAGAGAGTCCAGGACTGTTGAAAAAGAGCTTTAGGATTAAAGGATATTATCTAAAACTAAAGTATGTAACTATTATTTTGAGATGTCATGAACATCAGTGAGGTAAAGTGGTACGGGTACCGTTTTTTTCTGAAGAGCACATAACCCTGTGGGTTTTTCAAAGATTTCAGAAGACGGACCAAAGCTCATTATAAAACAAGGATGATTGTCCATGACCTGAAGCTTAAAAATCAGGGATGGTTCATACTCTAAGTAACCCCCACAGGGGAAAAAAGATTTTCTAAATGTAAGAATATCGACTTTTGACTTTCTCCCAAAATTTAACCCCTACTTTTTTCAGTTTGCAAATAAAACAGAGTGTGCTACAGGGGACAAGCCCTTGATTGTTTTTAATGGTTTGCTCTGGGTTCACACTGGTCTTCAGATAAATTTTTTCTCCCCATTACATATAAAGAACTTTTTTCTGATAGTGCAGAGTAGGCATTGCTCTAAGGAATGAGTCCTTTATCTTCAGCCCTGCAGGCTTGTAGATCGTACAATTCTTTCCTATTTGTTGGCAGTGAATCTAAACCTTTATGATCCCACTCCAACAAATAATCAAATTAACCTGAGACCAACTGATAACAGAAAAAAGAAAATTGTATGGAGCTCCGATAATAACCCGGATACCTTTCTATATGTTCTGGATAAAGCAGTCTAGAAAGAATGAGTAAATGGTCTACCTGTATCCACCTGGTTGGTTCAGATGTCATCCTAAAAACTCTGCCCGAAAAGTAAGGCCGGAAGCCACCGAAAGCAAAGGTCAGTTACAAACTAAGGAGCATTACCAAATTATAATGAAACAAAGTTTGGGGGATTTAAATTCTGATGTTTGGTAAATTATTAAGGAAATGAGGCCAACCAAAAAAACAAATGGGAGGAGAGGCATGAAAACCTCTGGGTACAAAAACTAAGATGCCCTAAAGGCATATCTCTTCTTTATTTGTCTAAATTTTTTTTTCAAAAGTCCCCTCAAATCAGCTTTCATAGTCCCTTAGGTGAAACATTACTTTTTGGTGCTTTTTTCATAAATAAAAGCACCAAATTGAATATAATTCTGATGCATTCTATAGTTTATCCAAACTTGAGAAATAATGTTCAAGATTTTATATGACTGTCATAAGCTCAAACATCCCCCTCATATATGAAATTTTTATCACCTCTCTCTTCCCCTGGCCCTTGCCTCACCTTCAAATTCTCCAAAATATTTCCATTGTGTATTTGCATTTCAAAAAGTCCCTTTTTAATGGTGCAACCAGGTTTTTTTTTTTTTTTTGCTTTTTAGGTCACACCCAGTGATGCTCAGGGGTTACTCCTGGCTCTGCACTCAGGAATTACTCCAGGCAGTGCCATATGGGATGCCGGGGATCGAACCCTGGTAGGCCACGTGCAAGGCAAATGCCCTACCCACTGCACTATCACTCCGGCCCACCATATTCCTAGAATAGATCATGAATATTTATAACACTGGAAGCTAGGATGCACCAATGAAATGAAAACTTGATTGGAAAAAAATATATGAACTCTGAAGATTATCATGATCAAGGATAATTTTCATCCTCTGGGAAGAACAAATAATCTGAAAGGATTCCTAAAGCTTGGATAAATCCCTCCCTCTCCTCCACTCTTTGTCCAGCTAAGCCACATTGGTGTTAATGGTATAATAATATTAACATATCATCATTGCCAATCAGAAAATTAGGTGTTCATTGGAGGGACAAATCTACCCTCTTCCTGGGTCCCTGACACTTGAATTAAGATATTCTAGGGGTTTTTTTTTTGCAATGATTCCTGTCTTTGAGTATTGTCCTACAGGTAGCAAGTGCTTCAGTTTAGGTTTGTAAACATAGTTGGAACCTCAGCAAGAGATCAGGCTGTTTTTCAAATGCTGTGAAAATATTTCAGAGAAACCGAGAGCAGGTTTCTATGCCTTGTCACTTACATCCTGGGTGACCTTGACAAGCTGCCAATTTTCTTCTAGTTTTTTTTTCTTCACAGTAAAATAAGAATGATGACCTACTTATCTCATAGTAAGTTATTAGAATCCTAAAGCATATTTTTTATAAAAAAGTATTGAAAATCACTTTTTGAAAAGTAACATTATTTTCTTTAAACTTCTAATCAAGGTAGAAAGTCTCCTCTTAAGCATGCTTGAACATTTTATATCATTTTATTTGGAGAAGCCACCGGTAATTAGTTAAGATTTGGAATTCATTGTCACAGCTTGTACTTTCTAAGCTCTCACCCATATGAACTGCACTCATTTCCTTTGCACAGCTTGACCTTTTCTAATTAATGCACAGGATTGCCTAACTGCAACACGCATTGACGTGCTGTGCCTATCAGGAACTGTAAAAGTTCCAGCTCTGTGAATTTTCCAACACTTGAATAGAAAAAGAAACTTTAAAAATTTTGCCTGTCAGATAGTACCCCAATTATTCTTTGCTCATTATTCCCTACATTTTAGAAGTGAATATTACCTAGTCTATTTCTTCTCCAATCTGTATTAAAGAAATGCTTTTTCTTCTCAATTCTTTCAAAATTATGGATATTTACATTGTTTGTAATCACTTAATAGAAAGGGTGACATTTAAAAGAACATCAGCAATCACAATTATTACAGTGAACTAATTTAAAGCAATGAGATAATAGACATTTTAAATAAAATATAGCTTTAAAATAAATTAGTGCATAAATCACTACTACTACATAATTTCAATGATCATTGAAATCACGTAGTTGCTCTACTGGTTAGTTCATATATTCCACCACTATGGGGTGTATGAACTTTTCTGACATTTAGTCTAGAATTAAAACACTATATATTTAAGAATGTAAAATTGGTCAAAAACACAGTCTCCAGGTCATGTAGGTGAGGTTTTTGCCTTGATCTGTAGCATCATATGCCCTATCAAATACAGCCAGAGTCGGCAGTGGTCCTGAAAACAAAACAAGCATACACACATTTATATATATACACACATACACTGGTCACACATTTGGAAACACGTGTGCTTCTTCTGAACCTTCTTTCTTCATCATAAACTACAATGCATAAGCTTTAACCTATAAAATTCTTTAGTCTTTAAAATACCAATATATGACTCAATATTTAAGAAAATATTTAATGTACTGATCTATTGTAAGGGACAAATACCTACTTGTAACAATATGTTATTGGGTTCTGAGACCCGTTTTTCTCTTTCTTAGAAAAATATCCACATCTTGTTAAGAGAGTCCTTGCATAAGGCAAGGAAGTGTTTGGTTGATATTTTAGATTTAAGATCAACAAATTTCCAACCGGAAATATTAGTGTTATACATCTTTTAAGAAGGCAAATGGGAATTTCTGTTCAATGGCTGATCTTCTTGAAATAGAAGAAAACAAATCTGTAAATGAAGAAAAAAGGGAAAACTAACTTACCCTTTACAATTTTCATAAGTTTGATGTTTGGATAAAATTCAATGAAAAAAAAAGAGCAGATAAGGTAACAATATAAGGGTGGCTCAGGATGCTTTGAAAATATACTCACACATATACAAAAGTATGAACATATTTAATGTTAGATGAACAGCATTTGGATATCCATGATCAGATTTTGCTTCTTTGGAACAACCTTGTATATTCCTAACCTGTGATGTTGGACATTCCCTTAAGAAGACCTTGCAGTAGCTGTTAACTGTGGTAACTATGGTTTCCATCATTCTTAGACCTCTACTTGGTGATGATGATATTTTCAGAAACTGCCAGAAGGATGCTCAGAGAGGTCTCTGTTAATTGTGTCCCTTGTGAAAAGGCTGTTCTATGACAAGGGACCTGCATCAGAATGTTCTCCAAGCTGCTGCCTCTAAAGTAAGACTGTAAAGTAAGACTGTAGCTGGATTCATATAGTGCTGTCAGATTGGATCTTTCCACAAGTCCATGCCACAAGTTGTCATTTTTGTTTCTCAGAAACATTGATCATTTCTGTTGCCTATCAAACTCATGAGAGTAGAATTTTATTTTTTGTTTTATACTTTTCTCCTGTGGTACCAAAAAACAAAATGACTACTAAAGTAAAATACTCAACCTCAAAAAGGTGAAGGACAAATCCATTTTCTTGCTAAACAAATAAAATTGTTGGGGCAAAAAACCATGGAGATTTTTTTTCTATGTAAGCGTTTATCATCTGTCTCATCTTCTAAAACTCACCCAAGAACATATACGTTTGAAATATATTAAAATAATGTTTTCTCACATATTAGAGCATAGTTTGACAGGTATCAGTGTTTTCATTGATAACCTAATATTTACATCTTTTCAGAGTAAGCATAACTAATACTTCACTGAAATAATGAATATGAAGATGTATTTGATTTTAATTTACCTCAAAATGACTCTTTAAGCCATATTTTTTTAGAATAATAAAACTATTTTCTCGTCACAGAGGACTAATCATTCTAGAAAAATGTGGAAGAAATTGTAATAGATTTAAAATTATGGAAGTTATCTTTGAATTAAGAAAATAAGTATAATATCCTCTTTAAAATACTACCAAAATATACATTACGAATAAAAAGGAAACTTTTAAATGTAACTGCATACTGATGTTTAAGGATTGTAAAAATGCATGTAATATAAGAGTGTTTGTAATTGTTCTGTAATGATCTTGTCTGATGTTTCTTTTGCCACTTATCTTTATAAGCAATGTTGTTCATTTTGTGCTGAAAGTGTACATGCACTGCACTGCACTGTCCTCCTGTTGTTCATCTATTTGTTCGAGCGGGCCCAGTAACGTCTCCATTGTAAGACTTGTTGTTACTGTGTTTCAGCATAACACTTAAAATTGATTTTATACCCAGCACTTACTGTGTAGCAAGAGGCTTCACATTTTTGGGATTCTGATTTTTTAATGCATTGAATAAACATGAGATAGAGCATTAGAAACTTGTTCATGATTGTGTTTCAGTCATACAATGTTCCAACACCCATCCCTCTAACCAGTGTAATTTCCTAGCACCAATGTCCCCAGTTTCTCTCCCACAACTTTCTAGCCAACCATCACCCCTGCCTGCTTCTATGGCAGGCACTTCTCTTCTCTCTCTTTTTTTTCTAGGTTCTGATGTTTTATATTAAAATAAGATAACATAATTCAAAGATTATTTTTGCATATGTAGCTGATTAATATATGTAAAACTAATGTTGGAGATGGGCTGGAGCGATAGCACCAGAAGTAGGGCATTTGCCTTGTGTGTGGCCGGCTCAGCTGACCCGGGTTCAATTCCTCCACCCCTCTCGGAAAGCCCAGTGAGGTACTGAGAGTATCTTGCCCACATGGCAAAGCCTGGCAAGCTCCCCGTGACATATTCAATATGCCAAACACAGTAACAACATCTCTCTCAATGGAGATGTTACTGGGCCCACTTGAGCAAAATCGACAAACAATGGGAGGACAGTGCTTATGTTGGAGACACAGAATTGATAGTGTTTACAGGCTGTGTGATCAGGACATTCTTATGAATATATGGTCAACTTGTATTTCTGTCGACTCTTTTCTGAAGATAAACTCTCCACACTTAATACTTTTACATAATGCTAAAAATAAATCTGGAATATTGCAGAGTGAAATGTAGTACTTCTCTATTTTAAGAGAAAAGTGGAAAGAAATACAGAATAACTTTAGATCATATTTAAAGTGTCACTTATGTGTTCCAATTTAATGCAATTTTCACATATGGTGCCTTTTTGCTAATAGCTTAAAGTATGATTTTTAATATTTTAATTCAAATGGACAAGCCCTTATCTGATAATTACTATAGAAAATTGGAAGAACCTTTCTGTACTCTATGGCCATGAGCTCTTTCTTCTTTCATTGATAATTTGTACATAAATATTTGACATTCAAATCAATTTCTTATATATTTTTCTTTCTTTTAACTTTTGCTATTTCTGTACTAATTTCATGCTGCTGCATTCCATTATACTACGGTGCCTGGTGTTCTTCAGATCCTTAACCTGGTCAGCCAGCAGCCTTCTTAACATCTTTTCTTTTAGTGATCTGTAGTGATGAAAAATCTAGGTAAATGACAAACCCATATTTGTCCAACATACGATAAAACCGGTATATGATACTGGACATATCCCTATATGATAAACTAAATTCTGGTATTTATCCTATTGAAGTATCTCATATCGACTAAATAACATTGACCATGCATGTGGGGTACTCATTGCTTACCCATTCAGTTGGAAATTACCTTGCAACCAATAAGACAGGTAAAGTGATATAATTTTTTTGTGTTTGCTCGATGGTATTTCAGGAAATTAAGATTAGCAACAACTCTAATGTTCAGTAGTTAAAGAACTGGTAAATTGCCAGAAGAAAAATTGTATCTGGATCCAGACATCTTCAACTGTATCTTGAGTAAATAAAAAATGTTTGTGCCATCTCTGATTTATGATTCACTAAGGCACATGTGCATTTTAAACAAAAATAAAATTTCTAAAGGAGAGCTAAATTTAAAAGTACTTTAGTGAATTAGAAATAGTTTGAAGGGCTTGTTTTACTCCACATAGAGTTGAATGTGTGGTAGGAAAAATTGGGTAACAGGAAGCAAATTTGAAAAGGAATTTGAAGTTATAGGAAGAACTGCTTCCCTTTTCAGGCGTGGGAAGGTCACTTTTCTCATCAATTTACATCCTATTCCTCTACTGTGACCACTTTAACCGCAGGAGTTTTAAAGACCAAGGCCAAAGGTCCATCTAACTCAAATATCTTAAGATGAATTATTATCACTTAGCTTGCATATTCTCATAACTTGAATGATTCCTGTCTCAGAGGTAAGAATCTCAAATTGAAACTAGGCATTTCCTCCTTTAGCTAGGTTGTTAAGAGTGACTTGTAACCAGGAAGGTCAGGGTCCAATGCAGCTGGGGGCCTAATCAATCAAGAGACAATGTGATGCGAAAGAGCTGTATTAACCACCTGTCTGCACGTCGGAAGATGGCACACAACAGCTACTCAAAGTAGCCATCATTTTTGCAAGGTTAAAAGAGGTTTTTATAAAGAACAGAGAATATAGAAGGACATTTTTAGAAAGAGTTGTTTGCAAATTAGCTGGCATCGGAAAGAAATATAAATCGCCTCTTCGTCTTGGGGCTAGAACAATAGAACAGTGGTTAGGGCACTTGCCTTGCATGCAGTCTATTGGGGTTAATCCCAAGAACCCCATACGGTTTCCTAAACTCACACTAGGAGCTTAAGTGCACAGCCAGAAGTGAACCATGAGCCCCACTGCGTGTAGCTCCATGTCACCAGTACAAACAAAAGTCCCCTCTTGGTCTTGCTCTCTAATAACTCCATGTTATCAATAATATCTAACCATATAAAGTTAGATTGGGGGCACTTTGCTAAAGATAAAATAAGGATTTTAGAGTATAGAATAAGGCTGAAACCATTTTTGAATTTTCCTGGGCTGGATTTAGTGTATAATATCTCTCAGAAACAAACAGTTCTTATAACAAAAGATTCTGTTCACACATAAGTGGGTAGCTGCTTTCCTGGGTTCTGGAGAACTGCTTGAGAGATTTTCAAACCAAACTCAGAAACTTAAGAAGGTAAACTTTCTTGTATTGTTTAAGTAGATGGGTTCAGATCCCTCCTAAATGGTCATCTCTCTCCTTTTTTCTATATAGGCTTCCCTCCTCCTGGTCATGGATGCTTGGTTCAGATTCCAGTGCCCTAGTGTTGCCCGTCTACCTTCTCCTCCAGTGTGCTGATCTTGTCTGTGAGCTATTCTCTATCCCGAGTGTATTCTACTGGTCTGCAACTGGGACCCTGTAATAAAGACAAAGTCTCCATAGTGAAGCTTACTGCTCTAGCCTTTGTCTCTGTCCCAGGGGTTCAGTCCCAGGGGTTCTTTGTTTCCGGCCTTTCCCTTCTCTCCTGCCATGGCCATATACATATAGACTAGAACTTCTGTCATCCAACCAACTGTCTGGGCATAGATGAGGGGACCAGGACAGTGTTTCCTGACTGAGGATTTCCTTTTATCTCCTGTCATCCATCCGTAGCCATGCATGCTTTGATTGGATACCTTTCGGGTGGTCAAAATTTAAAATGTCCCATTAAATTAATGAATGGACCTGGGATTTCTCCTTTCTTCTCCCTCCTTAGCAGTTGTGGGAATTTTATAGACAACAAGGCTGCAGGTCAGAAACCTGGCTGACTTGTGCTTGAAGTGACTCTCCGTGGTCTCAAGGAGCTTCTACAGGTGAAGAACGAGGAAGGAAAACTGAGTTGTAATGCATAGGCTCATGGTACACTCCATCTTATTAAACTTAAAATATGAAAAAAAGTAAGTTTTCTACTTTTCCTCCATCTAGAGTTGAAGGCCCTGATAATATGTTTTGGGTGATTAATACTGGTTAGAACCTAATCATTCCTTTGAGACACAGGATTCATTTGAGGGTTCTTGGAAAACTTCAAGATGTAGAACTCCAGCACAGAGTATGATTTCACTCCTGTGAGGAAAGGCCCATTCTCTGAGCCAAAGACCTTGGTAAGAATTTCATAAGACCACCAAAAATTCTACGTTCATTCTTATGGCAACCACCTTATCCATGAACTCTGTAGAGGCTATTTGGGAAACCGGTGTACAAGCTAAGCAGGCGGAGGAAAAGGCTCATTTATCTGCATCTGTCTGAGATGTGTATTTCCTTTCTTACCTTAGGGCCTCTTTGCCTGCATCTCCGCTTGATGTAGGTATTTTCTTACATTGCCTGATACATTCTCTGTTTTGGGAGTTCACTGCAGACCTGCTTGGAAAATGGACTCTGCTTTTATTCCACTCTGGACAAAGCCCACATTCTCTCTTGATCTTGTATTTGTGTCTGTCTCATCCCACATCCACATTGTTTCCCACATCCATTTTTTTTTTTTTGCTTCACCATGCACCTCCTCCTGAAATTCTTTTTATATAAAGGAAGGCAATGGTTATGAAAAAGCCAAAAGCCATGATAAGATTTTAAACTGACTTTATTTTCCTAGAAAGCAAACTCTTTCACTTCAGCCTGAGTTACATGGCTCCCAGAGAAACTGGGGGGGGGGGGGCACAAATTATTTTTCATACCAGTTGAAGCAACTAGGACTCAGGTGTGTTTGGAGAATTGTTCTGTGGGGGTTCTCAGATATATTGTTGTGCTCATAGCAGACCATCTGTTATAAATTTCCTAGCACTTTCCTGGTGACTGAAGTATACAGAGAGAAATGTGATAGGCGCCCTTCTTGAGGCTGTATCATTTATATCCTCTACTCTCTTCACATAAACCATAGAAGGAACCACATGTATTTCTTACCTGATAATTACATCTTCCACTTTCATCAACATTACAAAGGATAAACTTCCACATTTCCTTGCTTGTTTTTAGGCCACACCCCCAGTGTTCAGGACTTATTCTTGGCTTTATGTTCAGGGATCACTCCTATTGGTGCATAGGACAGTATAGGATGCTGCAAAAAAAATTGAACCTGGGTCAACAGCATAAAAGACAAACATGTTACCACTGCACCATCTCATCAGACAAATTTTACAATTTTACATCAGTCTCAACAGAATGGACATCTTTTGTCTACCTATTGTGTCTCCATATAAATTAATGTGACAACTGATATACTTTAAGAGCTTTCAAAACCCTCAAATTAAAAAAAAACAATTTTGGAAAATGTGATGGTTGACTAATTCATTTGTGACCTGCATTCAAGATGACTATGGAAACTTTGTCATATAGTTTCAGTACAAGTTATCTATCTTCTATTTGCCTCCTAGAATATGAGTTATAGATATTTTGTGCATGTAAGGTGTTGTATTTGGGCTGAGTTTATTCTGACTTTTCGTCAGAGTGAAAACTAAGATGAGAAAAGTAGGAGTTTCACAATGGAAAATATAAAACAGTATTTCTCTAATTTAACGAATCTGGCAAAAGTCCAGGAATTTCTATACAATAGGACCAAGAATTATCCTGGGAGAAATGATGGGAAGTTGTTGAGAGAGGAAAAATGTCATCCAGGAAGCAAAATATCCCAAGGAAAATATTTCACCAAAGCCAAGAGGAAGTCCCAGGTTTATAAAAAAAGAGATTGTTCTAAAATCTCTTAAAGACCCAATGATCTATATCCAAACTGGTTTATTTTCAGGAAAACTGATAATCGGTAAAATGCGCCATATAATTCCCACAAAGGCCTAAAGTTACAATAATCACAGTAAATATGTGTGTGATGTCCCAGGAGAGAGTAATTATTTGTGTAAATTACGTTGAAAGGAAGATTCTTACAGTACTTGGTTTATATGCATTAGGAACTAAGGATAATTATGCATCCATAGATAATTGCCTTATTTATATCTCTTGAAATAAGTAAATGCTAGGATTTTTTTCCAACTCAAAAATTAGTTGAAACAATTGTAACATTTTCCTACATACACTAATTTTTGTTTAAAAATAATATGTGAAGTATGGAAAAGAGAAAAAGAAAGATGTGGTACAATAAATTTAGAGCCTGAGACTGGATATATTTGGCTGAACAAGACAAAGAATGCAAATTATCTTTGATATATGTGCAAACAGATATTCAATTCCAAATTGAAATTTACTTTTTAGCAGCTTCATAAAGATCAAGAAAAAATATATAAATAATAAAGTACATTTCTTATTTTATTATTTGCTTTTACTTTTATTCATGGGCCTTATGATATAAAATCAATTTCTCTGTGGTAAATCTGTCAAACCTCATTCTTTTCTTCAATTTTATGTGGCAGTAAAAAGGTAAAGGCCCTCCCGTTGATCATCGATTTGCTCGAGCGGGCCCAGTAACATCTCCATTGGAGACTTTG
>JAOXYA010000018.1:34204429-34214483 GCA_028565675.1 Sorex palustris
CTTGCACGCAACCACCCCGGCCGAGCCGGGTTCGATTCCTCCGCCCCTCTTGGAGAACCCAGCAAGCTACTGAGAGTATCTCGGCCGCACGGCAAAGCCTGGCAAGCTACCCATGATGTATTCAATATGCCAAACACAGTAACAACAAGTCTCAAAAAAAATGGAGACATTACTAGGCCTGCTTGAGCAAATTGATGAACAATGGGAGGACAGTGTTTGACAGTGTTTATATATGTGTGTGTATATATATATATAATATATATGTGTATATGTATATATATATTATCAGTCTTCTACTTTACACCCCCCTCAAATGTGATGTGCTTCTCTTGGTATATCAGTGGCATAAACTATAAGATATCACTTCATGAATTCATAAATTTTAATAGGGTGCTAGAACTGGAGTTAAATTTTTAACTGGATGGTGATTTTAGGGTCCAGAGGCATCTCTGCAGCATGTTGATCTCTTCTGAGATTTATTTGTGAGTCTCTGGATCATGGCCATAAATGAGCTTATAGGATGCCCAGAAGCAGCTTGTGGGAATGACTGCCAGGCACCCACAAGCACCAGGAGATGTGTGGAGATCACCCATCCCCAACTCTGTGTGAGCCTGGAGGTTTCAGCCACAGAACCCTCATACCTGTTCATTCTCATGAGTGAGGGGCTCGCCCCAAGCCTATAAAGGTTGGCTGTAAGCATGGTAGTGATTGGGTTCTGGGGGTTGCGGCTGCCAGGGTTCTGTTGAGGCAGGAGGAGGAACTCACCTGCCACCCTCCAGGTGCCCTGGATGAAGTCAGCCTGGGAGCCTTTGATTCTTACGTAGTAACTTTTCTGAAAACACCCTTTGCTTTTCTCGAATCCTATTCCTCGACTTCTCGGCAAGAGACTCTATCACTTTTGCTCTTAGGAATATTTTCTGGGAAGCCAGTCACGACTGTGGCAAGCTCTTGAGTCAGGCAGAGGCTCATAAGCTGCTCGAGGCAGTAGTGATGCCCAGTGTCTGCTCTGGACCTGGCTGCCCTGTCCTTCCCTCTGTAAAGCCACCTAGCATGGCCCCATCCCTGGGGACCCAGAGTTCTAGTGTCCTCCAGAAGCAATTCAGCAGGTTGCCTAGAGTCCAGAGCATGACACTGTAGAAACAGTGGTTCCTCATGGTCAAAGAGAAAAACAGAGCAACCTGTCCCCTCAACATGTGGTGGTGTGGGGGGTGACAGAGAGGAGAGCCAGCTTTGGAAAGCAGAGGACGCAGAGCCTGGGGATCTGACATCCCTGCAGAGCTTCCACGCACCCTGGATTTTGGTCACCTCCCTTTAATGACACGTCTCTGGCGTTACTGCTGTAATTGTATCCTGTGGCCCTGAGCGCCGAAGAAGGCCATGGAGGCCGTGGGAGACTCAGGCAGGACGTGGGTCCAGACTTGAACCTTCTGAGGCTGCTGGGTTATGGCAGGGCAGAAGCCTGATGGCTCAGCTAAATTTAATCCAGGAAATACTAGGGTGCCATGTGATGTTGGGGATTAAACTGCAGTTAGATATCTTCTTCTGTACTATCTTCTCAATCCCTTAATTACATTAGAAACAAACCTCTATAGATGTGAATTTATGTTACTATTTTAGAGCAATTTTAGTTAATATTGAATCTAAGTATAAATATATGAAAGTCATAAGAATAAAAAGTAAGTTTCTGTGTCTTTTTTAATCTGTTCTTTTTTTCAATCATGCCACAAATAGAACTGAGACTATAAATTCACAATCAATCTACTTTGACTTCCATAGCTAAATTTAGTTCTACATGCAGATTGCAAAGCAGCATTCAGAAATATCAGTCTTGTGGGTGCAGGCTATTCAGATACCCTCAGAAAGCACTGTGGGATATCACCACAATCACTCAATATGCTCTAGAATTATTTTAGACAGCTCAGATGACACAAGTGTGGAAGAGCAGAATGAAAATGTGAAACTCTTCATTACAGTTTTACTAACAACCCTGAAGTAGGTAAATCCAAAGGGAACATACCGTTGGAAAAATTGCTTTACAAGAATAAAATCTTTATTATAGTTTTAGTGTGGCAATTATACGCTTATATTGTTATACAAATCACATTCTTAAGATCTCATTTTTATTCCACTTTGAACAATCCGTTCAATAAAAATTCTTGAAGATATTATGAATCTAACACTATACTTTCTTGTACAGAAGGAGGTGAACAGGAAGAGAGAGAATTTCCACTTTATTCAACATAAAATAAGTAGACAATGTAGAAAGAAAAAGTCATGTTGAGGATTGCAATGAAATTTAAATTATGTGTAGGGGAATATAGAACTCTTTTATGGTGGGAATTAAGGGAAGATAACTCAGAGAAAGAGGAACATGAGGTAAATTCTTATATATCATATAGTCAAAGTTTTCCAACATACATGGCAGAGCTGAGTTCTGTCTGCTTAAAGGCTAAGGGAAGTAGATTATAAAATGAGACATTGTGCAAAGCTAAATTATTCATAATCAAAAGTACAAATTTCATGATTGAAAAATAAAAAGCTATTACATTTTCTGGGAAAAATGATGTGGTACAGGGAAGAAGCACAAAATTGAAGGCGATTGATTTGTACCATTGTTTCCCAGTGCCCTGTAGTTGCAGTAACACTAATGGTGTGACCCAGATTACTGGCAGCACAGTAAGGACTTTCTATCAGTGCATCTCTGGAACCTCACCATGAGCTGCAGGCATGGTGGGATGTTAAACACAAATGGGAGCCCCCAAGATCCTGAGTAACGCTTCGAAGACTCCGCACAATCAAGGATATAAAGCGAGAGTGAGGGAGAAATCCATGCATCTTTCTAATTTAGAGATTTATGATTTTGTTCTGTCTTGAATGGATGCATTGCAATTGGATACAAATAAGTTAATTTAGGGAAATTATTTAGAGATGAGATAGCACGGTAGCACTGTCCTCCCGTTGTTCATCGATTTACTTGACTAGGCACCAGTAATGTCTCCATTGTGAGAGTGTTGTTACTGTTTTTGGCATATCGAATACGCCACAGGGAGCTTGGCAGGCTCTGCTGTGCAGGTGGGATACTCTAGTTCGCCAGTTTCTCTGAGAGGGATGGAGGAATAGAACCCGGGTCGGCCGCATGCAAGGCAAATGCCCTACCTGCTGTGCTATCGCACCAGCCCAGAGGTGGGATAAGTTGGAGAAAAATTTTTAACACTGAGCACTTTGATAAACATGAAAAGAAAGAAGAAATATATTATTTTCAAAAGGCATATTACATGTTGGGACACAAGAGACAAGATTCTTGCTCAATAATTTTTCTTTTGCACATTTTAAAAATTTAAGTAAGTTTAACCTATTTCAGCATTATATAGAAATAAGTTAAAAGTGCAAGGCAGAGAACAATTAAAGCATTGACTACTGTAACTTTCATGTGTGTTCTCAATATTGTGGTGTTATACTGTCTTATGTCTTCAAGGGGCCTGGTTTGGTCAAATGGATGCTTTGAACTAAAAGATAAATCAGTGTATCCGGGGGAAAGTGACTATGGTTTTGTGAGACTAGTCTTGTATCTATGCCTATGTGTAGGTGGCACATTTTCATATTTATAAGGTCACCTCACCATCATAGTCAAATCCTTACTACAGCATAGGGAATAATCAGTTCTGCATGGAAGATTGAATGAAGTATTGCCTAGGAAGTAGTATCTGGGCTGGATTTTGAAGGAGCAAATAACTCAGTTAAACTCAATATGTATTGAGAACTTATTAAATTCACAGTACTCTACTGAGATGCTGTGAAGCATACCGAAGTGAATAAAATACAGTTTCTTCAATACAAGGATTTACAATCTAATGAAGGAGACTGACATATACACATAAGCCACTGTGGAATTTCTCTTGACATCATTAAATTTAATCCTGAAACATACTGGGATGCCAGGAATTCTTTAAAGTCTTTGCCTTTATGACATGCAGTAATGACTTGGGACAAGTCAACTAGAAAAAAAATCAAGTTCACAGAGGATGACTTTAGTTATAAATTGGTAGATATTTTTTTTTCAATAAATTTCTGTTGACTATGTAGCAGGAAACAACAAAGCCCAAATGAACACAGAAATAAAAATGTAGCACAACTCTGTCAAAGAACATGAAATGTATTGAAGGTTATGGACTACTTTGCAAGAATGTCAAGAAAAGAGTTTTATAATCACAGATGTTTTACTAGGGGGACTCTTAGTTACCTAGCTCATGCTCAACCTTTTTATTCCTTACAAAGACCCTTTTAAGTGGGTGCTTTTGTGATTAAAATTTGTAGGTGTGAAAATCAATGCACAGAAGATACCAAGCTTGTTACGCATGCTAAATGAAAAACAGTACTTACACTCCTGCAATATGTGTCCAGAGTCCATAATATCAGCAGCAAACAGGTCCATATAAGAAATAAAAATCTGTATTTTAAAGTAATGTCTCAAAACAGATGTTGTTGGGGACCATTTACCTGGTGGTAATAAATAAAGAATTGTGAAAACTCTGAACAAAGGTGGTGACAAAATAGGGTAGTACTAGGGTATTTCAATTGCAAATTCTTAGTTCTTTTTCATATATTAATCTACTTAAGATATTGTCTTACAACTGATTATCTTGTAATTCGATCTAAATTTAAAAATCAATTTCTTAGGTAGGCTTGGTCTTCCTTAATTAAATCAGTCTCTGATTCATTGTATGATTATTCTGTTAGCCCTTTTGTTATAGCTAAAATTATTAACTCTACTTGCTTTTTTAAGGATATTAAAAGGATTCTATGATTGTATATGGGCTTTTTATGATCAACTTTTTTTCTTTTTTTATAATTTTTCTTTTTCATCTGTATATACATCATATTGGGCTGGAGTGATAGCACAGCAGGTAGGGCATTTGCCTTGCATGTGGCCGACCTGGGTTTGATTCCTCTGTCCCTCTCAGAGAACCTGCAAGCTACTGAGAATGTCCCACCTGCAGAGCAGAGACTGGCAAGCTCCCCATGGCATATTCAAAAAACAGTTACAACAAGTCTCACAATGGAGATGTTACTGGTGCCTGCTCAAGTGCTACGTATGCTATGCTACAGTGCTACATATAGCATATTTATGTAAAGTGTATACACAAACTATATATTAATACAGTAGCATTTTCAATAATATGTATAGGTATACATATAGTCTACTATACAGATAATGGGAATATGTATATGTATGTGTATATATATAAATTTATTATGATTCATTTTTTCTCTAAATAATCCTAATACACTGTAATATGCAATGTAATTATCAAGTCTTCAGGCACCACACACACATGCGATCTCATGTTTCTTGAGTAAAAACCCTGATGATAATTAATAAAATAGGTTTCCATGAAATCCATTCTTTATTTTTTACAATACTTTCAGAAATTTATTCACTCATCACATAATTGTGAATTTAAACACTTTTTCTGTGAAAAATATTTCCACTAGCTATCATTCACATATGTTCTGTTCATCTAAAATGGAAAAAGCAAGCTCCTTAGAGAATTTTTAACACAAGTATATGTCCTTAAAATCTTTACAGTTTGTTAATTATACCCAGTGAAAAAAATTTTACTTTGTAGATGATGCATAGATGTCACATATAATTTATTTTTAGGTAAGTGCCTATATATTGTTCCATATGTTTTCAAGGATAGTATTTTTTTTTACTTTTTGAACTAATTGTAATATAAATTAGATGAGAATATTTTTCTCCTTAAGTAATTTTTCTATTTAAGACTTTCTTTTCAAGTACTAGGTGACTATCTGTCATTGCTAGTTGTAGTACAAATAACTGCTCAATCTTTTTTCATTTTCTTATTCTGAGTAACTTTCTGAGGATAGCTTTCATGATTCACTTGACACAACTTTCATTTGGGAAACAAAGTGCTTTAATTTGAGTATTTCAGGTTCTCAACAATTGGATGCATGGGAATATATTTTGCATGCACTGGATATATTTTGAAAGACTGAAAACCATGAAAGGTTATATTCAGTTCTTTTGATGTTATCTTTTATTTAATAGGAAATTTGTACATATGTACAGACCCCACACCAGGCTGTCTTCACGGGGGCAACTTGGAGGGGGAGTGGGTAAGTTTCCCTCCCCACC
This sequence comes from Sorex palustris, assembly GCA_028565675.1. NCBI lineage: Eukaryota > Metazoa > Chordata > Mammalia > Eulipotyphla > Soricidae > Sorex > Sorex palustris. Next base: position 34,210,587 of record JAOXYA010000018.1, read on the forward strand.
TCAATAGAGCCCCAGCAGCTGAAAACCTCCTAGAGCAGTAGCACAGCCTTTGGGCATTTTCCTTGCACACAGCCGGAGTAATAGTACAGCAGGTACAATGTTTGCCTTGCACATGGCTGATGCAGGTTCGATCCCCAGCATCCCCTATGGTCCTCCAACCACCACCAGAAATAATTTCTGAGTGCAGAGCCAGGAGTAACCCCTGAGTACTGCGAAGTGTGATGCAAGATGCAAAATAAATAAATAAGTAAAATAAAATTTCCCAGTTATCCCTTTGTAGTGTACTACCTTTAAAAAGAAAAAAAATCTTTAAGGAGTGGTATAATTAAAAACAAAACCTTCAAAGCTAGTTATTTTGCTTGAACATCTCACTTGAATATAATTTGCCTAATTCCTCCTGCTGTGTTTCCTGCCTCCACTTCCATCTTTAAGTTATTCTCCATTTCAGAGTTATGACTTTCCAAAGGCAGTTGGATGTCTTTGCTCATAGAGTAACATAACAAAGGAATGGAAGGTGTACATGTGGACAAACCGTTGACCTTGAGTTAAAGAGATGAGAACATAGAAGAAAGATGGGAATGAGGGAATGGTGATAAGAAGAGGCAGAATGGTGATAACATACTGACATTATTCAGGAGACTCAGACACTGGTGGTGTAGAATAAGGTAATTTTATAGATCAAAACCAATGCCACTGTATACATATGTCCCAAGTTATAAATATTAAGCCCCCAAAAATTGAGCTTATTAAGGAAGTTGGGTAGAATGAATCTTGGTCATTAGTGGAAGGATGCTGATGCTGGTGCTGGGTTCAGTGTTGAAACATTGTAGATCTGAAATTATTACTAGTGTCATTGGAAAACCCAGTTTCTAAATAATTTTTTAATTCTCACTTCATTATCCCATTTAGGAGAGTAATTACTAGTTCCATTCAATACCTATAAGCCATTTTTATACAGTCCTGTCTATATTTCCAGACTCAAACTTCACCACAGACCATCCTTTACTATTACCATTAGTACAAATTTTAATCACATTCACATTCCCTTGCTCATGCCAGTTTCTCTGCCTAGAGGCTCATACCCCAGCTAATGCCTGTTCATCCCAAAAGGAGCTTAACATTCACCAGAAAAGTCTTCTCCTACCACCCTCACTGAGAATGAATCATAGGCCCACATTTACATTTCTCTCTCACAATGCCAGGCCCACTGACTGCAGCTCTCCCCCTAACATTTCACAGTTCACTTAATTCTCTGTTCTCCCTAAAAACTGAGATATCCAGGGCTGGAGTGATGGCACAGTGGGTAGGGTGTTTGCCTTGCGCAAGGCTGACATGAATTCGATTCCCAGCATCCCATATGGTTCCCCAAGCACCGCCAGGAGTAACTCCTGAGTGCATGAGCCAGAAGTAACCCCTGTGCATCGCCAGGTGTGACCCAAAAAGAAAACAAACAAACAAACAAACTGAAATATTTCTAGTGTAAGGGCTGTGTCATTGTTCAATCATATTTTTTTGATTGAATGATGTGGTTGGAATAAATGAATATCAGATTATCTCATTGACTCCACTTCATTTCCCTCTTAATTGGATGGCTTTGTAACATTTTTCCCTAGGATGCTTTTAGTTAACTTATCTTTCTTTGATGGAAATCATAGTAAATTAGATTCAAGCTTTTCAGAGATAATTTTTCCCTATTTTTACCAACAAAATGTTGCCTGGATCCAAGCCAGGTTTACTTTTGCTTGCCTGGGTTCCCTGGAATCCAGGGCATACCAAATATAGTAAGTTCTCATCAATTTTTGTTGAATGAATAAATGAGTAAACTAACAGATCCTATCCTCCACTGCCTACCTTTGCTCTCTAGGAAATTTATTAAACTTCATTCTTTGAAGGGAAAAAATGTAGGTAAAATTAAGACAGAATCACTCCTATTTTCAACTCCAGAGAAGCATTAATAGAAAAACCAGAGTGGATAGTCAGTTATTTAATTTTCACACATTTAAAGGGATTAGAGGGCGAGAGAATGATATTTAAAATACATCCTATGAGTGTTTTAATTTTTTTCACCAAAATAAAATGCTAAACCAGTGAGCTAAAATACCATGGAATAAAGAATGCACTCACCTCCAGGACCACAACAACATCTGCATCATGTTGCAACTTGTGTCTTGGTGATGTACTGACGGGTTAAACTAAACTGTTTCAAATGAGATTGATTGACTATTTTCTCTAAAAAGTGCTTTAAGTGCTATGAGAACCAGTGTGTAAAGCGCAGGTTCTACAAAGGCAACTGTTACTGGGAAAAGCAAAATTGTCATCAAGTTAAGAACTGGAATAAACTTCATCTGAATGTTCTGGACAATTTCAAAATTGTTAGAAAGGTTATTTTCTCAGCTAATAATAATAATATGCAGTGTATGTTTTATGGCCCAGGAATTTTCCAAGTGGCTATTAATGAACGAAAGCATATTTTTCTATTAGCATTAAATTGAGTGATGGGGGTCATGCAACAATAGGTCAATGCTGAATTAATAGTGAAAGCACACTTGTCACTGGGGAGTGCGGGAGATCCCACAATCACCCTATGCTCTTTTCCAAAGAGAGACAACAAAACCAATGGTGTTTTCAAGTTCCCCAATATTTTGATCGAAAAAATTGTACATCTGTCCTCCTTTTTCTACTGTTTCTGCAATCTGAAAATAGGATGCTTAATAAACTATCTTGAGATCAAGATGTACATTTCACATAACTTTTTTACAGAATAAAAGTTATAATTGTCCTATGTTATTCTTGGTGATTGTTGTTAGACCCTTAATGTATAGATTAAACTGTATCTCAAGTTTCTATGGAAAAAAATAAGAATATTTACAGGGTTTAATGCATGCATAATTTCAGGCATCCATTGGGTGTCTTGGGACACATCCCAGGAGGAAAAGAAGGGAATCCAAATTTTGATCATTTCAGTGTGTCACAATTTTTCTGGTGAATGTCCATTTCCAGGGTAGACTCACATTTGCTGTAGATATAGATCTCTGGTCCTAACAAAGCTGCTGCTAGCCTGAAAAAAAAAGAATAATAGATCAGAAATAAACAAACAAAATATATTTTTATGATATCCATTGTGTTCAGGTGTCACTCCCAGCTCTAGGATTAAGGACTCCCAAAAGAGTTCTGGGACCATGTGTACCAGGGGTAAATCAGGCCTCCTGAATAAAAGGCATGCTTTCTGGCCTGCTGAGCTATATCCAGATAAGTTGATAATGAAGATGTAATTACATATACCCACTGGAATACTATGCAGCTGCAAGGAAGGATGAAATGATGTGATGTACTGCAATTTGAATGGAAGTAGAGGATAGAATGTTAGGAGAGGTAAGTCAGAGAAACAGGACAAATACGTGATCTTACTTATCTGTGATGAATGGAGTAACCAGATGAGAGTATGCAAGGTTTCAAAGAGGGGAATACTTAGATTATCCTGAACCCTCATTTATAGAAATAAGAAAGAAATTTAGGGGAGAAGTAAAAGTAACTGGACAGGAGGTAGCAGGGTCAGAGGTGTCAAGCACATCAGTGATGCAGAAATAAAATATAAATAAATTAAGGCGAAACCAAAGAGCCAATAACACTGTAAGCATAAGGTCCAAACTACAAAGCAAATTTAACAATTTGGCCTTTCAAAGAGGCTGGGGGTGGGAGCTAACTTGGGGACATTGATGGAGAACAGTTGACACTGTGGTGGGTTTGGTATTGGAACATTGTATGCCTGAAGCCCAACAAGGAATAACTCTATAAATCATGGTGCCTTAATAAAAAGGTAAAAGGTAAAGGCCCTCCTGTTGATTGTCGATTTGCTCGAGCGGGCCCAGTAACGTCTCCATTGGAGACTTTGTTGTT
>JAOXYA010000018.1:34254207-34264468 GCA_028565675.1 Sorex palustris
CTCCGAGAGGGGCGGAGGAATCAAACTCGGGTCGGCCATGTTGGCTGCGTGCAAGGCAAATGCCCTACCGCTGTGCTTAAGCTGAGTCTTAAAATAAGGATAACTTTTATATAGGAAAGGAAGGAGGGCATTCCAAGTACAGAAATAGTAAGAGGAAAGATATATAAGAGACCAGTCTAAACAAGGACGAGGAATATGAGTGGTGAAATATTAGGAAGTATATTTTTATATATAATGTGATCAATGTAATGTCAAAGTTTTCTGGATTTTGGTAATGATTGTAAAGGAGAAAAAGTCAGGCTGAAAATAGCTAAAAGGAAGAAAATTAAAATAGTTCAAAGAAAAAGAGTTAAGAGAAAATACCTATAAAGAAAGCAACATTTATTGGGAAAGCATGCCAAATGATGGTTTGAGAAAAGAAAATCAATATATTCTAAATATCTAAATAAGAACATATTTGATAGAATTGATCTAAGCTTCTTATAATAAAACAGGTTTGAAACCTGGTAATTAAACAGTTTTTAGAGTTGGTTTGGCAGTACATTGTAGCATCAAAACTTACGTTGTTGCCAGTTATTATTTACTAAATATAATGTTGCTATTTGCCAATGAATTCTCCTTAACTTGGTTTAGTGACCACTTCTGATTTTCTTATCCTTAAAACCTATATGTATGACACAGCTATTGTGACAATTTTAAATGGCTCTGTTTTGAATATTCTTTTGAGATCACAATAAATGCCTTTAAGTTTTTTCCTTGCTACTTTACATTTACTTTGTGATACATAGGCACTTTATTGATTGCCAAATGCAGCATTTCCTTTTCTCATTCCTAGCCAAAAAAGATTTAGGGGAGGAGTAGAGCTAAACCTGAAGTGCTCAGAATTGGCCCTTGACTTTGCCCAAGAATCATCTTTGGCAGTGTTGCAAATCAGCCTGTAAACTGCTGTTGACCAAGTGCAAGGCAATAACCTTAACCCCTGTACACTCTCTCTCTCTCTCTCTCTCTCTCTCTCTCTCTCTCTCTCTCTCTCTCTCTCTCTCTGGCCACCCAAACACCAGCCAGGGAAATGCTCAGAAACATTTAGATCTTTTACTCTAAGGAAGATTTTTTTTTGTCTCCCATAACTGACTCCTGTATTTTATCACTCAAACTTGCCTTTGTGTGATTTGAGTTTGATAGTCACATAGTTCTGCGTTTAGTTGCATGGAGTTCATATGGAGATGGGTTTAGTTCTCAGCAGATTGTCTTACTCAGTGTTGTACTTTGTATTTTGGCCACCCAGCTGTGCTCTCAGCTGTGTACAATAGTATATATTTTTGTATTGTCCATATCTGCTCCATATCCATATTCCAGTAGGCAGGGGTCACACCCACCAACTGGCCCCCTGGCGCTGTGTAATCCCATCAACGACCAAGACCCAGAGACTATAAAACCCAGCTCCTGGAAGAGAACAGTGCAGAGTCTCCTGCCCCCGCGCCTGGCTGTCCTCATCGAGGCCCCTTGGAGGGGAGCGGGTTGAGTTTCCTTCCCCGCCCTGACCAGGGCTCCAGCTCCGGCAGCCGAATACCTCCAGAACCATTCACCACCATGCTGAGACCACTCTCCACACGCATGAAGGTACTGGCAGGGGAACAAAGGCATGCGGGTCCCCGGGCTGAGATCGCCAAGCCTGCTCGGATCCACCCAGATCCTCCATATTCCAGTAGGCAGGGGTCACACCCACCAACTGGCCCCCTAGCGCCGTGTAATACCATCAACGGCCAAGACCCAGAGACTATAAAACCCAGCTCCTGGAAGACATCTTATTATCTTATTCTTACTTTGGACAAACTGGCAGGCTACTGAATATAACCTACCCACATGGCAGAGTCTGGCAAACTCCCATTGGTGTACCCAATAAGCGAAATACCACTAACAATGATGAGTCTCATTCCCCTAACCCTGAAAGAGCCTTGAATATGGCACTTTTTAAAAAATCTCAGGGCTAGGAAGAAGGAGACGTTACTGGGACCTGCTCGAGGCAATCGACGAATAACAGGATGTTCGTGATCGTGATCGTGCTTGAATCACCGTGAGAAAAGTTATGAAGCTTTCAGATTTAAGTCACAGTCATACAATGATCAAATACCCCTCCCTTCACCAGTGCATATTTTCCACCACAAGAACCACAATATACTCCCCATTCACATCTTTCAATGCCAGTGAGGCAGATGATTTCCACTTATCTCCCTCTCTACTTTGATTACGTTCATTATTTCAACAAAAGATGCACCATTATCATTTGGAATTTTCCCCCAACAATCAGAACTGCTGAAAAGGCATTGTGAAATAATTTGTTTTCTACTGCTGGTTATGCAGACCACATGATGCTATGAGGCTGCGATAGTGGCTGTGCGAATTTGGATTTGTGATATTTTGCTAATTAAGTCTGGAGGGATTTCTGCCCAAAGCCGCATAGTTATGAGATTGGTGCCTCTGGGGCCATGGCCATGCCAAAGAGCTGGTCGTGGGGGGCAACTCTTGGATTCAGTGGCATAAAAAGGACATTTTGGTTCCACCCCCATTAAGTTAATTTTTTAATTAAAAATTATGCATGGCAAGAACTATTTTGTGTATAAACTTTTAAATTATGTATTTCTTAACAATTACTCATATGTGGTTATCCTCTAACTTTTTGTGAAATTATTTTGTAACTTTATGTAAGATTGTCTTCTAATTTTCAGAGAAAAGAATAAAATTTCAAGAATGTGGTGAGTGTAAAATGTAGTATCTGAGTAGAGCATCTGAGTGTGATGATGACATTTTGACTCCCCTCAGCTGCAAAATTTGCTTCCATCTAGTTATGAAATGATAAGTCAGGAACTCTCCATAGCACATTATTTTTCTGTCAACTGACTGTAAGTGTTCCAACAGGAGTTAACACTGGCATTGAAGCTCTTTGCTCCCTGCTTTATTCAGCATTATCCAACTTCTGATTTCCCCCATTATCTATGCTAGCTCTTTATGTTAATAGTTAATGCTGCTTTTCTCTGCCCCTATCCCCTCCACCCTTATCCACCCCCTGCCCTAACTCCTCCTTGGGCCAACCTCATTAATCTCTGTTTAAAGAGAGAGCTTCCTTTTCATGAAGTGGTAGGGGTGGGTGGTATGACATGAGGTTGAGTTCCAGCTACCCTGGTCTTTTAGGAATGTCAACTCTTCTTTTTTTCCCCTTTCAGAGGTAAACATCATGGTTTCTCCCAAAAGTTATTTGTTTTTTGTTTTAATCAGTAGTAGCAATTGGCTCCTTTTTTGCCCTTTCTTTCCTTTCATATATGATTAAGTATGGCTTGAAAGAACACCTTTACTGTCTAAATATCTGAATTTGTTTCTATTTTCAAACAGGTAATGTGGATTGTAGCAGTTGGGTGAAGATTAATATAGATAATTACCATCTGTTGCCCTTTGAAAATGATTAGAATTGGGGTTTCAGAGAAGAGTAGGGTGAGCTGTGGGCTGATAAAGAGAAAACAATGAACAGATCATTTGAAGTTAAGGGCAACTAAAAAGTGGATTAGAAGTGAAAATGTATGTTCGATATTTAGTTGACACACAAAGCACCAAACATCCTTATTGATACACTGTTAAGAGGACTAAATAATTTTTTAAAGTAAAATAAAATTGCATGAAATACATGGGTATGGCGGACCGCTGAAAATCGCTTTTAAAATTACAGTATTTCTATTATAAGCTGAATAACCAACAGGAATATTTGTGTAAAAAAGGGAAAATTATCTTTTTTTATGAATTTCACCATAGCTATGACTGTGATTAGTCAGAGACACGATGACTTTAGGATATTCGAAGCTGAAATAAGAAAGATATCGGAAGTATATTATCTATTGAGGTGGAAAGAAATCCAAGTGTCAAAAATGACTTTATTACTTCAGCCTACTATCAGAATTGCATTGCTACTCACAGAAATGAGATGTGAGGTAGAAAAGTGATTCCCTTCAAGATAGGGATGGGAGGGATGTGGCAGTTAGAATTTAAATTTTGATTGCATTGAGTTAGCAGTAATGGCAGACTCTTTAAAAGAAGTTGTCAGGTAGGTAGGTAGAAATATATCCCTCTTTTATTGTAGGAGAGAGAGAAATAGATGTGTAAGGTTACTAAAATAGGTATTTGTAAAATTCTGCTGTAGCAGTATAGAAATCACCTTGAAATGAACCATTTTCTAGGAAAAGCAAAGAATATAAATGTTCTCCAGAGAGCTGAAAATTTAGAGTTCTGACAATGTTAACACCAAAAATCCAAGGTAAAGTATGATATAGAAAGATAATGATATTCTGTTAGTTTATTTATATGTGTCTTTGTTTTACTTGTTTTTACGAAATTAATTTTTACTACTTTTTAACTGTATTTTGAAAACTCCCTTAAATTCCCCACTCTCTCTCCCAACAACACCCCTTACTCATTATCGGGAAGATTCCATAGCATCTTGGCCACTCCAGTTGTGAAAATCAGTCTCACACAGAAGACCGTTGGTAAGACATCACAAGATGAGGAGCAGAGTATGAACTATTCGTGCATTCCTCATACTCCAGGAACCTGGCCTGTCTTTTTACACAATTCTCTAGCAGATTGTCTATCTTAAATTTCCCTCCTGTTTACTAAGCTATGATCATTTAGAGTCTGTGGACATCTCTGAAATCAAGAAGTCAGATATTTTCTTAGATAAGTCTTTTCTGGCCCAGCTGAACTTCATTCTGATTTTAGCCAGTACTGGATTGTGTGAATGTTCTCCAATAGATTGTCTGCGTGTGTGGCTTTCCTGAACTCATGCTAAGTTTGCCCCTCTCACATCTCTAACACACATAACAAAATGTGGTTGGATCACTGCCCTTAACAGCCCACAATTCTCCACTCGTGGCATTTGGAGGGTTGGTTTGTGAATCTCTGTCAGGGGTTACTCAGCAACTCTGTTGTCCTCCTTCTCTAGTACCTGCAGATGCTACATGAGACAGGTTGCAAGCTCCTCACTTGTACTCCATCACAGAGAATGATGCATAGGCTTGTATTACGTTTTCTTGCCATGTTCTTAAGCATATGGAAAAAAAAAACAAGAAACCTGTTTGTCTTCTTTCTAAGTTAGTCAGTATCCAGTCATAAAAGCCCACAACTACAGAGTCACAGTCCCTCTAGAAATCACTTGCTGGGGCTGGAGTGATACCACAGCGGATAGGGCATTTGCCTTCCACGTGGCCGACCCAGATTTGATTCCCAGCATTCCATACGGTCCCTCGATCACTGCCAGGAGTAAATCCTGAGTGCAGAGCCAGGAGCAACCCCTGAGCATTGCTGGGTGTGACACAAAAAGAGCAAGCAAATATAATAAATAAAATAAATCACTTGCTTTTGTTTTTATTCCTCAGAAGCTCCCCTAGAGAGGTCCCATGGGTTTTCAAGTCCCAGTAGCCAAGCGCTGGGCAGCATCACAGCCTCTGTATCACCAAACTAAGAATGCCCTCATCTGCCAATGATTCTTTTGGATAGCCTGTCTTTACTGGTTGGTTTTCACAAGGACACATGCAATCCCCTATATAATACATAAAATAGTTCAGAGTAACTTTCATAATAATGATTGAAAAATATTTTGCATTCATTTTCCCTACTGTGATTAAAAAAACAAAGTAGAAATAAACAGATTCTCCACAGGCTAACTTTGCCTCCCTCCCCCCGACCCACTCACTTGGGAAGTCCCTGGGATAAACACTCATGCACTATCATTCTATAGGGGAATTTTTTATTCCTTCTGAGACCAATTTTCCTACTTAGTATCCTTTTTTCACCATTACTGTCCTCGGCATTATAGAATAAACACAAAGTCTAAAGAGGAAATCTTGTTCTCAAACCAGGACCAGGCAAGTGGCTCTGGCAAGGACTGCTACATACTGTCTGGCTCTCCCAAGTTTTATATTTTTTGTAGAAATTGAGGTCTGTAAGGTCAAGTTTGAACTTACTATTATCCTACTAGCAAGAACTGATGCATGGAAGGAGAAAGCCATACAGGCATCTCTATGGCATTTGGGGGATTCTCACAAAGATGAGAAAACATTTATATGTGGAACATCCCAATATGCTTGGACTATTCATCTAATCCTGCTGCTTTTCCTCAGAACATTTGAGAAATAATCTGTTTTTTTTTGTAATTCAGGTTTTGGTATTTTTTTCTGAAAATTTTAAATGTTTGATTAAATGCAGTCAAGAAGAGATCCATGGATATGTGATAAATATAATTAAAAATAAAACCTTCCAATCCAGAGAAGCTCACCATCAAAGTTGAAGACTAAGAAAATGTTTAAATATTGTGTAAAATTAAACCGTAGTGCAGTGCCCATCACAAACAATATACTGAGACTGCACAAACAGCAAGAAATCCCACTGTTAGGAAGCCCAGTAGATGCAGTCAATTTGATAGGTGTTCTGAAGATAAACCAATAGTCATCTTCAAACAAGAGGACCTGAGAGAATTTATCACACATATTTCACCCCAAATTTTCTTGGTAGTTGAAATGATTATCAGTGAGCTAATTGCATTTTGGCAAAAGAGAAAACAGATTTCATGTTTTTATAAAGAGAAAATTTTGCAATTTAAGTCAAGGTACTTGGCCAAAGCAATAGCACAGTGGGTAAGGTGTTTGCTTTGCATGCTGCTGACCCAGATTAGAACCCCAGCATCCCATATGTTCCCCATCCCCAGCAATTCCAGAAATAATTTCTGAGTGCAGAGCCAGAAGTAACCCCTGAGCATCATCAGGTGTGCCTGAAAAGCAAAAACAAACAGACAAACAAAAGAAACCATGGTGCTTTCAGAGGTTAAGCTCTTATACTACTACAAGAATACAAGGGTGGTATAGTCCTAGATTATTCATTTTTGAAGTGTTGATCCCAAGTAATTAACATAGTCATTACTCTGTCAAGTGGAAAATACAAATTAAAATACCCAGGAGATCATCACATCTTCTGAGTCACCTGAAGTGTGACTGATCCCCTAGTGGCAGTAGTCTTCTCACTGGGTTTAAGGTGTATCTACTGACAGTTATCAGAACTGTAAGCAAAGATTCTGAAAATCTGTTTTTTATTTGTTGGAGAATATTTACTCCTACCCCTACTGCTTTTGTTTCCTGATACATTTATTCATGATGAAGAAACTCAATCATGTAGTATATGTTGACCCAAAGCATATATATTTCCCATATTCTAGGACACACACTCAGGGTAATGAGTCTCAGATGGTGCTCTACACTTTAGGAGTTCCCTGATTAAATTATTTTAGTAAAAATTTAATGTTTTTTCAATCGCTCTTTGTCTTTTTTATGTACATGTTCATATATTTGATTTTCAACTTAACCAATGGCTTCCTCTATTGAAAGTCCAGAACACTAGCCATTACTTAATAGTGGCGTGCTTATCTCATGAGAATATATTATGGCATTTCTGATAAGTACAGACAGTATAAGAGGTACTGTGAATTCTTTCACACAGAAACAAAAGTTTTTGCCATGACAAAGCCACACACAAAGAAATACTGACGCCTTCATCCTGAGCCAGTATATGAAACTCATAGAGGGAGAGATGATCTGGTCCTAAGCAGAAGCCCAGATTAGTTCAAACAAGTCCAACAGGAAACTGTAGTTCACCATCAATGCAACTAGACCCTCAGGCAAAAATCTCAGGATATTATTTTAGGCCACTGAGGATCTGTGGCCATTTATTGCTGCAAGTGCTTTCCAAATTCTCTCAAAGCAGTTGCTCAGGCTGATGGGGCATATGATATTTCTGGTGAACCCTATCATAGGCCATCAACATCCCATAGTCTACCCTCTAGATAGTAACTGACAAAAGTAGTTTGATGTGAAATAGTGTGATGGTGCTGTAACTGGTACCACCGATGCACAAACAGTGGGTTAGTGAAGCATTACATGAAAGAGAAGAATATTTGATGGTATTATCTATTCTTTTGAAGAAAAATCCCTGTGTGATCCATGATTGCAGGTTACATTATCATCTTTCTGGTACCAAGTTTCTGAATGACTGACTCACTAGGATACAATTAACCAATTACAGATCTTAGATTAGGGTCCATCTGATTTTGTAACTAAGGTTTACACATTAAAAGTATCCATTCTTTACTAATTGGCTATATATTTTTTAAAATCTAAAATGGCAGGCTGAGTTATTTAGTTATGTAATCACAAAATAGTTCATAGGTAAACAATATATGATAATAGTTATTTTTAAAAATAAATTAAATTTGAAGATATCTTCTGGGTCCATATCTGCAACCTAGGCTTGATTTCTGCTCTTGGTTTAATTACCCAACACTCAGTCATATTCAAATCAATTTTTATGAAACAAAAAAATTAAGCTTATATAACTAAAACCCAAGGACTTTGTAGACAAAAGTCCTTTGAGCCAACATTTGCTTTTGAGAATAGACTCATTGACATATACAGAATAAATCATACCTCTTAGCAAATGACTTTCTATTGATATGCTCTCAAATTCCTGATCATGTCACCATCTTTTAGGCTTTCATAAAAAAGTCTTTTCCTCTCTAAGGAGAAAGTTAGTTTCATCATTTTAAGTTGTAATCCTGGGGGTATTTTCTTTCTGGGTTAGGATGGAGAACAGCAGTGGCCTATTCCCAGATAGTATTTGCTTACCAAGCAGACAGAGACAAAAATATATGCAGATTAGCCAGACAAATGCTTGCTTTTCTCTTCATTTAACAAGTCATTAAGAACTCCCCAAAGAGGCCATTGATGTAAGACAAATGAGAGATGTAGCAATAAGAGAATCTAAAATTGAGTGAGGGTCATCACCTCTAACTATCAAAACAAAACTTTGGGTCTGCTTATGCATGTATCCTATTAGACTTGATTCCATCTTCATGCTCACTCTGACTTTGATTGGGAATATTGTTAGAGGGTACATTTTTGTTTGTTTTGTGGCATGATACTCTCAGACCTCACCTGGGTGCTGGATTAGATCACTCACTCTAACTGGGCTGAAAACTTAGCAGCTTCAGTTCAGCTCCATCTGTTTTCACTGTTCAGCTCTCAAAATCCTAGCAGGTGATTTCTGCTGGGCTTCACAGTTATCCTGTTCATGCTGAGCTCAGCCCTCAGCCAAGTAACTGAGGTGAATGTCACAGAGAGTCTGGACCACCTTCCTTCTCCACAGGTCTCTTCCCATGCTTTCTTCCTGTGTGGAATGATGTTGAAAGTCTGTCAGCAAAAGCACCTTCACAGTCTCCTCACCTAGAATACACTTTAGACAGCTTTCTTAGTGCCTCCAGTCTTCTGTTATTTTTTTAGTTAGTGCACTTATATTAGAAAACATGTCATCCTAAATTCCTTTTATGTTCCTTTGAGATATAAATCCGTCTAAAAAGTCTTTTACTAATTATCCAGGTAGGAATATTTTTCACAAGGACCGATGGATGTTTCTCTTAAAAATGGAATCATCAAGGAGCAATTGTGGTTCCCTCTTCCCCTGTCTTTAGGAGGATATGTGTCCAAATACTATGGGGAAAGGCAAGGCATCTTGCTCCAAGCTAGATTCTGTCATTAAGATAGAAAATATTACTCTTATAATTTTTAATATCATATCATAAAATCAGTGGGTACTCTCTTCCTCACTCTCAACTCCTAAATCCTATATAAAAGTTTTTATCCATGATTCTAGGCAGAGGAATTTTCTGGGACCTCTCACCTACTACACTGGCTTTGAATCACAGAATTTTCCTTGCCTGATTAATCTCAATATAATATTTCCCTTGCCTATTTAATCTTGTTCACTAAAATCTTTGTTCTGACACTTGAAAAAATAAATATGTGTCTCCTATTGTTCATGATTACGTTATTATCTACAGGAGGAGTTATTCTCTCATGCCTGAAGCCAAAGTCTAAAGAAAACTGAGTGTTTTTACTCTAAAGGAGTCCATAAAATTTGGATTGATACTGAATGGATGTATACTCTTAAAAATTGTTTTTATTTTAATATGGGTCTGTGGACATTAATATATTCTTGAATAGCTCCATAAGAGAAAAAAATATTATGTGAGAAAAGATTATTGCAGACTCAAAAACAAACAGTTAAAAGAGATTTGGGTTCTCCACAGAATTAGAACGATGACTCTTAGAGACAGCAGGTGATAAGTTTACAGAAAAACACAGTATAAGAAACAGCAGGACACATGATGAATTGAGAG
>JAOXYA010000018.1:34642117-34654974 GCA_028565675.1 Sorex palustris
GGCAAGCTACTGAGAGTATCTCGCCCGCAGGGCAAAGCCTGGCAAGCTACCTGTGATGTATTCAATATGCCAAACACAGTACACAAGTCTCATAATGGAGATGTTACTGGGCCCGCTCGAGCAAATCGATGAACAGTGATTACAGTGATTTAAAAAAAACTACTGTTTTGATTTAACTAGGTTAATAAAAAAATAGTCAACATTTACATTTCCCCTTATTATATATAACCAAAAATAAAATATTATAAAATTAGCTCTTCTAAAATGAGATATATAAATTATGCTCTATTAATTCTACAAATAATTCCTAAGCATTAAACAAATTCGGGGCTGAAGAATTAATTCCCAAAATGACATAATAATTTATTTATATACATTAATAAAAAGGTATGTTAAGAAAAGGAAATGTAGAGAATCAAAATTCCCCCTCACATACACACATATTACACATATATAACAGCATAGTCTTTCACATATGTATAATATGTGTGTGTGCGGGTATTTATATAAATGTGTATCTCTTGCCACAAGCAAATCACTTCCGCTGCAGGCAACATATCTGCGAAGAGACAAAGAAAGCAGACCCCCACCCCACACACAATAAAAAATGCTGAAAATACTACTTATGCTTATTCTGTAATTTTCTACATAAAACAAAAATACAACAGGTGCAGAACTTGGCCTATTTCATCAACAGCTGTAATGGTTAATTGGTTCTTAATTATTCTCTTATGTAGTTTTATAATGTTACTACAGCTAAGGAATACTTTTCAAAAATTATTTTCAATGATTCTATTTCTAGTTCCCTTAAAAAGGAGATGTCCAACCTCAAGTTTGATGTAATTGCTTTCCTGCTGCTGGAAGGACTGAAAAAATTCAACAAAACAACTCTTTCTTTGTTACTCTGAGAGCAGTACTCAAGACACAAGCAAGGCTCTGTAAGTAAAAACACTAACAAAACTAACAAAGCAGAGTTGTTAGGTAATCAAGGAACCACAATTTGCGATTACTGTAACAGAACTCACCTGTTCATTTTTACAAAGCCACACGCTGTTTCCACTTAACACAGTAAAAATTTTGGCTTTATAACCTCTCAATTCAAGATATCCACTTTTCTCAGGTACAACTGCTTGGGATGGAGAGGAAAGGGACTGTGACTTCAATGCATTTAAAAGGATGCTGATCCAGTCATTTCTCTCTTCTGAAAACAAAGACAAGAGAAAAAGTGCATGCATCATTCTTGGAGGTATTACACAGCTAGACATATTTAGACACAAAAACATGAATAAGGATCTTAGCGCCAGATTATTCATCGTCTTATCCCATGTTCACAACCAAAGTCCAACTGTCTGCAGGATTAATACCCACTTTTATCATAGAAAAGCTTATAGAACCCTTACTGCTCAGCCATCCTATCACCAATACACACCATGGACTCCACTGGAGAACTTAGCAGAAAAGCACAACTCACACTCCCATCTAGGTCTGGTGAACCAGATCTTTGCTTTAAAAAGATTCCCCAAGTATGCATGTGAAAATTTAAGAAGCATTCTTTTCTCCACGACACTGAGTTTTCTCCTTCATAGAGGAAAGTAATACTGGTACCAAACAGTTAAGAGATTGTACTTGGCAATTCAATTACTCAAATGCCAGGATATTTCTTACTAACAATCATCTGAAAATCTGAAGAGTCTACTGAAAAGAGAGTATTCTCCTTGATATTCTCATCCATTCGATTTTCACCACTGTTACAAAGGCATGTCCTCCTCTAAATTAAAACATGGTTCTCTTCTTCCCCCAGAGCTAACTGACCTTCATCTATGTACAACATACTATGTTATGGGCAGAGGAATTTGATCAACTCCCCAAAGAGCAATCAAAGCTATAAGTCAAGTTAGATATGAACATAGAAAACTATAAATGTCATCCGAATGGTGCCGAATAATACATGAGTCAATACAATGAAGGTAAGTCATCTGCTGAAGGTCATAGAGGAAGTTATTGTTAAAACTAAGACAATCCAAAATTTTAACTTTCAAGCTATCATACATAGTACAAGGGAAAGGAAAGAAAATGATAGAACTTGGCGAGAAGAAACTTAAAAGATAAAACTGCAGTTTGGGATGAAAGACCAAAAAAAAAATTCTGAGCAGAAAAAAAACCATAACAAAGATAAACATATGTTTTAAGACTAAGTTAGAAAAGAGTCAAGTTAGAATTTTGAAATCATAAGGAAATAAGAAGATACAGGGCTAGAGATCCCGTACTGCTTATGTAAGAAGGTTTGTCTTTATATGAGAGGCAAATGTAAACCTTTTCAGAACTCCTACAAAGGAAGGGGTGTGACTATCATCATTAAGACATAAATTTGAGATCAGGAATAAAGCAACAGAATCTTAACAGATAATGAAAACAGAATCAAAGTTATGAGGAGACACATTAAAGGAGTGAAATTCATTGACATTTTGAGTATGTTGAACAGTCGTTCAAAAAAATCAATCAATAAATAAGAACAAAACCTAATTACTCAAAATAAAAGTAGCTTTATAGCATGAACAGAGTTGACCAAGAAGGAAGGTGGTTCCACCCTATGAACAGAATTACTGCAGATTTTCAGTCACTTGTATGAGCAAGCAAGTGGACAGAGAGTAAGGGACCGATACAAGAAAGACCTGTGAAAGTGGGGCTATCTTTAATGTAAAAGAGAAGAAATGAACAAACACTGACATAACTATATCTAGAAAACTTGGAAGAATACTTTTAAAGTTGGTTTTAAAAAAGGGGAAGTCGCTATTAAATCAAAAGTGGGCAGGGAGTCTAAAATCTGGCTAGAAACAACTTCCAAGAAAGACAGAGAAGGAAGACTGGGGAAACAGTACAGTGGATAGGCTCCAGACTGCTTTCCAATAGCAGACTCAAGCTCCATTTGCAGAACCCCTGTTGGTCCCCTGTGTACCACCAGAAGTGATCACTGAGGACAGAGCCAAGAGTAAGTCCATCATCTAGATGGTCACCAAACAAAAACTGCAAAAGGAAAAGACAAGATTAAGTCCGGAAAAAAGCAGATAATCTATAACAAGCTTGTCCAGAATAACTTCATTTTGGACGGAAACCAATCTCCACATCAGACTGGGACACAGTTGAACACGAATCCTAGGTTTGTAACAGGAGCCATTTTATAATTATATACATTGTTGCTTACCATAAAAACTACTAAAAACAGTTAGTATATTTTAAAGACCACATCTACCATACCTCTTAAAAATTCTTTTGAAGGCTCATTAGACTGGAGCACATGCTTTGTGCATGGTTGGCCCCCAGCACTGCATCATTACCCAACACCCACAGATTAAGTCAAGCACACGTGCATCCCCAAATTTAAAACATTTCTAACTCTTCATTCATGTGGTTTTATTATTGGCAAATAATAGTGTCCTCACTGGGGCCCCTTGGAGGGGGGAGGGTTGAGTTTCTCTCCCCTCCCCCCCGCCCCGAGCAGAGCTCCAGCAGCTGAGGACCTCCGGAGCAGCTACGGCCATGCAGGGACCACTCTCCACACATTCGGAAGAGCCTCATGCATGAAAGAACTGGCAGAGGAACCCAGGCATGCGGGTCCCGGGGCTGAGGTCTCCAAGCCTATTCGGATTGGAACTGGGCCTTCTCCAACCAGACCCCCCATCTTCTAGTAGGTAGGCATCACACCCACCAGCTGCTGCCAGCGCCAGGTTGGTCCCATCAATGGCCAAGACACAGAGACTATAAAACCCAGCTCCTGGAAGTGCGCAGCCACATTGGCAGCCGCACAGAATCTTATTATCTCATTCTTCCCTTGGAGAACCCAGCAGGATACTGAAAGTATCCTGTCCGTAAGGCAGAGTCTGGCAAACTTCCTGTGTCGTATCCAATATGCCAAATACCAGTAATAATGATGGGTTTCATTCTCCTAACCCTGAAAGAGCATTGAATATGGCTCTTTTAAAATCTCAGGGTTAGGAAGAAGGAGACATTAGTGACGCCTGCTCGAAGCAATCAATGAACAACAGGATGATCGTGATCATGATTTTATGCTTGAAATCATTTGAATCTATCTCTCCTACATACTATTCATAATGCATAAATCATTAAAATTTTTATTAAGTTGCATGACTTTTTATGTGTAGGGACACTTATATAAAAAGAACAATTTTGTTTAAAAATTAGGTGGAACTACTTTTTCTTTATTTATATTCCATCTATAATTTGAATTTTATAAAGATTATATCATAGTTCTTATGATACTTGAGTCTTCTTTATTTAAAAAAAGGTTTAGAGATGAGACCACTGTGACAAAGATAGTTAAAAATGATCTCTCTAGATAAGAACTGCATACCAAAAGTTGGTAAAAGAAAAAACATGATAACCTCTCTCTGTCTGTATTGCAAACCATAATGCAAGAAGAAGAGAGAGAGTCAGAAAGAAAGAGAGTTGTCTGCCAGAGAGAGGCCAGGGTAGGGGTTGCAGGAGGGAAACTGCGGACATTGATGGTGGGAAATGTATACTGGTGGAGGGCTGGGTCTTGAAACATTGAAACACTGAAACCTGATCATGAACAATTGTGTAACTGTGTATCACACAATGATTCAATTAATAAAAACATTGATTTTTAAAAAGGCATAGGCAGATTAAAAATTATCACTGTACCACTTTCATCCTGTTGGTCATCGATTGCCTTGAGCAGGCCACAGTAATGTCTCCTTCGTCCTAGCCCTAAAATTCCTAGCCACATTGGAGGCTCTTTCAGGGTCAGGAGAATGAGACCCATCATTGTTACTGGTTTTTGGCATATTGATACGCCACAAGGAGTTTGCTAGACTCTGCCTTGTGGGTAGGATACTTTTGGTAGCCTGATAGGTTCTCCAGAGTAAGACCTAGATAGTAAGATGTCACACAGCCGCATTCAAGGGAACTGTGTTTTATAGTCTCTGAGTCTTGGCCGTTGATGGGATTACATGGCACCTGGGGCGGGGAGTTGGTGGGTGTACTGCCTAACTACTGGAATATGGGATATTTGGGTAGAGGAGGCCCCAGTCCCAATCTGAGCAGGCTTGGAGATCTACGACCTGGGGTCCTGCACAACTGGGTTCCTTGGCCGGTTCCTTCATGCATGAGGCTCGTCCGAACGTGTGGAGAGTGGTTTTAAGCATGGCTGTGACTGGAACCAGAGGTCTTCAGCTGTCGGGGCTCTGCTCAGGGTAGAGAGGGAAACTCAACCCACCCTCCTCCAAGGGTCCCTGGTGAGGACAACCAGGTGCAGAGGCAGGAGACTCTGCACTGTTCTCTTCTGGGAGCTGGGTTTTATAGTCTCTGGGTCTTGGCCGTTGATGGGATTTCAAGGCTCTGGGGACGGTTGGTGGGTGTAATGCCTACATAATGGAAGGTGGGTGATCTGGGTTGAGGAGGCCCCAGTCCCAATCCGAGCAGGCTTGGAGATCTACGTCCCGGGTCCTGAACACCTGGGTTCTTCGGGTATTATCCCATCAACGCCCAAGACCCAGAGACTATAATACCCTGCTCCCAAAAGAGAACAGCGCAGTCTCCTGCCTCCACACCTGGCTGTCCTCAAAGGGGCCCCTTGGAAGAGGTTGAGTTGAGTTTCCCTCCACACCACCAGCAGAACCCCCGGCAGCTGAAGACCTCCAGTTCCAGCCACAGTCATGCTTAAAACCATTCTCCACATGTTCGGATGAGCCTCATGCATGAAGGAACCGACTGAGGGACCCAGATTAAAAAGTAGGGTTGTTATAAATGCAATTTTTTATACACACATATACAAACACACAGACCAAATCACACTCATAGGTGTATAGATCTAAAGCAATGTGGATATAGCCCCCTACAGGACAGTCAAGTTATCTAAAGTAATTCTTACATTTTGATGAAAGTCAAAGCCAATTGTTGTCTGGAGCGATAGCACAGTGGTAGGGCGTTTGCCTTGCCAGCAACCAGCCTAGCTGAGCTGGGTTTGATTCCTCTGCCCCTCTCAGAGAGCCCGGCAAGCTACCAAGAGTATCTCGCAGCGTCACAAAGCCTGGCAAGCTACCCGTGACGTATTCAATATGCCAAGCACAGTAACAACAAATCTCAAAATGGAGTTGTTACTGGGCCCCCTCGAACAAATCAATAAACAACGGGAGGGCAATGTTTGTTTGCAGTGTTTGATCAAACTTAAATATATATATTGCTAAACTTTTACATTTATTTAAAAAAAACATAAATTGGTAACTTTTATGATATTTATTTTTATTTAAAATTTCTCACATCAGCTTTTAAATACCAATACTTTATTCACTTTATTTTTGTATAGCTAATTTAAGTTATTTATGAAATTTTTAAACATGGCTTTGCTGGGGTATTTATTAATTAATTTTATAGAATTTTGTAACCTGGGTCTCATGTCAAATTGTTCTTTGTATGATTTTAGAACAGGAGTGTCAAGCAATTTAATTCCAACTAAACTTCTGTAAAAGATGAATCACATTTCTGTGTGTTGTCTTGAAATTTATGGGCCTTATCTAGTTTTTCCTGTCCCAGTTTTTATCATTCACTATCAAAAATATAGCCATGACACTGATAAAATGTTGCTGTTCATGTTGTTCAAAAAATACTGTACCTTAGGAGAGTCTCTATAAAACACCATTCTGACTCTGAAGAAATGGCATTTGGTGTTTGATCACTCACATTAATATTGTTTTATTTTTATATCAAACAGTAAAACGGTAGTAACATTGAGTTACCGATGACATTTTTATTAGCAAAGTGTGGACCTGGGATGATGCTTCTAGTTTACTGGACATAGTAGCAAGCTAACAAGTTATTGTGTCTGAAACAGTCAATGGCTTGTATATGAGCAAAATTTTCATTTAGTCACAACTACGAGGTCCTTAAATATAATCTACAATAGTTGTGAAATGAATGAACTTTCATTTCTATTAGTAGGACCTTGGTAAATATATACTGAATTGAAGTTGAGCTATGGTGGAATGCAAAAACTAGAGGGAATGGGAGGAATGGAGAAAGAGTCTCAGATACTAGGTTATTAACTATTAGAATAAATATTTTCCTTATTGAAAAGTATATTAGGATTATCTAGAAATCAAATTACCAATTTTCAATGTATTATTACAATACAAAAACAATTTTATTGAGCACTGAGAATAACCACTCATTAAAATTTTGAAATGGTATCTTACTGTCATTACAGCATCATTGATGTTGTAACTGAAACTCAATACTACTTGTACTTGTTATGCAATTCTTGGAAGTGAAGTAAAATCTTATTTTAATGTTTTAAATATGTCTTTAAAGTTCTTATCTTATAGTTTTGTTTTTATTTCTCATAAATAATAACTGCATTTAATCCTGAGATTTTATGCTCAAAGTTACTTTCTGAGGAATGTAGGTAATATTGCTAAACATAGTCCATAAAATTAATTAAAATACATATATTTTCCTTTGCTTTTAAATTTTAAAAATGATTGATATTTCCAACTAAGAGCAAACATTAACTTACAAAATATAAAATAGGTCATTAATTTTATTGTTATTTAATATATTTTACATATGGAAAGCAGTGAGATATTCATTTTCTATGGTACTTAACAATATAAATGACCAATACTTGCTGATTGCCTCAGGGACTATTACAAGAAAAGTATCTTATTAATAGTTTTGATCTCTAAAAATGTCTTATGAACTAGCACATTGTTGTTTATCTTTCTCCTTAACCATAAAATTTGTTTTTGTGTGTCATGCAGATTTTCATTCTCTATTTAATGTATTTTAGTATTTTAAATATTTTCTAGATGATATATATTTATATTGGCTGCTGTTTTATTGGCTCTCAGGCAGGTCATGCAAAAATTGTCTTTGCTTCCATATATAGTAAAACTTTTTACTTTTCTATTCTGTTCTTTTAGATCCCATTTTTAGTATCCAATAAAGAGTATAATTTATTGTAAAAAATGCTTTGTTTTTATACTTCCACAGGGAGAATATCATAAATATACCTCATAGTGTAATCGTTTTTAATAGTGAGGTTAACTTGTGAAATATGGCTTTCATATGTATCTATTGGTACTAACTAAATAAAGAGTTATTTTAGCACAGGTATTTTTCTTACATGCTATTTTAATTATACTATATATCTTTTTCATTTAATTTCATTAGCAGCATTAAACATAAAATCCCCCAATGAACATTTTGTTGAATACCCATTAAATTAAAAAATAGGAAATAATAATTTAAGTAATTAAGAAAACCATAGCTATTCTATAAATTCTATTTAATCTGTGTTAAATAATATTAGGTACATTTTTATCCAATGATGTTCCACTCAATATTCTTGGCTTGTTTTATTTGTGGAGGTCATGGTATACAATCAATAGTAGTCAAGGCTCTAAGGCTCTCCCCTGGCTCCGTGCATACTCCTGAAGAAGTTGGGGACTTTATGAGATGCCCAAGGTCAAAGTGGGTCAGCCGTGTGCAAGGTCAACATCATACTTATTGGACTGTCACTCTGGCCCCTATTTTTTCTAATTTTATAAACTGTCATTACTAGTGTAAATGAATTTTTTTTATTATTGTCTGTGTTTGGATTTTGTGTTTTTTTTTTTTTTTTGCTTGGGGACCACACTCAGTCATGCTCAAAGCTAACTTGTGTGTCTACTCTCAAGTTTAAGTCCTGGGGTCATCAGGGGACAATTTGAGGTGCTGGGAATCTAACCTGATTAGCCGGGTACAAAAGAAAACCTTATGCTCTATACTTTTTGTCATAGTTCCATTTAATCATTAGATTCAAGATAATTCTATTAACTATTAGTAATGCAAGCAGTAAAATGGATTGTAAAATACCTCTATAGGTTAACAGTTTATGGGTTGTAATGAAACTAATGCTTTTTTTAGTGTATAATTTCCCAATATCACCAAGATCATCATGTTGAGAACATTGTCTTATATATCCATTTTGAACACATTGCAGCTAAAAATAAGAAAATATAATCTTGCTATATGAAAAAAGTTAAATAATTTTTTGTTTTATTGACTTACTCTGATTGCATTTATATTCATAAATATAATAAATATAATTTAGTACTCCATATATTCCTTCGACAGTTTAGTGAAAAGATGAGCAAATAATTGATGTACTATGTTCCAATTGAATTACATTGTCTATTGAAATTATAAATTAATTTATATAACATCAGCACAAAAAGAAGCAATTTAACATAAATTTATTTTTTCTAAATGGATGTAAGACTAAGATTAGGGTAATCCATCTATAATGCAATATTAGGTCTATTGGAAAAATAAAGCTAACATTATTATATAGTATATAGTAGCAAGACAGTACCAGGAATGACATGTTTCACTGGATGATTAGCAATATTATGTCCTTAAAAATTATAGGATGAGGGATGAGAATGAATATTCATCTCTTTTCAGTGTTTTGTGTGTGTTTGTATCATAACAAAAAGATATTCTTATCCAAGATATTACATCATACACTTTAAAACTATATATTCTATGTTGTTGAATGTCAAAATCATTGTCTTACACACTAATACAAGTATTATAGTATCATAATTGTAGCCATATATATCAAACTCTTACATTTTTGCTAATATCTATTTAGCTTTTCAAGAGTCCCATGGATAGTTCAAGTTAACAATAAATTAAAATAAAGGTAGTTTTATGAGAGTATTGCTGTAAAATAGCATAAGTGTATGTATATGAACATCAGAAATTAGAAGACTGTTAGCTCACTTGGCATTGAGATTTTGGAATTGGTGGTCCAGAGCTACAAAATGAGGGTTAAAGTGCACCCAACCCTAGACTGATCCCCAGGACCTGATCACTAGAAAGGGTTACCTCTAAGTACCACACAGTATGAGCAAATATACTTCCTCTCCGTGCCACCAAACATTTAAATTGTTTTGTTTGTTTATGTGGTTTGTTTTGTGGGTCACACCGGCAATGATCAGGGCTTGCTTTTGACTCTACACTCAGGGATCACTCTAGGTGGTGCTCAGGGAACCATATGTGGTTCCAGGGGTCAAAACCAGATCTGCTGTATAGAAGGCAAGTGCCCTCCCCACTGCACTATAGCCCCAGACCCCAGCAGTTTTGAATTGTTAACTCCTCAGACAATAACTCTCTCATGCAGATAAAGAAAAACACTGCAGTAGTAAATATTGAAGATATGAGCTCGAAATGTAGAGTAAACAAGGTAAATTAGGTGGACCTTTCTGAAAGATTAAAATGACAATCTAAAATTATCAGGAGGAAAATACCTAAGACATGATTTAATGAAGGGGAGTGAATTGCTTGGATGGATTTACAAAGATTATAAATCAGAGAGTTTTAGTAATAACAATCGTTGACATTCTGAGTTATTCATATAATTTCCACAGTTTGAACTTACTCCATGCTCCTTAGGTATTATGGGAAAAAAAAACAATTTTAATGTAGATAATGTTTAAGGCTAAAACCAGAGAAAATAAACTAAATTTCAATTGCATGTTCACTTGGTACAGGAAAAGATAGCTCAGATTATTAAATTGAAGAATAAGTAAAAGCATAAATCGTGCTTCGGTAAAACAGTGCTTCATAATAACTGCATTGTTAGGGGTAGTATGGTTCCTTTATTTTTTTTAAGTCCTAGAAAGGAGCAATTCATAATAGCTGCTAAAATTTGATTATGGAAAGTTGGTCAAGTACAAATGTTAGTTGGAGATGTAGAAAATTGAAGAATTATCCTCCGTCAAAGTAGAGTACCATGCTAAGTGAAATCAGTAGAGGAAGATAGACATATACAGAATAATCTCTCTCATTTGTGGAATATAAAGAAACATAAAGGAATAACAATCTGATGATGGTAAAAGGCATGAGAATAAAACTATAAAACAGTCAGCTATAGGAGAGTTAGAAGTGGAGTGGCAGGGAAGTAAACACTCTGTCAATGAGTTTGGTCTTGGAATAGTTATGCCTGAGACAACTGACAGTATGATAAATCCTCGTGTCTAAATAATAGTTGAAAAACTAAGAATTATTTCGCCCATGCTTATGAATGTACCACTTCAATATTGCCTTGCAAGGGATAAAGAAAGAGTATTATTAAATATGTACTATAATGACACTACGTTTAGGGAAACAAACCAAAAATAATGCTTCTTTGGTAGATTTGTTTTATCTTTAATTATGGTACTTTTATAAGCTATCATTTCTTTAGAAGAATTCATTTTTATTTTGGTTTTGGATATCATGCATTTGGCATGTAGAGTTGGTGACCAAACTTTGTCTCAAATATCAGATTAAGGGATTTGGGCTTTCCAGGGCACTTTCAGGCTAATTAAAATCATGCTTGTGTATTCATTAAAGTGACCAGAATAGTAATCTTCAGTATCATAATAGAAAAATAGCATAGTAGCAAATTAAGTTCCAGTTATGATCATTGGAGTTCAGGAAAGTAAATGTTTCAACTTTGCTTGATCCAAATTTGCAATAAATATTTATTATTTTATTTGTATCAGAACAGAAAGGAAAATATCTTTCCACAAAGGAATATTTTTTTTCTTTTGGAAACATAAGTAACACTCCAAATTTGAACATACCATGCGCTATACCTATTACATTTTGACGTTCTGCATTGTCAGTACTTTTATAGACAGATCATTTTTTATAAAATGTTGCACTTAACTATTAAAGCCATATGATTTATCTTACTGGTCCTTAAAACTAATGTTAATGAAGAAATTAGTAATAATAAAATGTTGCTAAAGGTTGTACTAAGTGGAAGCAGTTTATCTTTATAAGGTCTTAAAAAGATTCATCATGCATCACATCTCAGCCTTTTGACTAAGATCAAGTGTAGATTCATCATGCCTATTTGACAAATTAAAAATTGACTTAGAAATAATAAATTGTTTCTCATAATGTTTCAATTAAATAACAATATTAAGATTTCCGGAGAGGTTCTAGTATTTTTAATATCTACACATCTACTAAATATGGTCTAGAATTGTATATGATCTAAGAAAATGGGGGAAAAATATATTAACTACAAGAGAATAAAAAGGGCCGTGTATTACTAGGAAATGAATTACTCTGTTGCCAAATTAGAAGAGTTTTGATTTTATATGCAGCCTAAGTTCATTGTGGTCACCTAAATTTAAAGTTGGATTGCCCATATCTGCAACCAAAGCATTAGAAAATCAAAACCTTTCTATAGTTTACAAGTTTCTCAGTGTTTTGAACAAATAAAAAAATTGATATAATTGTATAAAATACTTGTGCTGGGATGCCCTATGTTTTATCTAAAGAAATATTCTTTAGAGGATATAAACTTTAGTAGTTGATATTGTAAGTATAGATTTTTATGAAAGTTCTCACTGTAAGTAATTTGCAAATTAAACAAACTAAAGAAATATTGAAGCCAGAAATTACAGTGGGTAAAGTACTTGCTTTTCACACAGCCAACCTGTATTTGATTCCCTGAATCAAATATGGTTCTCCAAGCACCACCAAAAATAATTCTGGGGTGCAGAATCAGAAGTAAACTCAGAAGACACTGGGTATGACTCAAGAACAAAACAAAACAAAAAATAATGGAGACAGCCTCCAAATAAAAACAGTAACGAGATAATTGGTAAAATTATTTCTGAAATGTACAACATTAAGCTATTATAAATTTTATAATAATGTGAGGGCTGGAGCTATAGCACAGCGGGTAGGGCGTTTGCCTTGCACGCAGCCGACATGGCCAACCCGAGTTTGATTCCTCTGCCCCTCTCAGAGAGACCGGCAAGCTACCGAGAGTATCT
>JAOXYA010000018.1:34900052-34913369 GCA_028565675.1 Sorex palustris
TCTTCTCTTCTCTTCTCTTCTCTTCTCTTCTCTTCTCTTCTCTTCTCTTCTCTTCTCTTCTCTTCTCTCCTCTCTCTCTCTCTCTTTCTCTCTCTCTCTCTCTCTTTGTTGCTGGTATTTGTGCTAGAATTCAGGGCCTTTAAAATGCAGGGAACTGTTATTGTTCAAACATATATCCCTGCCCCCCACAGCACAGAAGCCTTTTTGAAATTGGTGTGGAAATATTCTCATTCAGGGTAATTCTAAGTCAGGGTCTTTTGGGTATTGGAAGAGGCAGCAATACAAAGGCTTTACATTCTTTTCATGTAAATTACCAGAGCCAGGTGAAGACAGAATTAATTGCATAATCTGGTTATTTTTGGATTCCCACAGTGTTTTATCCACATTGTAACACCGTGGGTTTACTTGATTAGCTTAAAGGAGACAAATCAGCCCTCTCCTCTGCATTGTAATTCATTACAGAATTATCTCTGTGCCAGGCTAGCTTTTGGTAGCCACCAAGCTAGCTTTTGGTAGCCACCTGAACACATTTGCTTTGTAGTCTCTGAGCCCTTAGTTTGAAGAGCAGAATACTTACCCCAACATGGACACATAGCCCAGCTCTCCCTCTGCACCTGATGTCAGAAGCAGGCTGACTCTTGAGCTTCCTACCCTGCACCGAGAAGGATGATGAGGTCCAGTTTCACTCACTGGTTTCCACATTTAGGTGTGTGGAAGCGGGAGGCCCTGCTGGGTATAGCTGGGCCCTGCTCCTGAATCCAGTGACATGGCAGATGGTGCAGGGCTGAGGGAGAGATCGCTCAGCTCCACACTACTCACGGAGTGGATAGAGCAGCTGGTTCTCATCTCTTCCCAGCACTCGAAGGCCACTGTGGTGCCTTTTTTTAGGTTATCATGTCTTCATTGATCTGATGGAAATCTTTTCCTGAACTGAGGGGTTACTCTTTCTTACCGGTGCTTGCTGTAATTTCTCCAGAAAACCTAGAACCCTCTATTGTTAATTATTCTGTACATTGAGTGTGAGAAAGAAAGACAGACAGAAAGAAAGAAAGAAAGAATTGTAATTATCTCTAAAATAGAAAATTCAAAAGGTGCATACAGTGCTGGTCCTGGCACTTGGCTAGTTTAGATAATGGGCTGTTTTCAGGGTGAGGACAAAGCATCCAAGTGAGATTTGGTATTGAGGGAAGCAATCCTGATCTTAAGGGGCTTTAACTTTAATTAACCCCAAAACAAGTGTTAAACAAGTGTTTTTGGGTTAAAGTTTTAGTGCTTGAGCACTAAAGTGGTGTACTTTTTTTTTCTTGCACATTTCTAGAATATTTTTCAGGACGTGTGTACCATGTTCCTCTAGCTCTCCTTTGCATGGAGTTCACGGACACACAGGAACACATACATGTATTTGTTATCCCCCCCTTTTTTTATACATATCTCACCATATTCATGGTCTTTGTTTCAGTGGCCAGCATTCGTCAACTGTATCTTCTGCCATATCTGTGAGCTACATTGTATGGGGATTGCATCATTTAAGTAGTGCACGAGGGCAGGGTGGGGACACTGCCATTTTATAGCTAAGGAAATTGAGGCACAGGAGCTGGGCTGAGGGCAGCTGTCACTGCCTCGCTCAGGTCAAGACTTGCTCTGTGACTCTGCCAAGCAGCTGTGTGTGCGCTTTCTGCCTCCCGCCTGGGCTGCTCTGGGGAGGCTTCCCGCTCTGTCCTGGGCATGTTTCCCAGTCTCGAACAGCAGATTTGACTTCGGTTTGACTGCCTGGTCTGTGTGAGAAGTGGGGACTCAGTGGGCTGTAGGGCCCCTGGAGGAACCCAAGCACAGGAGAGGCAGGCTGTGGGCCAGTGGGTCCTGCAGAGTGGGAAGGGAAGGTGAGGCTAGCTGGGACCAGAGGAGGCATGCAAGACCCCCAGTGAGGGAGTGTTTGAGGACCTGGCAGCCGCTGTGGTGAAGTCAGTGCCTTGGGCCTGGAGGGGAAGCAGAGTGATGGCATGCAGGCCTGGAGCAGTTGTGAGTTCTGAGGCGCTTTCTGGCTCTCACAGCAGGGACGAGCTGGGCTGATTGGGAGAAGGGAGAGGTGGCCAAATATTGTTGGCAGGTGTGGAAGACCAGGGTTGGGCTTGGCTGCATGGGAGGGAGGGGAGGAAGGGGGATGGAGGACGGCGCACCCTTCCCTCTAGAGTTGGTGGGTGAGCTGTGAGTGGAACCCAAGGAGAAGTGATTTGCTGTTTGCTCTGGGGTTGCTTTTCACACATACACATTCATAGAATGGCCTTGTGTGACTTGTGTCTGTGCATGTGTGAATGTGTTCCTAAGTAGTCAGGAGTGTAGGTAAAAAGGTTCTGGGCCCAAGGCTGACATTGGGAAGTACCCTGAATCTTAGGTTGTATCTTGGGTTTCAATGACATTTTTATGTTTTCACTTTCCAAGTTCTTTTGTGCCTTTTAATTGTTCCAGTAATGCAGATCAGACCAGCCTTGCCACCTCTGGACCTCTGGTCATTTTCTCGAATGGAATTGGGCTTATCTAATGGGGGAGAGAATGTGGTGTTCTGGCAATGTGAGGACTTTCGGCCTAGAAAGTAGTTAGTGTTCCTATCTCTGTGTCCCTTTTCAAGTTCCTCACCAGAAGTTTTTCATTTTCTTCAAAAGGATCTGGTATATATTTCTTAATCAGGTTATTTTTGTTACTTCGGAGAATAAGCCGTTTATCATTAAGCTTCTAACTGTTGTGCTGCCTGGTGTACAGAGAGGCTAAGACAAGTGGGTTATCCTGGGAGTGAGACCTAATTACACGCTCACATGAATGCTGACCGTTTTTCAGCTGGTGGTATTGCATTTTATCTGTAAATAATGCTGCCTTTTATCTCTTTCTGGTTCACAGTTACACCTCATTTCTGTTCTTATCTTACCATATTGTCTAAAACAGTTGTGGCTAATTCTTTAATTTGGGCTTCTGGATCCTAGTTTAATTGGGAGATTGTTGGTGCTGCTTCATTATAGAGCAAGGCCTGGTGGAAATTTCGGGTAGATACCTTTTTATCAGATTAAGAGGGTTCTTTTATTACAATGTATCCCTCAAATCTTCAGTTACAAGCCAGCAGGGGATTTCCTCCCTTTGTGATTTAAATTTGAGGTTCTTTTGGCAGGTTTTCTTTTTTTCCCCTCTAAAGAAAGTGCTAAAATGTGCTCCATACTTCTGTCGTGGAAAGAACAAAAGTAAAAAGAATCTTTACAAATCCATATTAAAAGTTTTCCTTTCCCTTTCCTTATCATATAAATGACATTTTATTTTTAAAAAATCAAAAGCAGTTGGGGTAGATTCAAACATTCATGTCTGAGGACCCAGATTCCTGGCCATGCCAAAAATAAATGGATAAATAAACAAAAAACAAGCATCCATTGATCTGATTCTGGCTCTTGCATCTGTCAGCTGTGTGACCATGGCAGGTATGTGCATTTTCCTGCCTCGGTTTCTTCAGCTGAGAAATGAGATAATCTTTCTCAAAGAATTGATCGTATGTATATAAGTGTTCTTAATTAGAAGATGCTGACATTAGCATGTTTTATTATGCATCTCATATTCACTTACTTTGTAACTCGGTCTTTAAAAGTCACCTTTATCTTCCTTGGGATCATTTGGAGAAGCAGGCTAGGTGGGAGTCAGTGCTAGTGAATCCTTTGTATCAGCTACTGGAGGATTCAGGCTCCACACACATGCTTGTATTTTACAAGATTATATTAGTATTAATTATAATGCATTGTGAGCTAATGAAAATCTATATTCTTATTTGAAGACCCAACATTAGCTTCAGTACCTCACCATAACCGTGCCATTTTAAGTACTTTTCTTTATAGTTTCTGTGTGATGAGAGTCATTCTCCCTTAATGCCCCATGACTGACAGTCTTATTTTGTCAGTGTTAGAGAATTTAGGTTGATATGCATTTCATTTGCAAAACTGATTTAAATTTTTAAACTTATAAGTTTGTTGAGAATTGAAGTCATTTTGTTTAATCTTCCCATTTGGGATCTTTATTTTTTTCTGTCTGGCTCTCCTGCATCTCTCATTTTCATTTGGTGGAGGGCTCTGGTGTGTGTAGCTGTGGTCATTTCTGGAAGGTTGTTTATCTGCAGGCACATGCATTCTCCCTGTCCTTTTCACACCGCTCCAGCTTTAGAGAGAGCTTGGCCTTACTCTGGGGGCTCGTCTGGGCCACTGTGGGCATGGTCACTCTCATTTGGATAATCTCTCCAGGGCACTTGTGGCTCTTGGGAGATGGATCTTGGGATTGTTGAACCAAGTGACGCCTAGACCCTTTTAATAGTTTGGTTATGTTTGAGTTAAGTTCAGATGTTTTGGGTTGTTTCTGCGCTGGCGGGCAGTCAAGAGGCCCTTTATTGGAAGTGCTCTCCTGTGCTGGCGCCTGAGTGCCTCTGTGGAGCCAGCCATGAGGAAGGCCTTCTTGGGCTTGGGCTCGAGTCTTGGCTGCTGAATTGTTGGTGCATGGTTTCTCAGTGCTTGATGATTTGAAAGGGTGATACTGGCATCTTGATGGGCATATTCCTAGGCTTATCTTCAGCCAGGTTTCTGTTTGGGTTTTATAAATGCCTTCGTTTTCTAATTCTTTATCAGGAAAGTGTATGGCTTTGCAGGAATAGTAATTCTGTCTGAAGGTGCTTCTAATAAAAGCGAAGTGTGATTTCAACTGTAATGATCAGTCCTGCTGTAAGCTGTCTGGAGGTCTGGGAGTGTATGCTGAAGTTCTGTAATCACCATCTCAAACTGCAATTCTGTTTCATCCACATGTTCTTCAATTTCTTTTCCTGTGTTCCTTCTTACTTGGTGAAAGTGCAGTGGTCCTAATACCTAGTCCAGTCTTAATATTGGATTTCACTTTCTAATTAAAAAGATTCTGTCCCATTTTGAGAAGGCATAGGCCTCATCTCCTCATCTCTTGCTAGTAGGTTGAGATTTTTGGAAGTTGAAGCTTGTTGAGTGTCTAAATAGTTGTTGCTGTTATTACTCTAAATATTTAATGTATGAAAGTGAGACAGAAGGAAAGCTTCATATTAGCTCAGGAATTTTGGAAGATATTGAAGACACTAAATAGAAATCAAGAGGCCCTTTGAGAAATATTTTGGAAGTAACATAATTTCTGGCTCCAGTTCTTACATACCCTTTACATCCCAGCTTGAATCTTGTGAAACTACGTGGCGAGCTCTGATTTCCAGGGATCACTCTGAAGAGGCTCCATTTTCTGCAGATCCCCTGCACTCGCCAATCCCACATGCTTAATGTTCTGGGGTTTGAGGCAGGAAATGGAGTAGGATCTTAAAGGGCGCAGTAAACAATGAGTGGAAACTGTAGCCCTAGTCTATAGATTTTTTAAAATCATTTTTTTTTGTTTTGTCGGTGATAAAGTTCAACATTCACTGGCCTAAAATATTAGTAAATATGGTAGTGACCAGCTTGGCAGGCAGTTGTATGTCATTTTCTTTACAGATTACTGTAACCATTATGAAGATCATCCTCCCAAGCATATATTTTAAATTTGAAGGTTGGTGCATGAAGTTCACATTTGGAAGTGGTTCAAGAGGCATTTGAATCAGAACTAAGGAAAGTTACATTCTCTGGAGAGGGGTTTGGAAAGCTCTCAAGGAATAAAGATTTAAAATGAATCAACAGTGTATGGCAAGGCTTTAATGATTCACAGTACAGTTCTCATCTTCCAACCCAGGATTGTTTCAGAGGCCCTCATACTCATTTTCTTTTTCTTAAACTAGGCTTTAGAAATGTTTTACCTGACATAATTGTATACTTCTCAGGTACAGTCATTTCAGAAGTGGAGACAGGCACCCCTAATGCCTTTGCATATGTAGGTGAAATTCAGCCTTGTGCTAGCAAATTATCTTGGATCTTGTGTTGAACTCAAAACAAGTTGTTCTAACAACAAATGGGCTTATTCAGAAACAAAGAGAACCAAAGTGGGGTTAGCTGGCCTTTCCCCCTCAACACTCTGCCTACTGCACCACAGGGAGCTAAGTCTCACCCTGTACCCTCTCCTGCAAGGAAGGCAGTGGCTAACAATCTTTGTTTGAAGAACATTCTCTGGAGTTGGAAGGAGCTGCAGTTCTGTTGCCCCCCACCCAGTTTCGCTGCGGAGGACTGATTTCTCCTGAGCCTTGTCTCCTCATGCTCTCACGGTCTTCCTGGTGGCCCAAGCTGTGTCATCAGGACACAGTGTGTTTCTCATATAGGGCCCTTAACCCTGATTCTCTCAGCAGAGAGGAGCAGATGACAGAAGGGTCTTTCTGGTTTCCGCAGACACTGTAGGAAGCTGAGTCCGCAGGAGAAGGCTGATTCCTGTCTCCCGCCTCACATGTCTGAGAACAGTGCCCGGTTGCCAGGCATTGGCTCCTGACCTTGGCCCCACTCACCATGAGAACATGATGCAGAAAATGTAGTGAGGCGTGTGTGCCAGAGGACAGGTGTTGGGTGCGATCAAGCTCCTGGGTCCCTCCACCCCTTGGGCGCCTCAGTCCTTTAGCTGGGATGGCAGCTCTGGCTCTTGCTGTGCTCCTTCCCCAGAGGAGCCAGTGCTTCCGTCAGAGAAGCAGTCACCCCGCCTGAGGACACACTCACTGCTTCTAACCATGAACCTCAAACTAGCAGAGACCTGGGGCCCTTCTCAGTGCCAAGTGGGGGTGCCTGGGAACCCAGCACTGGGCTCTCTTCCTTGGGGCCACCATGACATGCTTCTCCAAGAGGAGAGTTAAGGTAGACTCACTTCTGGAAAGCCAGTCTGCAGGTCCATGGCCCTGGCCAGAGTTAATGAATCAACGGTTCTTTCCCATGGACAGCAGAGTTGAGAGGAAAGTGCTTAAAGTCATTCTGAAGAATGGCTTGAGTTTTGCCTGCCAGTTTCTTGGGGCAGGAGGCATGATTGTGTACCCAGCTATTTGACTTATGTTCACTATGGATACATTTATTCACCTTCTTTTTTGGGGGGGTTGTCAGGGATTAAATTCAGACATGAGCTTTACTCTATTATTTTTTAAATTATTAAAAATTGAAAAAACAATTTTTCTTGAGTCACCGTGAGATACACAGGTACAAAGATGATCATGGTCAGTTTCAGTCATACAGTGTCCCAGCACCCGTCCCTCCGCCAGTGTACATTTCCCACTCCCCAGGTTCCCTCCCACCACCCTCCCCCTAAGCCTATCTCTATGGCAGGCACTTCTCTCTCTCTCTCTCTCTTTCTCTCTCTCTCTCTCTCTCTCTCTCTCTCTCTCTCTCTCTCTCTCTCACTGTCTCTCTCTCCCCTCCCCACCCCCATGCCTTCTCCCTCTCCCTCCCATTTACTCTTGAGCTGTATCCCCAGCCTACCTATAGGCAGTTTTTAACGAAGTGCTTTTCTATACTTTGACTTCATATGTTCCTTTTGTCTTTGTCTTTTCTTTTTTTCTTTTTGGCTTCTGAAACAGCATGCCGTCCCACCCCTTTCGTTTCTGTCTGCCTTTCACCTTTCCTCACTTCCCCCTACGGACTGTGTCTCTTCTATTCACTCTGTCCTCAAAGTCTCCTCCCATTCTCTCCTGTGTTCAGTGTGTCACCATGTTGCTGATTTTTGCCACATTTTGGGTGTTCCACCTAATTCAAGTCTCCCTCACCTGGTTGTACTGGAAAACAGGGTTCCAGTGTCTGACCAGTGCCCCCTGACAACACGTACCATCAGGAATGGAACTTGGGTCTGCTGCATGCAAGGCAAATGCCCTACCCACTGTGCTATCTCTCCAGTTTGGAAAATAATTGAAAAAAAAAAAAACCTTAGCTCTTGTTCACATAGCAGCTAGCCTTTGAGCTGCTGGAGCATGGGCTCCCCTCTGTCAGCTGCAGAGCTCTTTTCCAGGCTTGGGCTGACACTGGGCTCCTTTGGGGCCTGCTGAGACCTGGTGGGTGCGAGTATGGTTCTTTGGGACTCTTCTGTGCTGGGGATTGAGCTCAGGTCAGCCTTGTACTGCCCTCAGTCCCTGACCTTAAGTATCTCTCAAGCCTGATTTGGCCATTTAATGTCGAGTAGTCATTAGCCTCCAGTTTCTCCTCACATTGCAAGTATATATCTCTTTGCTTTTATTCTCTTACTCAAAATCAAAACAATTTCTTACTATTATTTTTTCTATTATTTTTTTCTATTAACACTCAGGAAATTTTGGTGACTACCAATATAACCATAAAGATGAGAGCCGGGCTGGAGCGATGGCACAGGGGGTAGGGCATTTGCCTTGCACGCGGCCGACCTAGCTGACCCGAGTTCAATTCCTCCTCCTCTCTTGGAGAGCCTGGCAAGCTACCGAGAAAATCTTGCCCTCACGGCAGAGCTTGGAAAGCTACCTGTGACGTATTTGATATGTCAAACACAGTAACAAGTGTCACAATGGAGACATTACTGGGCCCACTCCAGCCAATCGATGAACAACAGGAGGACAGTAACAGTGAGAGTGACAGACATTAGGTACTTTTATCAAAGAGAAACAAACAAACTCTGGACTAAAACTCTATTGGATGATCAATCTATCTAGACAAACATATAGAAAATTTTCTTATAGGAATTAATTTCCAATTGTGACCTCCACTTGTATAAGGGGACTGTTTTGGTTATTAAATAAAAATATTATCATTTATCCAGAAAAATTTGTACTAAGTGGATCTAACTCTACTTTTTAAGGTAAAATTACGTAGGAGAACATTGGAGAATGAGTAACTATCTGTATCAGGGAAAGCAAGGTCAGAGAGATAGAGAAGGGGTAAAGCCATCGGTTTTGCATGCTGTTGAATGTGGTTCAATCCCCAGCATCACATATGATTTCCTGAGCTCCAAGGAATCAACACAGTGATTCTTGACCATAGAGCCAGGAGAAAGTACTGAACAGAGCTAGGTGTAGCCCTCAAAGCAGGAAAATAAATAGTTATATAAATAGTTGAAAATTTTCTTAATTTGTCCAGTAGAAATGTGGCAATACTTGTACATATTTCCCTTTAATTTCTTTTGAAGTATTTTTCTTTTACATATTTTAAATAGTTCATTTTAATTCCCTATTCTTTGCTTTGGATTTAGAGGTTAGGTGTAAGTTTTACACAGTATTCTTTCTGTTAGTCCATGATGAACTATTTTTGATGTGAAATTAATCCCTAGATCATGTTCGCTGATCAGAGACCTCTAATTTCATCGTCATGGTCTCCAATTTTTTATTCTCTTTGAAGTATACTCTGAGAAAGTCTTATGTACTATCTAGGGCATCTATACTTCTGAGAATATTCCCACTACTTAATATTTTCTTTTAGAGTTCAGTAAAAATCCTGGTTGCATTTTGGATATTTAATTCATTTTATCCTAATACATATATAAGATAATGATTATAAGATGTTATAATTTAAAAGAAAGAAGATATATTTCCCTATATTTCTCTTTTTACCCTTTGTCACACAATAAGAATCAAGTCAAATATCTTATTGGTTTTGAGTCAATAACAAAAGCAACGAATAGAAAAATGAGATTTCTCTACTTATATACAAAAAAGAAGAACTACCCCCCTTTGCTCCCTTCCTGAAAAGAGAAAATCCTTTGTTCTTGGAAGGGTAGGATCCTTAGTTGTCACCTGAATCTTTGAGAATATAAATAGAATAGATTTGCATTATAAACCTAGGCATTTTTAGTCTTAAGTATCTAATTCTATCTCCTAGGTTCTGCCCTCATTTCCCCTTGAAAATGAAGTGCATACATCTAGCATAATCATATAGTTAAATATATCTCCCAAAATTCCATTACCGTCTATGCAATTTTAAATTGCATAGACTCTCCAAGTCTTGGCCTTAGGAATTAAATTTTACATGGTCATCCTGGGTTTGACCCCTGACACCACATACTGCACATATGACCCCCTGAGCCTCCCCAGAATTGTTCCTTGAGCACAGAGCACAGAGCCAGGATTAAAACCTGAACACAGCCAGGTGTGACCTAAGAAACAAACCAAAAAAAAAAAAAGAACTAATTATATTTCTTGTCAAATTTATCTACATTTTTACTACATTTCATCCCCTATTTTGTAGCCAACCATTTGCTGCAAGCAGAGAAATAGGAGTGTTCTTGTAATGCATATTGGGTAAAAGATTGTAACCTACATTAGCCCAAAGGCATGCAAGCCATCTGAGATGCAGAATTCCATCCCCAGAGCATGGTAGGATAAGCCTTTTAAAAGAGAGGCGTAACATAATAATTGATAAAAGTTATTGTTTCTTTGACAATAATGTAAACAGAGAACATAATCTTATTTTTCTTTTGTTAATATATACATACTTTTCCACAACATACTAAAATTTGAATGTGTTGGAACAATTATTTGCTTAATCATGTGTTTGGTGAAAAAAAAAACTGCTTCTAAAGTTTTAAATTAGGAATCATCTTCCTTCCCTGATAGAGTCTGATCAGAAGTACCCATTTGTGCCTCTTGCTGTTAATTGGATTAAACTAAATGTTCTACTTTGTCTTTGTCTCAAAATGTTAACTCTGTCTTCCAGCTGTAGGGGAAAGTCTATTAAAATGCAGGAACCAATTTTCAGAAAAATCGATCAGCCAATGGCATTTTGTAGCTAGTGGTAACTTTCTGCATCTCTCTTTTGTTGCAATCTCACCTAGATTAGTGTTTCATGTTTGCTTTAGGTTGTATCCCCAGGTGAGAGAGTGAAAGACAGACAGGCAGACACAGTCTCTGGACACAAGCAGAGTATTTTTTTTGAAACTTTAATAGATTTTTGCTCAATTTTTATGACAACCACTATTTTGTACACAGAATTGGTAGTTAATTTCAATAAATATTCCATATTTGTATGTCACTTAGCAGACTTTCATGACTGCACAGCTATTATTTATAACTGTTCAGCGACTATTTTATATACCTAATGCAACTATCATGATAATAATTCAAATTGCTTATCATTTCCCACTTAGAGATTTTGGTTTTTGTTTGTTTGTTTGTTTCTTTGTGTCTTTTGTTTTGGGGCCATACCTGGCAGTTCTCTAGGATTGACTCCAGGTCTATGCTCATGGATCACTATGGGTGGGTTCCCAGAGACCATATGGAGTTCCGGGGATCAAACCAGTGTTGGCCTGTGCAAAGCAAGTACCCACCCTTCTGTAATATTGTTTATGCCATGGAGTATTTCTTTGTCGTTAAAATCATAACATAATTTTCATGGAATTATCAAGATATTGGTTAAAATGGTGAAAATAATAACAAATTAAGGTTTGCTCTAATTGTTTGATAATGACAACGGATTTATTCTGCATATACATAATCTAAGACAATAGACATGAGAATGGAAGTCAGGCACTCTGAAAGAAATAGCTTTCAATGACTCATACAATCTCTCTGCAGATAATATACTACTTCTGAAAAATAAATAATCACAAATAATATTATCCCAAAGCATATTGGAAAACACCTTTTGACTTTTATATAAGCTCCAAAGAGAATAGCAAATTGGATTACATGGCTGGGCATATTTCTAGTAGCATTTGATTTTACCAACACAGAAAAACACCTGTTTACTCAGTCATGATTTTAATATCAGAGTATCCGTGGACAGCTTAATACAAATCCATTTAAGAACTCTATTGACAGAATTTCCCAATAGAAAAGTTGCTCAAAATAACAAATCAGTTGAGCAGCGATTACATTCCTGGGCCTGAACTGGAAAAGAAACAGAAGCTCTGAATTATTCAAAGGTAGAGTAAAAGAAAAGTTCCAAATGAAAGGTAACCGCAAGAACATGGTCAGTTTTCATTTAACCATCATAAAAAAATAGCCACAAATCTTGAACGTGCATGCTTAGAATTATCTGATAGACTAAAATAAAGACTCATAATAATGATATAACAGCAAACTGGCAACTAAGAAGGAATGATGGAGAAGCCTATCATTAAAATTTGTAGTATTAAAATACATGATCTCGAATGCAAATATGATGCATTTTCTTATTTCTACTATGACTTTTCTTTTCTTGTTTGGATCACTGCAGGCTGTACTCAGAGTAATTCCTGGCTCTGAGCTCAGGCGTCGCTTCCTGCTGTGCTTGAGAAACTGTATATGGTGCTGGGAACTTTTTGTCCACAGGCAAGGCAATCACCTTAATCTCTCTGGTCCATATCTTCATTTCTTCAGTATCTGACTTCTTTCACATGGTTATCCTGATCACCATTTGCTTATTGTGATTGTTTGATTATATTATTGTGGATTTGATTTGCCCTAATCTTACATGATTATAATTATCTTTCATAATGCATTTGACTAATGCATTTTAATATTTTTACTGTGCTCAAGCTATTGATTGTTTGGCATACTCAAAAGCAGAAAAGGGCTAATTTATGTAATCATATACCTAATTTTATGTATTTAATTATTTATAATTCATGTATACTTCTATAACAAAAACAAATGCACTTAAAAATTAACAGATCTAAATATTTAGCATATACAGTTAGAATTAATATTTTTAAATTAGAATATTTTTAAAGAATTAAATTTAATTGTTATTTATTTATTGCCCTAATTTAACCAAATTACACCAAAAAACCCAGATGTTAGATACAAATAAGGTATTGAAATAGGAATACAAACCATAATAATCTTTAAATACTATAAAAATTAAAAACAAGGATATTCATTAGAGAGGTAGGTAAGATAATTTAGTTTGCAGAAGTATCCCCCAAAGTTTTGGGAAATGAATGACATAAAGCATACAAAGAAAATTTACAGTTTTCATTTAAATTTCTATCCTTTTCAGTTAAAGTCCAATGATGATATTTAAAATTTTAATTTCCCTTTGGTTAATTTACGTCTGAAATAACACTGAAATTGCAAACCATAACACCCAAAAGAAAGAAAGAAAGAGAAAGAAAGAAAAAGAGGAGGGAGGGAAGGAAGGAAGGAAGGAAGGAAGGAAGGAAGGAAGGAAGGAGAAATAACAAAAGTGGAAAAGAAAGATGGAAAGAATGATAGAGAGAAAGAAAGAAAGAAAGAAAGAAAGAAAGAAAGAAAGAAAGAAAGAAAGAAAGAAAGAAAGAGAGGAAGGAAGAGAGAAGAAAGAACAAAAGTGGGAAAGAAAGATGGAAAGAAAGAAAGAGAAAGAAAGAAAGAAAGAAGAAAGAAAGAGGGAGATGTAATCTGTAGAGCCTACATGGCCATTTCCATATCTTCCTCTCATATTTTAATCATGACAACATAGCTTTGACAGCATAGCTTTGACA
>JAOXYA010000018.1:34944787-34958026 GCA_028565675.1 Sorex palustris
CCTCAATGAGCTTAGTAATCGTGTGGATATGGTCGATGGTACTGAATCCTTTTCGGAATCCGGCTTGTTCACATGGTATGATATGCCAAATCCAGTAATTCAGAACATAGGCCTCCAATTAATTGGCTTGATTTCCTTATCATTTCTCTCCCTTTTGAGAGTAGGACGCTTGTGGAAAGGCATAGTAATCCAGTTCTTTGACTACAGGTAACTCCTAATGTAGGGGTTCCAATGAAATAGATGTACAAATTAAACAAAATAACTCAATCTCACATCTGTCAATGAGAAAATAGTAAAATTTCCTATTTTGAAGCACCATAATTGAATTATGAATATAATTTAGTCCATTTGGCTCTATGTTGTATCTCCTTGTATTATTGATCACATATCTAGATTCTTATGACAAAAATTAAAAATTCTCAGAAAAAAATTCTTCATAAGCTGACTTTGACCCATTTCTTGATATCATGAATAAATACTCCACCTTCAAACTAAGCAAAAATCCTCCCAATTCTATAAGGGATTTCCCCTTTTTTCTATATTTATATCATTTGTTCTTCTTTGGTTAGCCTTTACTTTTATTACTAATTTAAATACTACAGATCTTCCCAAAATCCTTATTGAAAATTTGGTAACTATTAATCATGGAATAATTTATAGCATTCAAACCTTTATTAGGCTGCCATCATATACCTCCATTTAAAGAATAGTCTTTGAAAAGGGAAAGAAAATCCATTCCACCTATTTTTCTGAGTCCTCGACAAGCTATTCAAGAAGAAATGACCAAGCTATACCTTAGTATTGTGAGAATGGAAGTGATTTTTGAAAAAGGTGCCATGCCAAAATCCTCTTCCTTCCTCTTTTTTTTTTTTCATTTTAAAGTGATTCAATCTAATTGATAGATAGGCTTTGTATTTATTTGCTTGCCTGGAAGTAGGTAGCTACATAATTTGAAATCTGTGCCAGTTAACTGTTTCCTTTCTACTCATTTATAGCGTACAGTCTGTTGTAAAATCTATTTAAGCAAATTGGTTTAATACATTACATATAGAAAGCTCTATAAATATATATATATAGAAAGCTGTATGGATAAATACTGCATAATATGACTACATGTCCCCTCAGAAAACACAATCTAAACTTAAAGTGAAGGAAATCACTTTAAGGCAGAGAGTGCCAGGTGGAAATTTGTTTATGCTCCCTTTTAGGGCTATTGATTTGAATTTTAAATATGTTCAAATGGGAGTCAAATGATTGAACTATTTTGCTAACATGCTAATTAAATTTTTGAAGGTCTCTTGAAACAATGAACAGATAAAGGTGTCTGTAGCATAAACAAAATCAGCAGGCTTTAAAAGATATTTAGAGAGACACTATAAAACAATAGGTAGACAAGTAGCTAAAATGCCATTGTCATAGGAGCCAAAGAGATAGCAGAGACAATGAAGTGTTTGCCTTGTATGCAGCTGACCTAGTTCAATCCCAGCACCCAGTATTTTATCCCTCACCTCTAACCCAATCAATCATGAGTGATCCCTGAGCACAGAACCAGAAGTAATCCCTGAGTTCTACCAGTATGGCCCCTAACCCAAAGTGCCCTTGTCTTTAGATTACTCTCCACTACTTTAACTATGGTTCTGTGTAGTTCCACACACATCCATACTGTTAATGGACTTATCATCTGAAATGCCTTTCCTGACCTACCTTTAATAATGCATGTGTTTCTCCTATTCTTTTTTTCCATAAAGTTTAGTTTGGAGCTGATAGTGGAGGTATCTAGGGTATTATTTCTACAGCCTAGTTATCAAGTTCTCCTATCATAGATAAATATTTTAACTTTAACTTCTAAACTGAAGCTAGAAAAATGGCTGATTCCTTGCCAAAAACACTTTTGAACATTGTTATATATATTTGCTATGCATAGAAATTTTAGCCATAGGAACAGTATTTTCACCAAGAATGCTAAAAGTTTTCAATTAAATTTCTAAAACCTGATTTTGAAATTAATTTATTAATAGGTAAAGAAAACTAGAGTTAGACTTTGAATTTAGACTTTCTTTCCATAAGGATATTTCTAGCTTTATGTATTGTAACTACTTTTACCCTACAGAACTTTCCTCTTTGTTTTTTTTTTTTGCCTTGAGTTTTGCATTTCGATAACAAAGACAACTATGGAATTTATCTTCTAGGGATTATCCAAAGGCTTAGTGGATTTTTGCCAGTGAAAGGGTTGAAAGAATTTCTGAAACCATAGACATGAAACAACAAAGAGAACATTGATTTTACATAAAAATGTATCTAAATTTACAGGTGGTTTAAAAACTGCTCTAAACACCTTCTTATTATTCATTGAATCATGAAACAAATGTTGCTGGACTGCTAATATAAGATTTTATACTGAGCTATTCTTGCAACTAAAAATCAAAGAACAGAGAACAGATTAAGGGTTCTTCACTGAGGACAAATAAACTTCTGTTTTTCAGTTTTGAGCATATACCTCTTTATTGTAGAACATGGGGGTGCTGAAATTAGGAAACATTTTTACCTTTTCCTTTTCATTCCT
Source organism: Sorex palustris (assembly GCA_028565675.1). NCBI lineage: Eukaryota > Metazoa > Chordata > Mammalia > Eulipotyphla > Soricidae > Sorex > Sorex palustris. Next base: position 34,947,351 of record JAOXYA010000018.1, read on the forward strand.
TGTTTCTGGATAAGTTCTGCCCAGAAGTTCTAGACAGAGCTTGGTGAAAGAAAGGAAGGTGGGAAATTTCCTTTGCCTTTTTTCTTCTTTTTAATTTGGAAATATGTTTTCTCTTTATTTTTATTGAATCACTATGATCTACAGTTACAAAGCTTTCATGTTTGAGTTTCAGTCATGCAATGATCAAATACCCATCCCTCCACCAGTGCACATTCTCCATGACCAGAGTCCCCAATATATACCTTCCTTTCCAACCCTCCCCCTGACTCTATGAGATATTTCCTCCATACTCCTTACTTATGGGCATTATGCCTTGCAATACAGATATTGAGAGGGTCCTATTTGGTCCTTTATCTACTTTCAGCACACATCTGCCTTCCTGAGTGATTCCTCCAAATATCATTGTTTTAGTAATCCCTTCTCTATTCCAGCTGCCTTCTTTACCTATGCTACTCCACGTAGTGCATGATTACTGTGCGCTCCTCACATCCACAACAGGATTACTGTGATGAAATTTGGGTTCCTTTTTCTAGCTGCTTCTAGTCCACCTAGTGAATTTACATTGCTCATACCAGCGGGTGCCTCTCCACTTTTTAGCACTTTTTAATTTCTTTTATGGCGCAACATCTGTGGGGGTTGGGCCACACCCAGTGATACTCGTGGGGACGATAAGGGAACCTAGGTTAGTTGCATGGAAAGCCAAAGCCCTGTCCTCTGAGCTATTGCTCCAGCTCTACATTTTTCAGGTTTCTAATGCCTTAAGTAACTATTGGGTCTAGAGAGCACATTGCAGTGGGTATTTGCCTTGCAGCAAGTGCTGATTCGGCTTAGATCCCAGGGCTTAGATCCTAATTGTTCCCTGGACACTACCAGGAGTGATCCCTGACTGAAGAGACAGGATTAAGCCCTAAGTACCACAGCTGGGTGACACTCAGAAAGCCCCCTCCCCACCCCCCCAAAATATCATGAGAAAAAAATGTTTCCAATGTCAATATTTTTAAGTTGTGGGAAAATTCTTCAATCCAGAGTGTACACTAACTTATTTTTCAAACAATTTGAAAGGCATTTATCTTAATTTGAAAGATTACAGAAAAAATAATAGACGAGAAACATTCCATTGTCCCCAAAGTCAGTTCTTAAGGGTAGCTGCCATCTTTTGCATCTCTAAATTTTTCCTTATCTACTTTTTATCATGCACTTTCAGTATTTGAAGATAAATGCTCATCTTTGTGTTTAAAACAAGCAAACAAACAAGAAGACAAACAAAAATTTTATGATTTCTGCTTTCCTGACTCTGCAGACAAAAATGAAAAGTTGACCTGCAAGTTGAAAGCAAAGAAATGGAGTGAGAAACCACTGTTGAGTGCAGGAAATTGATTTTATGTTGTTCTCGATCATGAGCACCTTACCAAATTATTTGCTAACGATAAATGGGACAGTGAAAAATCTATAACATTTGGTGGCTTTCATCAAATAGCCAAACTTGTTTACTTGTGATGACTGGTTTTCTAGCGCAAAACTCTGGAAGTCAAGTCTCAGCTAACTTCAGTATGTTTTTACTGATTACTGTAAGTCTTTAAGGATATGAAGATTGTTTTAACTATAAACAGGAAATTATAGATAGTTTAGAAAAAACATGTTACTCTATATCTTTAGACTGTTAGATCAAAGAAAGCTATACAGATTCTAAGACCATCTGAGAAAGTTATGGAATTTAGTTTCCTGATTTTTTCCAAGCCTCCCTCAACTGCCATAAGAAATTCCCTTCCTCTGTTTGAAAAAATTATTCTTCACATACTGAAAAACTCCAGATAATTTACCTGAGGATCTAGTCTGGAAAATTTTCTTTTCTCAAGTTTTACTATCTCTTTTTCTTCTTCTGAATTACAATTTGTGTGAGAGCTCTTTTTTCAGCTCAGCATTTTCTAGATCAAGATGTATGAAATCCAACTTAGAAGAAAATAACAGACTTCAAAATAATTACAAGATATTACTTATCATATCAAAAATAAGCCAGAAGTATATGAAAAAATGCATTCCAGTTAACAAAGGGCAACAAAATATAATGGAATGCTTGAATTCATCAATAAAGTACATAAAATGGGGATTTTTAAATTTTGTTTGTATGGAGGTGTATAGCACCCACACCTGGTAGGACTAAGAATTTATTTCTGGCTCTGAAATCTAGGATGGTGTCTTGTAGGACTATGGTAGATATAGGGAGCCAACTTGGGATAGTTGCACACAAAGCAGGTACCCAACTTGTTATTCTATAATTCCAACTCCCAAAAGGGAATTATTTACTTAATAGGTTTGATTTCACATCAAAATAGCAGTAGAATTTACTTGGTAGGTTAACTGGACCGTATTTTCAACAGGGACCTATATTCAAGGAAACTTAAATGCTTAAAGTGTGTTATTTATTGTAACTTACAAAAAATGTAAAGGCTTGAAAATGTAAGAACATAGGAGCATATTTATTATGTACCAACTGTCTTTTTACTCTTTTTAACCTCAATTCCAGCTAGGAGAATCATAGCACACTCTTTTCTTGAAGTCATTGAAAATTAAATAAAAGGGCTGTATAAGCTGATATTTCAAGGGTCACTTGAAATATTTTGTGATGGTTTCCATTTTAGTTCAGATGTGCAGGGTTTTTTTTGTCATTGATTCTTCATCTTTTATTATTGAGATGATCTTCCTGATATAACTATATCAAATAGATTCCAGAGGAAATGAAGCCAAGTAGATCTTTATCAGAGCTAAAATGATACACTTGTAAAGTTAACAGTCGGGAACAAAGAACAAATCGGAATGGTTTTCTTCACAGGAGTTATTTACTTTTAGGCAACTGTGCTTATTTTTTGTCAATAACCTAGAAATACCAATAACGCATTTTATATTTGCCACTAGAAGACAGAATTGAATTTTGACAAAAGAGAATTACCAACTCTCACCCCCCACCCCCAAAGGTAGCTTAAATATCTGAAAGAGCTTGATTGACAGCAATGGCAGAATCCTGAGTAAAACTAACTACATTGCATCTAGTACATACATTGCAAATTTCCCACCATTACTGTTTCAGAAGAACCTACAATCTCTCACAAAGGGGATGATATAGGAGGAAGCTGAAAATGTCACACCATGAAAACTTACCCACTAGCTCTGGAGTGACATTTATTTCAATTGACCCGTAATGATAGCCTGCCAATGCAAGAAACTATGCAGGCCAGACAATGAATGAACTTTTGAACTAAAGTTGAATCACAGCAGGACCAGTTGTTCTAATAACCCATCTTGGAGTAAAGCCCTAAGTGGGTAAGTGAAGTTGAGATACAATAAATTGACTAATGGCAGCATCCTTGCGGTTGCAGTCTTGAGAGTGCAGAAAAGAGGGGAGAGCATAGTAAAATTTTATCCTCTCCAAAGTGGCAAGTAAGGTTTCAGGGAAATAGCTCAGGAGTCAAGTACAGGGCTTAGATGTGCAAAGACCCCATTTTGATCCTCCCCATCAAATAAGCCTCGGAATATTACCAAGCTGTTCCTGCTGGCCCCCCGAACTACTGGATTTGAGCATCTCCAACTTAGTAGGCCCAAACATTGAACTATCTCACAAAGTTGGCCAAGTATTGTCTGAAAGTGAGTCCATGTTTCCTAAGCTCTGTATGGGAGGATCCTCCTCACCCAGAAGGCAAAAGTCACTTATTATGCAATAATCACAATGCTTCTTCAATGTGTGGTGCTCTGCCATGTGAGCAAAATTTTCTAAAGAAATCCATCTAATTTCTCTTTTCGGGTCTGGAAATGGATCTCAGAATACCTATTATCTGAGTTGGCTCTAAAATGTGTGTTGTGTATGAAAGAAGTGTGAGCAGAGTAAATATACTCAGTATGACCATGGAGTGGGAATGGGAGGTGAAGGGAAACGTCAGGTATAGAGATTTAGGTTTCTATAGGAATACGGGTATTATTGGCCTGGAGAAATAAGCACGTTAGTCTAGCATATTATACTTTATGTTTTTGCAGATGAAAAACATTTATCAGGATCACAAGCTAGGAGTGGTAGGTAGGAGATGGACCTGGGAACACCAGAGGAAGGAAGTTGACACTGGTAGTGGGTTTGGTGATAGAACGTTTTATGACAAAAACTCAACTATGGGCAACTTTGCAACTCACAGTGCTTTAACAAAATATAATTTGCAAAAATGAAAGAAAAAGGAAGTGCCAATGTACATTCATTAAATACAATTTTAATAGCTCCAAGATAAAGAAGTGCACGTGAGCATAATTATTGAGGTAATGTGATGTGATTTGCCTAAAAGTTATAAGCAGATATCAAACATTAACAATAACTGAAAATATACCATTTCATCTGGATTATTTTAATAAACATGGAGAACAGAGGAGAAATATTGGTCAAAGATTGCTGTAGTGTTTTCTCACTCTTAAAATTTCAGCCTGAGTTAGGTTAAGGATCCATTTTGTTCTGGCTAATAGCAAGAGCTTAAGGAGCTCTGTTGGGACCACTACTGTACTAGATCTAATATAAACAAATGAGTTGCCTAAAGCAATAGAACTTCCTCAACATACCAGTTAGCGTTTTTTGCATGCTAAGCACACTATAGATCTGTCACAACCAGCTGTTCAATTTAAGCTCTTGATTGGGTATCTGAACTGTAGTAGCAAAAGATTTTCAAATCCAATGAACACTAATTACAAAACTATTCACTAGTTTTTAAGTAGTTTCCTTTTTATTGCATTTATTATTTATTAAAAGGAGTTGAACTATTTCAACCATAAGTTGAAGAAATATTAAAAGGAAACATCAGAAATATATCTAGCATATATAAATCTTATGAAACATACTTGTTATGATATAAGTGGTGTTCAAAGTGGCTATAAAGCGAGAGAATTGTTTTGTTTAGAATAATTTAATTCATAAATTTTAGTTATTGTTAAGGTTAGATATCTTCATGTAGGTGTTCCTAAAAAAACTTAATATAAGAAAATATTTTCTGCTGAGAGACTATTACTTTTATCACTAATAGTATTACCCTGGTTTTTAACTGTTTGGTATTTTGTAAAATACAGTAGTATATGTTGCATAGTCACATGTGAATTTATTTTAATGCCAATAGTTCATAATGAAAAATTATTATAAAATTCAGGCTTCCTATTTATATCTCAATTGTATAGTTGGATTTGCGTGTATTGTTGAATGTTCCAAATCAAAGAAGAAATGAGCATACCATGTTTTGTAAACAATATTGCTTTTTAAAGCAGTAGAATTGATGTTATCTGGGAATTTGTTAGAGAGTAGAAATACACCAGTGACAACTTAATATATATATATGTCTTAATAATATTGTCAGCTGATGTATAGTCTTATTTATGATTGAGATGTTCTAAGCATAATTTTCTATTCTATGATTTAAATTTAATTGTTACTGATAAGATTTTCAAAATTATTATATTATATTTGACTTGAATTTATTTTTGTTAACTACACTTTTCATATTTCATATTATTAAAATATTAATTGTAATGTTCTTGCATATATTGCATAGTAACTGAGGTTACATTTTTCTAAAATGTTTTCTTAAATATTCACCTCCTGTGATTCTAGAGAGAATTTTTAGACATTATTGAAAAATATCTCTAGTATTAGTATTCCTTTGTGCATAGAAATAAACATATTATTCTTTGTCGCCAAGCAATTATAAAACTCTTGATACTAATTTCTATTTATTGAATAGAGTTTATTGCATACATTAATTATTTTAAGTGAAAGATCAATTTCCACCATTTCCTTTGTCCTTTGGATTTGTGAATGTTCAAAGTAGGTCACCTATTTTCTCTCTAGAGCTCCAGGTTTTTTGATTAATTATTTTTTAAAAATTATTAAAAAGCCATGATTTACAAAGTTACTGGTAGGTGTGTTTTAGGCACACAATGATTCAATAATAATCTCTCCGCCTGTGTCAATTTCCCTCTGCCAGATTCCTTTCCCTTCCTAGTTATTATAAGACTATGTCATATCTATTGATATTTTAATGTAGTCTAATTTTATTATAAAGGCTTTAAATATCGTTGTTAAACATTGTATCCCTGTGTGTGCTTAAAGCTGATTTGCCACTTGTACAAGTTTTGACTTCATAACACAGAATTCATAAATAAAAATTATATTCTTTTGATTAAAAATCCTCAAGGACAGCAAATAGGGCATTTGCCTTGCATGCAGCCAATCCTGGTTCGATTCCCAGCATCCCATATAGTCCCCTGAGAATTGCCAGGAGTAATTCCCGAGTTCATGAGCCAGGAGTAACCCCTGTGCATCGTCAGGCGTGACCCAGAAAGAAAGAAAAATCCTCAAGGAAACAGTTTGATAACAAAAATATATTAGCAACAAAGATATTACAAAATTAGTATGAGTGAATGATATTCCTATGAAATCCATTTCAACTATAAGCCAGCAATGTATACATTAGGCCCAAATTTTTATATAATGCAGTTTTCTTTCTTAAAGTTATCTCTGCTGCACATCTTTAGTTCTCCTCCCCCCAACCCCTTGGGACCTCTGCTCATTTTTTTTGCTTTGTTTTGATATAACAACCTGCTTGCCATCTATACTTCTGGCATTATCTCTAATTTTCACTTTTTTTACTAATAGCATCTAGGTAAAATCCTGGTGCTTATCTTGGATGTTGTTTCACTTAGTAATACACATTTAATATTGTTTTATTACTGTAATATTTCACTTTTCAGTGTGCTACTGTTTATTTTGTTTTAGGGCCACACCCAACATACTCAAGGTTTTGCCCAGGCCCTGCACTCATAGGTCACTCCTAGCAGGGCTTGGTGAACCATTTGCATTGGTAGGGATCAAACTAGGGTTCACTACATACAAGACAAACCTTACTCAGAGTACTAGCTCTCCAGACACACTCCTATTTTTTTTCTTAATGTACAAATGACTGTGTCACATATCTTATATTCAACTTTTGGCAATGGTGAGTAAAGCTTTAAACATCTACTTGAAGATATATTATGGATATGGTTCACCTCATTTGGGCAAGTTTTCAGGAAGTTAGTCGCTGAATTATATGTAAAAGTAGTTTACTCTTGCAGTAAATTTCCAAACTTTCTTCTAAGTTGACTGCAGCATTCAATAATTTCTACAGATCATGAAACATTTCTTTAGCTCCACATGCTTGCCAGCTTTCAATATTTTTGATAATTTGTATTTGAGTTTGAAGTACTAACATTGTTTTACTTTGCACTCTCTAATAGCCTACTATGTGATGCATCTTTTCTTGGTACATTCTATTTAAGGGCTTTTTGCAGTTTTCTTTGTTGATGTCAATCAAAACGTTGATGTTTTGCTGAGGACATTTCTCTCACTAGCAGTATTTGGGAGCTCTGGAGTCCTTCATACTCTACTTGTCCTTCTGTGGGCCTGATTCTTTCAGTGCTCAGTGATTGACCTGTGTTCAGACCAGAAGTTCTGGAAGCTGCCAGAAACATACCTGGAAGTGCTCAGAATGTGAGAAGCCATGAGTTGTCTGGGAGCACTCCTAACCTTGTGCCTGAGAAACCTGTACTCCAGTTTTTGCTTTACTCCCCTCCCCCTTTCCCAATCAAATTGTTTCTCAAGTTATTGAGTTTTAAGAGTTCTTTGCATATTCTTAACTAAAATTACTTTGTCAAAGAGCCTTTCTATTTTCTACTATGCTACAATTTGTTTTCTCATTCTGTCAATATTGAACATAATTTTAAGATTTCCTTACTCAGCAGATATCCTTTGTGTAGCATTAACAACAATAAAACTGTCTTACCTATTCCAAATTTAGTCTAATTGCAGAGACACAATTCTTGCAAACTCAACTCAATATATTGGAAACATTCAAAGTAATTTTGAATTCTGGACTGTTTCTACCACAGATAATGTGTTAAAGAAACATAGTGGGTGGGAATGGGGGGGGTGTTAAAGGTGGCAGATGAGATCTGTTTACACCTCTCTGTGTTTAAGTTTTCTTTGGCCCAATAGATAATTATTTTCTTTTGTTCTTCAGCGTTTAAAGGTATCTCATGAATACTGAATTGTTACATCAGCACTTAAATATCGAATGCTATTTTATCAAATTCCATTTGAATTAAGATTTCTAAGGACATATAAAGCACCACTGAGAAGATAGATTCTGCATATAAAATGCTCTCTTCGAAAACCTAATGTCATGAATGTCCATTGGAAAAAGCAATGTTGTAGGGAATTCCCATTTAAAAATCATGCCTGCCAAACAAAAATTCAGCCTACAGCCCAAGAGGCTGATGGTACAGAGAATGCTGAATCAGTTCTTGTGTCTCCATGATGACTCCTCACCTGCGCTTAGCAGCTGTTTATTGTGTGGTTCACTGGAGCAGATGATGTGGAACCACACCACGGGTCAATAGAGTCATTTACAATGATCAACCCTCTGAGTAAAAGAGGTGATGAATCAACCAAAATCCCTTTAGGCAACACATCTAGCAGGGAGATTTTGCACGTTAGGTAGAAACATATAATCAAATGAATTAGCAACCTGTGTATCTCCCTAATTAATTTTACTGCCTTTGGAGAAAATAAGAAACAAACTTTTAATGCTTTTAGGCTTTAATAGGGATATTGTAAGGTAGGTTTCTATCTCTACAAAGAAATAAAATATAAACTATGACCTTACTAGAACCTTCGCAATTATTTCTTGAATTCCATACCTGTTTTCAGTTCAATATTAACTTTTTGCATTTTTCACATTTCAATGTCAATTTGCTATAAGATTAAACTAAAACTATATAATTTATAAATATAAAAATTCAAGAGAACTCAATAAATCCAAAGTTTCTGGTTTTCTCTGAGTACATAGCAAAGACCAGGAGTCACACATTTTATTTACTTTCTATTTTAAAACATTTTCAATTTCACTGTAACATTGTTGTCCTGTTGTTCATCTATTTGCTCGAGCGGGTGCCAGTAACTTCTCCATTTGTCCTAGCGCTGAGATTTTATGGTCTCGTCTTACTTGTCCATCCCAACAGTGCCATATTGGAAGCTCTTTCAGGGTCAGGGAATGAGGCCCTTTATTGTTACTGTTTTTGGCATACCGAATATACCACGGGTAGCTTGCCAAGCTCTGCTGTGAGGCTAGGATACTCTCGGTAGCTTGACGGGCTCTCTGAGATGGACAGAGGCTTTTGGAAATACTGGAAAAAAGGAATAAATTTCCATTTCTTTTTTTTTTCCAAATATTTAAAAAAATTTTTTTCTCCCAAGTGGTTTTATGGGTAAACACAAAAAAGAGTGGGCAAAGGGACGGCAGTGGCCTATCTCTCCCACCACCTGTGTTCGGTAGTCTCTGGCCATTTCCCCACTCCAGGGAGGTCAATGGCAATGGGCAGGTGAAGGAAATGAGGGCCGGTCTGGTTGGTCTTTGTAGCAGTTTATTAAAAGGAAGAAACTTACCTTATGGAGGGCCCAGGATCTCTCAAGCACGTGCTCTTTTGTTCTCTCAGCTTCTGTCCCCATTCTCTCAGACCTGTCTCTTCAGTTCTCTCAGCACATCACACCCGAAAGAGCCCCAAAATCTCCTTATATAGATCATGGTACCTCTAAAGGGCTCAATACAGTGATGTCATCAAAAGGAGTTACAGAAGGAACATTGAGGAGGCAAAACACACATTGTTTCTTTACATCTGCAGGCCAGTAATTTTGGCCTCCTGAAAGAAGATACAAAACCAAGACTGAAACTTTTCAGAAGCACTTTCACAAGCCACAGGCACTTGCATCCCAAAGACCAGTCTGCTAGAGCTTGGAATCTATATCCCCAAGACAAGTGTCTAAGCTTTGCATTCAAAAGACTAGCCTGCCTAGAGCCTGGAATCTACATTCCAAAAATCAAGCCTGGCTAGCACCTGAGATCTGTGAGAAAAGGAAAATTGCTTCTTACAATATACTGAAATTATTTATTGAAGGCAGTTTGAAGGGGAGAAATGTTCAGCCTCATCCAAACAAGTAAGGACACATGGAAAAGCCACTTCTAGGACAGATTATCATTTAGCAGATCAACTCACCCTGGAACGGAATCCCCTGGGTATGTGTCTCCTCTCCTTGTCCAACCAACATATAAGCATACATAATATAAATAATTTTGTATGGACATAATAAGAAATACCTTAAGTTTATAGAATTGCTCTCCTAGGGACATCTCGATCTCAGACTACAGTCCTCAGGCCAGATAGTCTTTCCTTGTCCTAGCAAGGTCCTAGTCTCGACGTTACTTTTGGATCATGACAGCATTCATCTATGATCAAACCCCTAACTTATAGTTAAGAATTGTGGCGCTTTGGCCTGGCCCATCTTGATGCCAGGGTAGCACACAGCTTATCTACTTGCTCTAGTTCCATCCAGTCCCTCGTCGAGACCCTACTTTTTGGGGCGCTAGGAAGTGAGGGTAACTGAGGCTTAAATTGAGAAAGCAAATGCCCTGGAGTGACTAATATTCAAAAACCAATTCAACCCTAAATTACAAAGCATAATATTTATTGTCTTCCTGTATCTATAGAGGCCGGCTGCGATAGCACAGCGGTAGGGCGTTTGCCTTGCACGCAGCCAACATGGCCGACCCAAGTTCGATTCCTCTGCC
>JAOXYA010000018.1:35092508-35102917 GCA_028565675.1 Sorex palustris
GTGACGTATCGATATGCCAGACACAGTAACAACAAAGTCTCCAATGGAGACGTTACTGGGCCCGCTCGAGCAAATCTCCACTACTAATCTAAAACATTCGTCAGACTCTAAGGTGTTTTCAGCTATTATCTATCTCCCTGCTAGTCTTCTTTATATACCACATATGAGGGACGTAAGTTGGTATTTCTCATTCTCTGTACCATTTCTCCCAACACAAAACCCTTAGTTGTGTCCATGTTACAGTTAACAAAATGCATAATTTTATATTTTCTTACAACTGAAAATATTTAATTTTGTCTTATTAATCCACTCATCTGTTGTTGACACTTAGCTGTTTCAAAATTTTGGGTACTTTAGATAACACTGCAATGAACATTGCTATATTACAGATAGACAGGTATTGCTATATATACATACAACACAATATTCATATATAAATGCAGCAATATTTATATGAACATTTCTATGTATATAGCAATATATATGTATACATTTTTATACACACATAAAATTTCTAGTTGATATTGTCATTGTCTTGGGTTAGATGCTGAAGGGCTTAAATCTAGAATCTTTTGGAACTTTCAGTTTAAATTTTGTTAGAAACATTGATACTGTTTTCCATTGGAATCAAATTACTGAAGACACCTCTGATGTCAATATAATATAGTAATTTGTCTATGTTTTCCTTAATGTATTTTATGAGGTTGGGTCTAACAACAAAACTTTGGTGGAGGGAATTTGACACTGGTAGTCGGATTTGCACTAAATCATAATATGCTTAAAAATTAGCTATAAGAACGTGTAAATCAAAGTGTCTTACTAGAAAAAATTAAGAAAAAATATATTTTGGTTACCTTTCATGCAACTTGTAAGATAGTGGCCCATTTTGTTATTTTGAATGAAGTTAACTAGTTCTACTAATATTAGTTATGTGTGTTTTTCATTATCCAGTTATGCTCTTTTTCCATTTATCTTCACCTGTACATATATATGAGTCAGAATTTATAACTTCCAATACAAACTTTAATTTCTGTGTGAAAGATTTATAAGATGGAATTCTAACTCTAATGCAATATGATATTTTTGTGTGTGAATTAATCCTAATTATTAACCCATAATTATAGGAAGTGTTGCTAATTAGAAAACATTCCTGCTATAGTTCTCATATTTTTAAACTCATATTTAATACGATGGCTTTTACACAGGAGCAGTGCAAAAAACACTTTGGTCATAGTTGGGTGCAATAACTTTTAATACTATTATAACCATGTAACCTAAACTACAATAAAATTATAACTAAAAATATTTTTCACAATGTATAAAAGAATTATGCCATCACATGTTGTTTATATTTAGTTTTTAAAATACTTCATATTGCCGTGTTTTCCACCTTGTAATTTATGCAGACCTACATTTATTTGTGATGATTTATAAGAGTAATATTTATGGAATGACAAAGTGATTTATCTAATGTTTTTACAACATGGCAGAGTCAAACTCTTGAATCAACATAATTTTTCCAAATTATACATACTTGTATATATAAGATACAGCAAAACTTGCTCAATGTTTTGCTTCCAATAGGCTAATGATGTCTGCCATTTCTTTTTCTCCCAAGTTTCTTCTTTTGTTCTCCTGAAATGTTTGTTAAGTTCCATTATCTATTAAACTAAAACCTAAATTCAATTCACAATATTTATATTTTAAAAATAAAAGTTTTCCTTCTATTTCTCTGTGCAACCGTTATTTTTATCATCTACTTTACATGGGCTAGAGTGATGGTACAGGGGGTAAGGCCTTTGCCTTGCACACGGCCAACAGGGCTGACCCAGGTTCAATTCCTCTGTCCCTCTCAGAGAGCCTGGCAAGGTACCGAGAGTATCTCACCAGCACGCCGTAGCCTGGCAAGCTCCCAGTGATGTATTCAATATGCCAAAAACAGTAACAACTAAGTCTCACAATTTGTTGTGAGAGTTACTGGTGCCCACTTGAGCAAATCGATGAACAACGGGAGGACAAGGCTACAGTGCTACTTTACATGGTTATTATACTTAAGGTGAATATCATTTCCATTTATGTGTGTTCCTTGTCTGTCTGTTTTTTCCCAGTACTTTTCTCCATACATTCCTTATTTAGTTCTATGCATTTTGTCTATACTTTCTGTTTTATTATTTAACTATTTGCCTATTTCTAATTTTATGGATTTATAATATCCACGACCTCTAATGATTTCTGCAGGTCAGTTAAAATCAGTTGCTGCTATTTCTCAGATTAAAGTATGCCAGCCTGCTTACCTTTATTTTCTGTGAAATTTTATTTTTTTACATCTTACTTAGTGATATCAAGACCTCCTTTATTCTTGTGATGTCTGTAGCATGGTTTCAATCCTCTGGAGGATGTTGTTGAGGTTCCATGAGTCACATAGAATATGAAGTCATTGTGTAGTTAATTCATACAATATCCAGAAAAGCAAAATGAAAACAGAAAAGGGCACAAAAAAGATAAACAAAAATATAGGCATTAGCACTGAGTCCCTAATAAATGGCATATTTAAGAGATCACACTGCACCTTGGCATATGAACACACTCTTTGTTAGGCTCTGCGCATTTCAACTTTCTGTAGGGGTTGGTCTTGTTGTTTACAGAGATTCATACTGACATAATATTGAGAATTTACAGTTCAGATATGGAGGTTTGTATAAAGATGTGTTCCATGAGAGGAATCCTGTTTGCATGATGCTTTAAAAAGAATTCCTATAGAACTGTGAAAAGATGTGCCTATTGAAATTTTATTGCAAAATAGTAAAATCTACATTCAGAAAAATCCATTTAAGGATACTATTTTTGTAATGTATGTATATCATCTGCTCTCTTCCCTTTAGGTAGAAAATGCTTCCCTGTGTTCACATACTGTGAAGACTTGGACTCAAACAACTCCAGCTTGTATTCTGCAACTGCTTCAGGATGTAAATGTAGTTTGACCTTTCCCTGATGGGCAGTTAAATCATGGACATGCTATACCATTTATTTTGGACAGTCCTTCCAAAAATGCTTTGGCTTCTCTCTTGAATGCTCACTAAGCATTTGTAGCTGACAAGGACAAGGAAGAAAGCCGTGAACTGGAAAGTTATCTTACAATGAAAATTACGAGCACATCTTGCATCTGTCCAGTCCTAGTGTGTCTCTGTTTTGTTCAGAGGTGTTATGGAACAGCTCATCACAGCTCCATCAAGGGAACCAGAAACCAAACCAAACACATTGAAGGGGAAACCGAAGTCCATCATCGTCCCAAAAGGGGATGGGTTTGGAACCAGTTCTTTGTTTTAGAAGAACACATGGGACCAGATCCACAGTACGTTGGAAAAGTAAGTCATTATTTGATTGCTTCTTATTTCTTTTTATGAAAAATGGATTGGAATTAGGCTCAGGACTGGGGGACATTATATGTCTCTATGATATTATACATGGAGACATATGTATTATATTTTATACATATATTATACATATTATATATTATACATATATTTTGTATGATACTATACAAAGTTCTTTCTTATAATAGACACTCCAAATATCATGAACAATGAACTTTATTAGTTGGGTGACATCTCCCAAAAATATTGTTTCATACATACTGGATTCAGAGATGTTTGCCAATATAAATTGCTCTTTCTGTTCTCTGGTGAAAAAATGAAAATGTTTGAACATAAAAATCAGTCATGTTATTTTAATATGATGGAGGTATACTAGCATTAACATCACTGATTGATAGATGAATATTTAATTGTTATCAATTGCTCATTTATTGAAGCTAGAAAGAAGATCCTATGTCATAATCATTTATAGAGTTCTGTTCAGCATTAGTGACAGCATTCACAGATAAGCCATCCTTAAGCATAATCTTACTCTGGGCCAGAGAGATGATCCAGAGCCCAGGTGGATAGTAGCCCCCATACCAAAGGTCCCCACCCCATGGGATTGCAGATGTATATTTAAGGGTACCTGTGTACTGACCCTGGTCACTTTTGCTACTCCAGGACCCCCAGCAGAAACACATCCTTGGGAACTATAATGAAACCATCTGCCCCTTTGGCAAAAATAGGCTCATTTATGCCACTCCCAGCAAAAATTTTCATTCATATGTGGATACATTTTCAGAGAACTCTACACTGATGGTACAGGTTTTGTGCAATGTCCATTTGGAAATAATGAACCTCCAAGACTGAAGTTTGACAAAGGACTGAGTGACTCCACACCAGCATCCCTGTCAAAACTCTGGACAAGGCATTTCAATGGCTTCTCATACCCTGGAAATAGTGTACTGGGGAAATGGGACCATTTCAGTATGTGTCACCTCGACTGGTGGGAGAGGAAAAGCTGTGAGGTGGGGCCCGCTGGGTCACAGCCCCAGAAGCTGTACTGTTGGGCCAGTGTGGCAGATGGGAGACAGCCAGCACCATGGGGGCTGACTTCCTCTTTCTTGGCTATTTATTTTCACTTTAGCACTGCTCAGACTAAAATGCAAAGAAAAAAGGAAAGATAAAATGAGTAGTCTGTGCAAGCCATGGTGACTCCCTAAGGAGTGGGAAGGACAGGTTCACAAGCCATCTGGTCCACAGTGCTCCAACAGGGAGCACTGCCACTGTATTTTACCAATACAGAAGCAGAGCCATGAGAACATGGAACACACATGAAAATAGACTGGAGCATTTCTAGCATTTTCTTCTCTGCATATTGCAAAGAGGCAAAGGACACACAACTTCATCCCCCCACCCCAACTCCCCCATACACACACTGTAGAATATCCATTCCATTGAGCAACTAGAGAGGAAAAAAATTAACATTAAAAAGTGCTTAAAAATACAAAATTTATTTTTGTCATAAGCTCCAAGATACTTTTCTCTGTAATTGTGAAGATCCTTTAAAAAGAAGAAAAAGGAGAACAGAAACAGGTTTCTTTTTTATTCTAAAGAACAATATTTTATTATATAAATTTTAAAAAGTACTTATCTGTGCGGTTGGAGCAATAACACAGTGGGTAGGGTGTTTGCCTTGAATGTGGCCAACCCCACCGACCCAGGTTCAATTCCTCTGCCCCTCTTGGAGAGCTTGGCAAGATACCAAGAGTATCTTGCCCACATGGCAAAGTCTGCAAGCTCCCCATTATGTATTCGATATGCCAAACGCAGTACCAACAAGTTTTACAATGGAGACATTACTGGTGCCCGCTCGAGCAAATCGATGAACAACGGGAGGACTACAGTGCTACAGTGCAACATCTCTTTGACTCTGGAGGTAGCATAGGGCATTCCCAGTTCAATCACTGGCACTGCATGGACCCCAGATTCACAGGGTGGTGAACATCACTTAAGAGACAACTCCCAGCCCCAAAAGACTCTGTTAAATACAGTCATCATTTTAATTTGACTTCAAACCAAAGTCAGTACCTTGATAGAAAATGGAAAGCGGGGGTGGGGGGGGCACGCTCTCATTTTCTCCTTGATTTCTAGTCTCAGGGAAAATGAACCCCATTAGGTCAGCTAGTAATTCTTTTCTGGACTTGTGTGTGAGTGTATTAGCCTGAGAGCTCACTCTCCAAAGGCAGCCCTGAGTGGCTCTGAAGTGGTGCAAGTACACGAAGGTTCTGTGGAAATTGGTCTCTAGGCTGCCCTTTATGGTTTGAATGTGTAATTCGAAAGGGTCACCCACAGGGTTATGATTCTTTTATTCTCTACTGATCTGGGTTCTCGCCCAGCATGTGTCTTCCTCTCTATTCTAATATGCCTTTGTGCACAAATCTAAGAAATAGTACAGATTCTATCCCCTTTCACAGCTTCTCAAAACATATCCATATACAGAAACATTCACCCAGATACCATAAATTATGATGAATTTTTCAGAGGACTATGAATAATTATGATCAATATATTTGAAGGGTGAGAGAAAACATTCAAAGGATGGGCTATTCATACAATGCTGGAGCCCGGGTTTATTCTTCAACATGGATAATTCCCTGCATTCCATGGGACGTGACTTCTGAGCATGGAATAGGTTGCTTCCCTGAGATCCAACAACTGTGCCTTTCCTTAATGCATATATGCTTCAAATATTAACTCTCTTACTCAGGGTTACTCCTGGTTCTGTGCTCAGTGATCAGTCCAGGCGTTGCTTGGGCATCATAAGCAATGTGAAGTATTGAAGCAGGGTCGGTCATGGCCAAGGCAAATTCCTTGTTCTGTACTGTTTGTCCTGTATCTGCTATTCATTTTTTTATATTTATTGAATCACCTTGAGAAAAGTTACAAAGTTTTCAGGTTTAAGTCTCCATCATACAATGATGAAACACCCGTCACTTCACTAGTGCACATTTTTCACCACCAAGAACCCCAAAATACTCTCCCCTTACCACCCCTCCCGATGCCTGTGAGGCAGATGATTTCTACTTAACTATCTCTCTGCTTTGACTACATTCATTATTTCGACAAAAGATGCACCATTATTATTTGGAATTTCTTCCCAACAATCAGTACTGCTGAAAATGCATTGGGAAATAGTTTTTTTTCTATTGCTGGTTATGCAGACCATATGATGTCACATGGATGCTATAGCGGCCGTGCAATTTTGGATTTCTAATATTTTACTAATTGAGTCTGGAGGAATTTCTGCCAAAAGCTGGATAATTACAAGATTGGTTTATGTGCCTCTGGGGCCATGGCAGTGCTGGAGAGCCTCTCGTGGGGGGCAACTCGTGGCCACCGTAGAGCGTGGAGGCCGTGCTGGTTCCACCCCCATCCCATGAGGCTGCAGTTGCCCCATTACCGCTGGCTCATATCTGGTTGTCCAATGAGCTCTGAGGCGGTGGCCACTGTGCCGTGGGAGGGAAGTGGGAGGTGGAAGAGACAGACATTATTTTACTCCCGGGGGTGGGGACATGGAACAGTGCCAAGTTTAACGCATAGTCCATTCACATTTCTGCCACAAGCTGCTGTGTTCTGAATTAGGTCCGTGTGCCTCTGGCGCCATGGTCGTGCTGGATAGCCTTTCATGGGGGGCACTCGTGGCCTTGGTAGGACATGAAGCTATTCTATTTTATTTTTAAGAATAAATTTATAGGTTCGGAGGATAGCATAGTGGGTAGGGCATTTGCCTTGCAAGCTGCTGACACACACAGGTTCAATCCCCGGCCAGCCCATATGGTTCCCCAAGTATTGCCAGGAGTAATTCCTCAGTGCAGAGCCATGAGTGACCCAAAAAGCAAAATAAACAAATAAATTTATATCTCAAACAGAAATACATTCATAATGAAGAAAACATATATGCACATATTTTCACAGCAGTCATGAGTAAAAGGCAGCATTCTTATGGAAATGGTATCTGCAGAGATGGGCCTAGGCAGCGAGCTGAAAATCGTTGCCATCGTGGGGTGGTGGGGTGGGGAGATAGCTAATGCATGTTTTTTAAATTCAAATATATATGATTTTATGCACATATGCACATATATGATTTTATACATATACACATATATGATTTTTGTCAAATTGTTCTTGATTATAGTTGTATATATCTTACACAAAAAGTAATATTTCACATTATAAATATGTTTGGTGAACTTTGAATAAGAACTCTCCATATTTAGTTCACATCTAGTTCTTTGGTGCATACTAATTTCTATCACTTTTCTGAGATTTTCTTAGTAATAGTTCATTAGGAGGGAATTTACCTTACTAAAATAGTTACCATTTAATTTTAAAGTGTCTGGGGGCTAGAGCGAAAGAACAGTGTGTGGTATTGCATACAGCAGGTCTGGTCTGATCCTTGGCATCCCGTATGATCTCCTGAGCACTTCCAGGAGTAATTCCTGAGTGCAGAGTCAGGAATAACCCCTGAGCATTGCAAGGTGTCCCCCAAAATCAAACATAAGGAAAGTTTTATGTTGCTAAAGCCATTCATAATGATACATAAAACCTCTCTAACATCACTAAACTCATTGCTTTTATTGCTTTTAGTTCTTTTAAAGAACTGTAATTTATTTCTTTATGGCATTTCTTTCCAAACAGATATTTTTAATGAACAATTTTTCCTTTCCTTGATGCTTCTTTTTATTTTGTTACCATATTTTGTTATTATCACATGCAATACTGCAATGTTCTCAAATATATATTACTGGATATATTTAGATATTATTTGTAATGGCAAAGATATCCAGGGCTACAATGAACTTGGTTTACCCATATCTTCTCAAATTGGTGTTCTTGTTTTATGTGACTATGCAAAAAGATATCAAGAAATGGAGTTGCTAAGTCATGTGGTAGCCCTACTTTTAAGGTTTTGAAAATTCTCTATAATGTTTCCCTAAAATGCTGAACCAATTTTGCCAATAGTAGATGAGGGTTTGTTTTTCTCCGTCCTACTGCCAAAATTGTTTCTTCTGAATTCTGATGTGTCAAATTCTCACCTGTGTGAAGTGCTAACTCATTGTAACTGTTGATTTGCGTTTATCTGACAATGAGAAGTAAGATATATTTCAGACATGTCAGTTGTTCATTTGGAAGACTTATTTAACTGATGAAAATTATCTCTAAGTTAGCAACAAACACATATATAAACACACACATGCATATACATACTAATATAACATTTTTGTTACTAAATTGATGCACTTTGCAGATAAAATATATGTTTATTTGAATTAGTGATTTAGAAAATATTAGTGTAACACTTGCAAATTAATAATTGATTTAAGCATTTTTAATTTTTATCTAAAATATAACATATGCTCAATTTTTACTTTCTTTAACATAAAAATCTAGAAAAGAGTTAAATGATATCTTAATGGGGTTCTATCCAGTCTTAATTTTATAAATTAAGCATTGTATTCAAAGAGCACATAGGGCTTTATTTATTTGCCAAAGCTGTTATTAATTTGTTTATTACTTTTATAGTATTTTTCAGTGAAATAACTGTTTGGAAGACTATAGTTTTAAAAGTTCAGCTTTAGACCAAATCAAAATATTTTGATTATTGATATATTTTCACTTTTCCTGAGATTGTAATACAATTCCTGGGGAGAATTTTTTTTTAAATTCTGAAATATTAAGTTTAATTTAATAGATGAAAATATGCACTTCAGTAAAGATTCAATTACTCTTAAAAGCATCTGTATCTAAAGTATAAAGTGTTTTTCAATTTTAATTAATGTTTTTATAAATTACACACAAATGATGGCAAAATTGACCAGCAAAACTTGTATCCCTACTGCTTTCATGATGCTTTTCATGCCACGTGACATGTAATGATATTTGACAATCCTCAGTCAACTGCTCTTGGTTTGTATTTTCCTTAATCTTGCATGAAGGATTTTTTTTGTAGCAGTTAATATCTAGAGTCTTGTTAGAATGCTGATAAAGATTTTCTTTTAGACTTCAACTAAATATCTACAAGCACCAATACAATTCCTTTTCCATATGTTCATCAAGAAGTAAAATTTTCAAGAATACCATTTTTCAATGGAAGATAGATCCTTCACACATAAATGGGTCAAAAATATCTATGAATCCTAATGGGAAAGTAGTTTTGGTTGTGACAAGTAGGAGTGTGGCGTTATTGGTGTTTAGTTGTGGGTATAAAAGCTGCTACTAACCATTCTCCACATATAGAATATCTTTTTTCAATAATTAGCCAACATACGTGGCAGTGGTGCCAGTATTAATTTCAGTCACAAATCATACCTCTTTTCATCAAAATATTTGAATAAATGTCTCCTTATATCATAATCGTGATACTTTTGTCATACCATCCAGGCAAGTATGAATTTTAATTTTAAACAAGATTACTGAATTTCCCAAGCAGTACTAAAAAAATTTTTCTTTTGCCTGGTGATGGTATTCAAATCCAGAATCTTCCAGGTATGAAATATTTGCTTAACCAGTAAGATATATCTTTGACTCTATATTTATGATTATCTAATATGTACGGCTACTGCAAACTGCAAATTTATTTTGTACATGATCGCAATGATTTTTTTTCTTTTGTGTCAAAACTGGCAATGCTCAGGGGTTATTCCTGACTCCGAACTCAGGAATTTGTCCTGGTGGTGATCAGGGGACCATACAGGACACCAGAAATAGAACCTGGTTTTGCCTCATGCAAGGCAAACATCCTACTCACTATACTATCACTCTGGCCCTGTCAATGTTTTTTTTTTATTTCTTTTTTGTTGTTGTTGTTCTACTCTAATGACTTCTGGAGTTTCTGTGTGTTTAGCAATGTAATGTTTTATGTTTACTTTCATTATTACTCACTAATTTTGTTGCATGAATTCCTGATGTTTGCTTTTTTAAATTTTTATTTATTTTTTTATTAGTGAAACACCATGAGGTACAGTTGTAGATTTACAATTTTTTGTGCTT
>JAOXYA010000018.1:35197842-35207890 GCA_028565675.1 Sorex palustris
TTGGGTACGCCACGGGGAGTTTGCCAGACTCTGCCATGTGGGCAGGTTACATTCGGTAGCCTGCCAATTTGTCCAAATAAGGAATGAGATGTCATAATAGGATGTCGCGCGGCACAATGCACCTATTCCTCTGTCTTTATTTGTAACATCTTTCTTTGTGCTCTGTTGACTTGTAAATATTTTTTTCTCTTCTCCCTAAGTCCTTTGCATAGTTTACTCAGAGCAATGTTCTTTTTGTATGGACACAAGAAGACAGTATATGCTATGCTTTTGTAACATGACTCTCATTGTTGTTATTTTCCTCCTGGGCATCTGTTCTCTCCACCTAAGCCTCAGCTGCCCAACCCATGTACTAGTTCATAAGTCACCTTCTCCAAATTGGTATATTGTACCACCATAGGTAACTGTATTGGCTAAAACAAAACACATTATGAGAGCAGGGGTGAATACATTTATCTAAAGAAAATCTATTCTTTCTTTCTATAATAGAAATGCAACCTATTTAGAATTTAAAGTACCTTAATACATTAAAGAATTTTTTAAGATGGCTTTCATTTCTCCACTGCACTGTAGCACTGTAGCACTGTTCTCCTGCATTCATCAGTTTGTTCCAGCAGGCACCAGTAATGTCTCTATTGTCAGACTTTTTGTTACTGTTTTTGGTATATCAAATATGTCACGGCTATCCTGCCAGGCTTTGCCGTGCAGGCTGCATACTCTCAGTAGCTTGCCAGACTCTCTGAGAGGGGCGGAGGAATCGAAATGGGGTTGGCCCTGGGTTGGCCTCCTGCAAGGTAAACGCCCTACCCTCTGTGCTATCACTTTAGCCCATTTCTCCACTAATTAAAAATATTAAATCAAAGAATATCACAAATATGTTTTTTAATAATAAAAAACACAATTAGCCTACAAAGCAAACTTCTTAGAAAGTAATGAATTTCACATGCAGCTCCTTGTTTTACGTCATGATATTCACATGATTAGGAAGCCAAACTTAAATTCTATAACTCTTTCTTCAGTTATCTCCACAATGGTACCATATGCATCTATCTCATTAAGTTGCTGAAAAGAGTGCATAATGTATATCAATATATGAAAATATATAAATATTGAAGACAGGCACATATCAGGAATCTTTATATATTTTTATTATTCAAATAATACATAAGAATGTATTGATATATATACATATATATACAGACACATATCTATGAATAAAAAATTACCTCTCTGATACAAGAAACATCAGTCCTATTTGGGAAAAGTATCTGTGTGTCCTACTCTAGCTGAGATGCATGAAAGAAAAATAGTTTATTTGATCTACAACTGGACATGGTGTGGTTAATAAATGATTGCTTGATATTGTAGTAAAGCATAACCAGCCATTATTCTGCCAACTTACTTCTCTACAGGGACTAAAATGGTACTGGAAGGAGTATCCTGAATTCCATAATGGAATGATTGGAAGCTCAAAAAACATAGGATGACACTGAATGATAAAGAACAAAGAAACACCGAAGCAATGAAGAAAGTGCTTCAGAGAATAGACGCAATATTTCTTCATGTCAGTTGGTAATCACTTCAGTGAGATGCATTGCTTTCATACCAGTGGAAATTCGAGGGATGATAACCAGAAAAAAAAAGTAAAAGTATTTTCAGACACATCATATCAGAAGGTCTCTCCACCTTCACTTTCAGAGTGAACATAATTCTTGTTTGTTGAGCTCTTTAAGTCGAGGAATGCAAATAATAGACACAAGAGAAATGATTGATGCCATGAACGTCTCGACTTTCATTGCTGAAATGAGATCTGAACATATCTCAGCTGAAATAAGCGGCAACTAACCTCATGCTGGTGTTTTAGTAGATCTCTAACTTTCTTTGAGTTCTGTATATTATTGATACATTTCTGAGTACAGAAGAATCACCACTTAGGAGGTGAAGCACAGCAGGGAAATCACTTTCCTTTCATATGGCCCACCCAGGCTCAATCCCCAGCATCCCATATAATCCCTCAAGCACCACCAGGAGTAATTACTAGGTGCAGAACTAGTTGTAATCCCTGAGCATCACTAGGTATGCCCCACAAAAAAAAAAATCATTCTGATGAGAAAAAAATATTTAACCACATCAAAAATATATATATTTTTAGAGGCTGGTTACAGTGCATGTACTAGCATGAGCAGAATCAAGTTTGATTGTTCCCAACACAGAGTCTCTCCAGAATCGCTCAGTGCCACCCTGGAGTTCCCTAGTCTCAGTGGCATAGTCCAAGTACCCCTGACAGCACAGAGTCCATTCATTGAACAATGAGATTCCCACTGACTGAGAAACACCATAAGGCTATCAGGTCATACCAGGAACTGTTCTAGACTCTAGATACTAGTGGAACAAATCAAATGTGTTTTCATTTAACAAACAACCTACTCCATGATGCAATGGAATGAGGACCACACAAATGAGTATAATTAGCATCTAGCTGGGTTAGAACTAAATTTCAAACAAGCAGACATGATTCAGAGCAATGGGAAAGCAGAAAATAGATTAGAGCAAGGATATAGAATAGATCCCACATTCAACATTTCCTTACAGTTAGAGACACCCCTCTCAGTAATCTGCACATTTGTGGATTGAGGTAACTTGAAACTGGTTCTTTTCCTGAGATCCTGTACTCTGGATTTCAGACAGAATAAACTCTCCTCTGATAGTAGAAGGCAAGATATAAGGATGATAAGACAAATGTAGAAGCAAGTTAAGTGTTAGACATGAATCCGATTCATAACTCTTTTCCCCAAGATCTCTCCTACTGGAGCTCAGGGGACTAGAGGACATATTGCAGATCAAAACTTGGTGTGCAAGGCAAGTTTTTCACCTGTTATACTCTCTCCAGCTCCTTTCCTGCGTTTTTCTCAAAATCTTGGTTTTTGCAGATTATAGCATTTTTTTAAAATGTGCTCTCTTAATATTCAAGATTATCTTTTTAGTCTTTCAAACTCTAGATCTCTCAAATCTCTATTTTCTACTTAATTTCTTCTTGAAAATAGGCCAAATATATATACATACGTACATCATGCATCACTGTCCTCCATTGATCATCAAATTACTCGAGCAAGTGCCAATAACATCTCTATTCCTCCCAGCCCTGAGATTTTAGCAGCCTTTTCTTACTTGTCTTTTCCCAATAATTGGAGGCTCTTTCAAGGTCAGGGGAATGAGACCAGGCTGTGGGGCAGGTGAGAGCCCTCCCCATCCCAAGAGACCCAGCACTGTCACAGCTGACCGTCACAGCCCAACCACCACCATGTTCTAGGCTGCTTTCAGATGCTCAGGCTGAGCTTCACACATGAATGAAGACCCACAGAACCCAGGTAATGTGGAACTTTGTGACCTTGGACTCTGGACTCAATGGGACCCAGAACAGAAATTCTCTGCCTGATTCCCGTAGTCTCTAGTGACTCAGGGATCACATCCAGAAGTCACATCTTATCAGCACTGGATAATTTTCTCATTAGCCACCCTCCAGAACTCATGGATGCTCCTCCCACATGGGAGTATAAAAGGAGGCTCCCAGAATCATGCCACTGGACTCCGCACAAGGCTGTGGGGCAGGTGAGAGCCCTTCCCACCCCAAGGGACCCAGCCTGGGCAGCCGACCTCCACTGCCCAACCACAACCACGCTCCAGGCCGCTTTCTGGACACTTAGGCTGATCCTCACACATGAATGAAGTACTACTGAACCCAGATACATACATAAATATAAATATATATATGTATTTACACATATATATTAGCATTTCATCACATAGTGGTAATCAACTAATACTCATAACTAACAAATTTTTAAAATAAAAACATGCTTATTTGAAACTTCTGAGGATGGGGAGAAGAGAAAGAGAGAGAGAGAGAGAGCAATGTGCTCAAGAGAGAAGGTGGACTTCTCTATGAAGTCCAGAGAGAGTGCCAATACACATTCCTCCATTAAAATTTGACGGTATGAAAGCACACATCTCAAGAGAGTAGATGTAGGCAACAAATGTGCTTGAGCACCACACACACACTAGGCAGTAACAGATATGCTCTGGCAGCATATGATTGCAGGAAACACATGGATGCAGGAAACACGTGCTCACGCAGCACGTGCCCCCCAGCACTTTACTAATTTCCAAACTTATTAGATCCAGTAGGTTTGAGCATTAAGCTATGTCTGACTCAGATATAAACTCCTCAATACAGAGATAACATAAAGCATGGCACATACAAAAATCTGAAAAGCCAAATGAAATTTCAGTTTTTCAGTCAGCTGTTCCCAGGATATCCAACACTGCCAGAAAATTCCAGGTTGTGCTGTGCTCTGGTGAACTCTGCATGCCATTTTATTCTGTGGCTTTTTTTTTCTCCTTTTAGTCTGTGACACTTTTTATGGCAGACTAAATGTTATGGCAGGTATTTTTAGAATTAGAATCTTTTATGGCAGAAAACAGGGGAAAAAGCTGATCCAATTATCTGTGCATACTTAAAGCTTGTTTTCATTCAAGCAGGTGTCAGGTCTACTCACATTTCATCAGATACACTGAAGCACATAGTCTACACTAATGATGAGTGTAGAATTATGTTCTGCCTGAAGGAAGGCATGGGAAGATGGAAATGAATGAATATATTTCCAGAGATCAAAGGAATAGATTAGAAACACAAACACCATTTAACCTAGAAATACTTAAGAGGTAGTATGACATGTGGGATTAAGAGACATAAAAGAATAACACAGTTCACAGACCTTGTGATTAAGAAGGATTTAAGGAGTCTAAATATCCTAAAAAACACCAATATTGCTGAAATGTACCAGAAATGGCTGATGGGCAAAAATTAAGAGAAGCTATTAAAGCCATAGCCGGATGATCTAGGTATCAAGGAAAGAAGGGAAAATTTAATTTTTAGTCTATGTGCCATAGGAAGCCATAACAATTTAGGAAGAGGAAAGATCAGATTTAATACATATTTCCACTTAATGTATATTTACAATATCGTTGAGAATACCAGAAAAAAGCTCCCAACTTAAACAACCAATAAATTTAATCAATCCAATGTTTGAATTAAGATACAGAACTATCCTTCTTCAAGACATGGAGGCTGAGAATCATATACTGCCATCAGTTGATGATGAGGGTAAATTTCCTTTTTGAGCAGTTATCTAGCCACAAAGTTCACTAACTATAGGCTATTGGTTCTGTAACCTAAATGTGATAATCTTATAATAGTTACAGGCACTGCTTCTGGGTGAGAGGAGAACTATAGTCCCAGGCAAGCCCAGGTCAGGCTAGCTCGTCAGATTAAGTCACGGTCATGGTGCTCCTGTTGTTCATCGATTTGTTTGAGCGGGCCCAGTAACGTCTCCATCGTGATACTTGTTGTTACTGTGTTTGGCATATTGAATACGTCATGGGGAGCTTGCCGTGAGGGCGAGATACTCTCGGTAGCTTGCCAGGCTCTCTGAGAGTTCAAGTCCCTCTCCGAGAGGTGCGAAGGAATTGAACACGGCTTAGCTGGGCCGGCTGTGCACAAGGCAAATGCCGTACCACTGTGCTATTGCTCCAGCCCATATATATATACATATATATATATGTATATTCAACAACAAAATGTATTATATATAAAATATAATTGTTGGATATCTAAATTATTAATATGATTGATTACATTTTTGTATTACTAGCAAAATTTAAA
Source organism: Sorex palustris (assembly GCA_028565675.1). Classification (NCBI taxonomy): domain Eukaryota; kingdom Metazoa; phylum Chordata; class Mammalia; order Eulipotyphla; family Soricidae; genus Sorex; species Sorex palustris. Next base: position 35,203,565 of record JAOXYA010000018.1, read on the forward strand.
AATGTAAGTTTAGTTTCAATAAATAAAATCATAATTCCTAGCAATTTATTTGGGCATGAATAACAACAACATTCAGCACAATTTTTAAGTGACAGATACAATAGAATAAATGAAAAACATTGGAGTTTAAGACAGAGACAAAAGGTTTATGTAAGCCTATACTATTTTATTTTATTGTTTTATTTTTTTGCTTTTTGAGTCTCACCAGGCAATGCACAGGGGTTATTCCTGGTTCTCCACTCAGGAATTACTCCTGGTGGTGCTTGGGGGACCATAGGGGATGCTGGGTATTGAACCTGGCTTGGCTGCATGAAGTGAAAACACCCTACCCCCTGTGCTATCACTCCAGCCCTCCAAATACTATTTTAATATTATAAAGCTAATGGGAGAATATGTCTGTAGATTCTCAGGGAAATGGTACAACTTCCATCTTAGAAGTTATGAGTAGTTCGGCACTCAAAGAAGGGGGGGTTGTTCTATCTTCATGTGTACACACACACACACACATACACACATATTTAAGTCACTGAATGTTTGGCACATAATATAAAGGCAATGCCAGTTTCTTAGTCGGATTCTTCTTCCAAACTTTTGTTTAGAAAAGATTATTTGGGTAGGGCATAAAGAATCTGGAGAGAGGTGTGTAATCTAATGATATACAGTAGGAAACTCACCCATGGGTGTGATATATGTTTCTCACTAACCAAAGAATTGTGGTAGGAAAAATTATATGATGGCCAAATATGATAAAAATAAACTAGGGGGGCTGAAGCAATAGCACAGCGGGTAGGGCATTTGCCTTGCATGCACCTGACCCAGGTTTGATTCCCAGCATCCCAAATGGTCCTCCAAGCACCGCCAGGAGTAATTCCTGAGTGCATTCAACCAGGAGTAACTCCTGTGCATCGCCAGGTATTACCCAAAAAATAATAAATAAATAAAAATCAACTAGGAAATACATTATAGAAACTGTATTTCTGAAACTCTTGATATGTAAAATATTTTTTGCCTTTACTTAGTATAATATCTCTCTCCATATAATGTAAATGACATCCGTATGTTGCAGAATTTTTTTATATTCCTCTCAATTAAATATTTTCGTACTGTGCATTCTAAAACATATGTTAAAGAACTATGTGCCATTTTGTATTATCTTATTTAAAATTTAATATAATTTAGATGAATAAATTTAAAAAGTGGATAAAAGAAACTGATTGAGACAGTAATAGAGAGATTGTGAATAAAACAATGAATTAACATTCAAAGTTCAATTTTGCTTTGATAACATTATCTTCACATTAAAAGTCAACCTAATTTCCTTGGATGAGAAGACAGCCAAAAGGCAACTAAGCCACAAACTTATTAATGTGATTGTCTTAATCATTGTTTTTAATTTAGATTAAACTGAATGTCTAAAATGGAAATTTGGAATGAAATTTATCTGACCGTGGGCACCTCCATTTCTAATCCTATAAAGAGAAAGAATGAGACTTAATTTCTCTTAATGTAGCTAACAAATAAAGACTTATACTTCCTATTAGCTGTATTACTGCATAGAAAGCATTCAAAATTTGACTTAAAACGTGTCTATCTCATATCATTAATTAGAGCTTAATGTGCAGGTTCATTAAGGACATGCAACTGCAAGACTTATTTTGGCTTTTATTTTAACTGCGGTAGCTATGCCACAAAATCTATTATCCTGCATTTTATTATAATATATACTTATTAGTTTGACTTTTAAGACTACCAAGAATGCCTTATAGTTTCCTATTTGCCATGATTAGTTATGCAAATCCATTATTTTTCCCAAAGATTCTTAAAGATAGGCTCATATTTTAATTCTTATTAAATTAAAAATAGAAAAGCACAAAACTATCAATCAAGAATAATGATTTTTATTCTTCAATTTTATCTTGATAATAGACATTTATTGTTCCCTTTCTGGCTTAAATTATAGTGTGCTGACTGAATATGACAATAGACTCCACTTAATGTGGTTATGAGTTACAGAGGTAACTTTAGGTACATTCTTTAACACCCTGACAGTTTCTCAATTGTTGAAACTCAATTCTTGATTGCTACATTTTCAAGCAGGTACTGATGCAAAGGTCTTAAAAATGGAAATAAAATAAAACCTTATTTAAATTCAGGCAAAACCATCTCTCCCAATTCTAGCAGACTACAAACAGGCACAATTATAAATGCAACATAATTATAGCAAAATGGGATAATTATAACAAGAAAGAAATCTCTCCTGTTGCATTGATTCCCATCAAATTTGTCACTGGATGTTTAACTTTAATTAAAGAGTGATTGTTGTCAGTCCCTTTATTTCCCAGTTTTAAATAAGTGGCTGCATGACCGTTTTCAATTCTGTTGACATTATTCATGGTCTGTAGCTTCTCTGAGGAAAATAAACCTGAATCTCTAATATTCCCTCACTGGGAGCTGGGAGATGAAGTCAGGTATGGGCAATGTTTAATCAGTGCCACAATGAACAAGTTAGAAATCCGGGTATTACTGAATATTGGAACACATTTCAAGCTCTACATAGGGTTAATAATATTCCAGTCTTTTGCCATTTAATCAATTTTTATTTATTCCTCAATCTCAAAATAATGATACATATGACAGCTAAACACTGTGTTGTCATTTGTCCGGGTCACATAAAGGGAAAGTATTAAAAATATTAATATGCATAATACTAACTGTTGGATATGGTGATAACTGATTATTTTAAAAGGTGTTAATGGAAATAAATATTTGAAAACAGTACTTAAGGAACTCCAAAACCTGAAAAAAAAAGTTAAACATGGGACCTGTGATAAGCAGGTAGGGCATTTGCCTTTCATGCAGCTAAACCAGGTTCAGTCTACAACTTGTCATATGATCTCCCCAGCACTGCCAGGGGAAATTCCTGAGTGCAGTGCCAGGGGGAACCCCTGAGCATTGTCAGTTGTGACCAGACTACAGCAGTGTAGCACTGTCCATTGATTTGTCCATTGTTCATCGATTTGCTTGAACAGACACATGTAGTGTCTCCATTATGAGACTTATTGCTACTGTGTTTGGCATATCAATTATGCCACGGGGAGCTTGCCAGGCTTTGCCGTGTGGGCGGGATACTCTTGGTAGCTTCCCAGGCTCTCCGAGAGGGACAAAGAAATCAAACTCAGGTCGGTCACATGCAAGGCAAATGCCCTACCCACTGTGCTATTGCTCCAGTCCATGACCAAAAACAAAAAACAAAAAGTTCAACTGTCTTATTTTCTAGTTGGTAAAGCTACAACCCAGAATTTAAGCCATATTGTGTATCTTTTATCTACCACATAAGATCAACATACTAGGACTGGAGCAATAGCACAGAAGGTAGATAGTTTGCCTTGCATGCGGCCAACCCGAGTTCAATTCCCAACATCCCATATGGTCTCCTGAGCACCGCCAGGAGTAATTCCTGAGTACAAGTCAGGAGTAACCCCTGCACATTGCCAAGTGTGACCCAAAAAGGAGGAAAAAAAATAATCAACATATTAGAAGGGACATTAGACTGGCATATACTAAAGCTACATTTTACATTTTCCAAATATTTCGTAAATAAATGATATTTGCCTTAATATTTTCTTTGACAGCAGAGAGTTCTGATCATATTTAGGTAAGGCAAGAAAGAAATGTTTATATTTATATAAAGGCTCCAAATCAAGACTCTGTCTTTAATTTTGCCATTAAATTCTAGTATTGTTGATAATCTTTCTCTGTTGATTCTTGAATTTGGTATTGAAACCACTTGTAACTGGAATGCACATAGAAATTTTAAATAGATTGACTTAGACAAAATTTAGACTATGCTTAAAGCTAAAATTGACTAATTCCATGTTACAGATTAGTATTAAGAAAACAGCACAAATGTTGGGCTGGAGAGACAGCATAGGAACAAGACTAGAGAACTGCACGCTGTCACATTTCCTGACCCTGCTTTGATGTCCGGTACTGCACATGGTCCCCTGAACCCTTCCAGGAGTGACCCTTGAGCCTAGAGACAGGAGTAAGCCCCGAGCATAGCTCAATGTGGCCTCAAAAACAGAGAAAAGCAACATAAATTATGTACATTTGGGAAACTACATTGCCGTAAAGTCTCCAAAGTTGGTGAGGGGAGACAGTGGTCCGGAACCAGTTCTAAGAAGTAGGATAAGCCCAGAAGACCACTGTGGGAAGTGGGGAGGAGACCATCCTGATTAGGACTAGATGCCTTTTATAGGCTACATTGATTTTATTGACTCTTGGCAATTGAACTTAACCTCTAGCTCCTGTCTCTTCTCCTCACCT
>JAOXYA010000018.1:35370914-35383488 GCA_028565675.1 Sorex palustris
CGTGAGCTGCGCTGTCTCCTGCTCAAACGGCGCCAACCATGTTTGTGGGCCTTGGCTTGTGTGGTTTTCCACGGGGCAAGAAAGAGCACCCAAGGGGCACTGCCTTCCATTTCTGTTATTACAACCATTAATCAATTTTTACCTCCCCATCTGTCACATGGTGGACATTTAGTGGACATTCACAAATGCACAAGCAAGATTAGATGTGGAAGAGTTGAAGGTACCGTGAACCCACTTGAGCGTCTATTTCACATTTATGCTCTTATCTGGATAAAATTTTTATTTCTATCATTACTAAGATCAACTTTAACTTGGAATAATTTTGTTATTCTATAATATGTACTCATGTTCCTAAATATATTTTTACATTTTCCTCTTGTATTTACATTTCACATATTTACTTTCAGAATTATATCTACATAGTAACAATAATAAAATACCTAACTATATGCCTTTATTATTTATGATATAGGTTTATCTAATAGATGTATCAAATTCTCACCTACAGTCTCCACAGAAAATATAAGAAGTATAAAGTAAATCAAGTTCAATCTGTGTATGTGTTTTTAAATTATAAGGACACTCAACTATAGCCAAAAAAAATTTCTTCTTCAATCTGTAATCAATTATGTGTGCCAAGACAATTAAAATAAAAAATGAAATTTGAAAGGACTCCAAGAAATCATGGAGATGAATTGATGATGATTTGGAAATATGCTGCAATATATCATTTAGTCACATATGTTGTAAAATGTACAGTTCCATTGTGCCATTTATAACATATAGACACATATGTTATAAATGCACAAGTCCATTATACCATTTATAATTACTGTGATTTGGGTGGTATATCCTTCCTTCATTGAGTTTGTCCATCTAATAATTTTATGGTGAAAGCTCAGATCACAGTTTTACATACTTGATCTTTCCACTCAAGGTTGCAAATAAAATTTTTACTTAATAATCTATTTTCTCTGTGAAAATAGTAATATGTCATAAGTTAATGATTGAACGTTAGAGAAAATTGATACTTTTATCTTTACATAAGGGGAAATCAGTTGGTATAAATCACAACTGTTATGGGGGTGAAAAGGAGTGGCAATATAACGATGAATTAAATGAAAGTGTTGATAATTTCTTAGGACAATGGATGATTAAAATAATTTGTATTAGTCAACATATATGTGGATTTTTGAGGATACAAAAAAGAAGTAAAATAATGCCTTATATTACTTGTAGACACAAAAATGTGTACTGACATCGTGATACACAATATTACATATTATAACAATATTAACTGTAGCACTGTAGCACTGTCCTCCCTTTGTTCAATTTGCTCAAACGGGCACCAGTAATGTCTCTATCATGAGACTTGTTACTGTTTTTGACATAGCAGATACGCCACAGGGAGCTTGCCAAGCTCTGCCGGGTGGGTGGGATACTCTCAGTAGCTTGCTGAGCTCTCCAAGAGGGATGGAGGAATTGAACCCGGGTCGCCCGCAAGCAAGGTAAACACACTACCCTCTGTACTATTGTTCCATCCCAACAATATTAACAGTGTCTATAATTTATTCTTTAAGAATCAAATGATTTTCTGATGTTTTTCAAACATAAATTCTCTTCATAAAAATGAAATCATAAAAGTCCAGTCTTTGTTGAAAGATTTTTTCTCAACAATGTCATTTTAATACTTGCACCCTTTTACATAACAATAATTTGTCCTTTTTAATTGCTAAAATACATTATATTATATGAATATGACCCATATTCGAACTATTTTTAATTGGTAAACATGATGCACTTCCATGTTCTAATTATTAAGAATTAGGTAGCCTAAAAGATTTATGTACAGGATCTAATTTATGCACACACAGTAGAAATTTTATCTTGTGTAACTACAGATAAAATGACTGGAACATATTACAATTAAATACTTAGTTTATTAAAAGTTGACAGATTTACTTTAAAGTATTAAACCATTTGCAATTATTATATTTTCTTTTATTTTTCCAGTATCAATGCTAAGGTTTTATTTTTTATTAAGACTTTTGGTACCAAGTAACTGTGTCTACAAAACATAGAAACTTAACAGATAGTATTTGTTTATATGACAACACTATGTTCAAAGGGAAAAATACAACTTATTGATTGTACACAAATCGACATTTCGGAGAAAATAGCATAGATGTTATTTTTTCAAAATTTAAAAAGTGACATAAGTGGAGGTACAGAATAGTACTGTAGCACTGTCCTCCTGTTGTTCATCGATTAGCTCCAGCGGCCCCAGTAATGTCTCCATTGTGAGACTTGTTGTTACTGTGTTTGGCATATTGAATACGTCACGGGGAGCTTGCCAGGCTTTGCCTTGTGGTTGAGATACTCTCGGTAGCTTGCCAGGCTCTCAGAGAGGAGTGGAGGAATCGAACCCAGGTAGACCACCTTGGCCTCATGCAAGGCTAAAGCCCTACCTGCTGTGCTATTGCTAAAGCAAAAAAGAAAGTTATAAAGAACTATATTAAAATTATAACAATAAAGGATGCACAGAGCAGTTAGAACATCATAAAACCTGCTCTTCTATAAAAATAAATAAAAGGAAAAATTTGTCAAGAACAATATTTTTAGAAATCTTGAAATTGAAATTGACAAATCTAAAATAATTTAAAGGGTTTTTATTTTTTCAAAACCTATTAAATCACACTAAATATAGTAGAGCGATAGCACAGCAGTAGGGCGTTTGCCTTGCATCGGCTGGCCCAGCCGACCTGGATTTGATTCCTCCGCCTCTCTCAGAGAGTGGAGAGTATCTCGCCTACACGGCAAAGCCTGGCAAGCTACCTGTAGATGAACAATGGGAGGACAGTGTTACAGTGCTGCAGTGCAAATATAGTGACGATTATGGCATTCCTTGCCTTATAAAATCTCTTTTATTGATATATGGTTATACCAATCTCTTTATTGATATATGGTAGCCTTGAAGATCTCATAACCATAACCAGCAATGACTCGGCAACCCAAATAGAAGAAAAATCACTTGATCACTTGACTTCCCATTAATCATCAATTTGTTCGAGAGGGCGCCATTAACGTCTCCCTTTGTCCCTGTCCTGTGCTAGTGTAGCCCAATGGCATCTGTTCATTCTAGGAACACGAAGAGCCTCAAACCAATCATTCAGGGTCTTGACGAAAAAGTCTGACTATCTTGTAGGTGGGTGGCCACGTGATCTTTTGACATCCCATGGAATCCAGTTGGTAACAGCTCTGGTCCAGCGGTCGTCTCCAAATCTCATTACGTGTCCAGCCCATGTGATTTTCGACACCTTGGCAAACGAGACAGCGCCCCTGATTCTTGACTTTCGACGGAGATTGGAACTCTGGATTCTTTCTCTCATTTGAGTGAAATGTGAAATAAAATATATGAATATGAAATAATATAAAAATATATGAATATGAAATAATATGAAAAATATTATTTTTCTTTCTTCTATTCATCCTTTCATGTCACCTACATGGAAACTGCTTTAGAATATATTGCTTGTCTAGAAGGAAAGATATAGAAAGTTTATAAGGATAGCGATTAGTCAAGCATTGCTTCTTTTCCCATTCCTACATCTATCACTATACTTATTTTAATAATAAAATATACCTACTTTATTATTTTATAAGTAATTTTTATATTTCTGCATCTATTACTATATTAGGTGAGCCTATTTATAAGAATCATCTTAATATCAACTTCAATGGAACCAAGATGTTTCCATATTGGAAATTATACTAGCTAAAGAGGAAGTCCTGTACTGCATTTGTTTTCCATTACTGTGCCTCAAATTACCAAAATTTTAATAAAATGGTCTAAACATTCATCGGTTACTTCAAAATTTATGCATTAAGATACTTAACTGGATTTAACTGACTACTCTGTAATAGGTTTCAATAGCTGAAAAAAAAAAGCATTGCCTGCTTCAGTCCACTCAACCAAGCATCATGGCCTTCTCCCAAGATCAGAGTTTTGAGCAGAATTGTCTCACTGGCAGTTGTAGAGCCCATGTTGAATTCATTTTTCCAATCCAGGAGGACAAGAATATCTCTAAATTATTTCCAGTATAACCTTTCCTGTGATGAACTTTAAAATTGAGTAATTTACATCGTGAAATACATCTTGTATTATGTCTTCACATTTGTCACACTGTGTGTCCTAAGTAGGGGTGATATCTGCTCTCTCTCCGGTACAGTATTTCCACACTCTTGGGGAAGATTTAGGACATGTATATAGCAGACATGTATATAACATAAAGGGAATCCTAGGAAACCTTTTATTTTCCTTTTTTTTCTTTTGAGAGGTGGGGCCTGGGGTATGGCATGGAGAGTTGACCAAGTTCTGCTGTGGTCAGGTCATAGTAAATAGTGGAATTACTCCTGGCAGTGCCAGGGAGCCACATGGGGTGCCCAGAATTGAACCTGAAATGGTTTTGTACATGGCTAGTGCGGTACTCCTGTAATGTCTCTCTGCCTGTCTAAAGAACTTCTTAAGATTGCACCAATCACAAAACACTTTCCTGTGAAATCAACATATAATTTGACTGGAATTAAAATATCCTATCTATTCATCATTACATAGGTCTTCAAATTTGAGAAATTGAATTTATAAAATAATTTTACTTCACCAAACTTTAAAAAAGAAAAACATTGAAAAAGAAACAGAACAAATCTGAGAAATAAACTTCTTAAGATGATGCATTTATTTATTGTAAGTCAGAGTGGACAGAGCAAAAAAAATAAGTTTAGTTTTAAATAAATGTCTCCTGTGTGACTGGAATGTTGATTAAATGTTGAATAAATCAATTTTACATCATAATTGGTAACAGTTTATTTGTGCCTAAAGGAAAGAAAAAGGCTACATTGGTGTGTATCTCACTGTGATTCAATAAAAAAGAAAAGAAAAAATTACAGTGGTATAAATTTCAAAGTGAGAAAAAAATTAAAATTATTAAAATCAGTATTTTTATTATCATAAATAAGCTCTAAGAAAATTCATATACTACAAAAAAATTAAAATGTAAAATACCCGAGTGCCTGAAAACAGATAACTAGTTAAAGAAACTTTGGTACACCATACAATGGAATACAATGCAGCTGTTAGAAAAGACAAAGTCATGAAATTTACATACAAGTGGAAATGGACTACATGGAAAGTATCATGCTAAGTGAAATAAGTCAGAAAGAGTGGGACAGACATAGAAAGATCGTATTCATCTGGGGAATATAAAGTAACAAAATAGGAGACTAACATCCAAGAATAGTTGAGATAAGTACCAGGAGGTTTACACCATGGCTTGAAGGCCAGCGGCACATGCTAGGGGAGAGGGCAGCTCAGACAGAGAAGGGAATAACAAGTAAAGGGTGTTGGGAGGATCCTCCCAGGATGGGAGATGCATGCTGAAAGTAGACTATAGACCAAGCATGATTGCCATTCAATGCCTCTTTTGCAAACCTTAGCAACCAAAAAGAGAGAGACAAACAAAAAGGAATGCCCTGCCACAGAGGCAGGTTGAGATGGGGGGATGGGAGGGGTGGGAGAGATACTGGGATTGGTGGGGGTGGAGAATGGGCACTGGTGGTGGGATGGGTACTCGATCATTGTATTACTGAAACTGAAGCACAACAACTTGTACGTTAGACCATTCATTCACTGCACCTCATGGTGTTTCACTAATAAAAATATAAAATAAAATAAATAAAATTTTAAAAAGTTAGCCATCTAAAGAGTTAACATATTTCATATTTAAAAGGTCACTTTGGAATAAGCATAGGTTTTATTAAATAAAAAATTCCATGCAAAAGGGACTAAAATGTAGGTATACTTTATAGAGGTAACTAATTAAGTAAAATTTTCTATCCAAAAGAATTGGGTGAGGGAAATTAAAAACTAAAATTTTCACATTAACTCAGAAAGCAGATTTTTCATTCTATCTAAACATTTAACATACTTCAATAAGTATAAGTAATTATTCTGTAATCTATGTCAAACAGTTAAAAATATCTTACTAGATATTCTACCAAAAAGGTGGTAGATCTTCTTTTAATAACCCTTGCTGGATTTTTCTGATAATGATAAGAAATCATCTCTGACACTCTGGTAGCAATCTGCATATGATTAGAGGCAATGTTTCTGCATTTCATCTAAACACTTATTTTTAACTTGTCAAAGGCTGCTCTAACAGCATGGCCCTGCATATTATTGAGAATCTAGCCCCACATTGTCACATCAAAGGTAATCAATGGGCTTGAATATGACCAATTAATTCTAAAGCACAGGTCACAAAAGATTTTCTAAGACACTGAACAAATAAGCAAAAGGAACAAATTTTACAGGGCTAGAAATAAATGTCTGATGACACTCATGCAAAATAGAATCATTAATAGTCTGATCTCTTAAAAACAAAGATGAAAATAGGATCCTTTCCATGTATAGTTAGCAGACTTCATAATAACAGCTTAGTCCTTTTTTGCTGTGTTAGACCATTCATTCACTTTCATTTTAAGTCCTATTCCTTTAACTGATGAGGAATTTACATATGTCTCTTCATTCAAATGTGTCATTAAGATGCTGGATAAGTTTCAGGGTTTGGAAATGATCCTCAGACATCTGTCTCTGGAACACTTAAGGAGCTAGCTATTCCAAACGGTCCCTGGACACCTCTCATCAGAATACATTCCTGGTGCTCTACATTAGCATGAGGACTAACTTAAAAGCAAAATGTTACCATTATGTGGGTAAGGTCAGCCTTGTCACATTTGTGGGAGCAATCACAGACACACACACACACATATACACTCCTCACACACACATGCCCCACTTGAGGGAACAATGTTCCTATCTCTACATATTCTCCAAAAGCAAGAGATGGAATTTTGATTTATAAAATCTGAAATACTGAAAGAGGAAGATGCCCTGTGGGTCCAGTTCTTACTGGTCTGAACCAGCTGAGAGTGGCCAGAGAAGCTAGAAAGAACCAAATGCAGGATTTGGCCTGTAGGGACATTTAATGATGAAATAATGATCTCTAACATCAAGAAACACACTTATGAGGTATAGACACAGAAGTTAATATTTGAGTGCAAAATTGCTGATTAGCAAAAATATGAAAAAAGCTGACACATCTTTAAGTAAACAAATGATTAAACTCCCTGAACCTGTTAGTGCCTGTGTGAGTTTTTTTTTAATCATTGCTGAATAATACCACAAGCTTCACAGCTTAAAACAACACCTTTTTTAAAAAATTTTTATTAGTGAAGCACCATGAGGTACAGTAGTAGACTTACAAATTTTTGTGCTTGGGTTTCAGTTATACAATGATCAAGTAACCATCCCTCCACCAGTGCCCATTTTCCACCACCACGGATCCCAGTATCCCTCCCATCCCCATCCCCTTCATCCCACCCTGCCTCTGTGGCAGGACATTCCCTTTTGTTCTCTCTCTCCTTTTGGGTGCTGTGGTTTGCAAGAGAGGCATTGAGTGGCAATCATGTTTGGTCTATAGTCTACTTTTAGGATGCTTCTCCCATCCTAGGAGGATCCTCCCAACACCCTTTATTTGTTGCTCCCTTCTCTATATGAGCTCCTAGAAGATCAAGTTTTGAATGATTTTAATGAAAGAACATTCTGGAAAAGACCAAGCTATACAACCAGTAAGATGACTAGTGGTTCATGAATTTTCATGGGAAGGTGAGGGAAGGATGAATAGGTAAAGGACAGAAAATTCTTAAGGTAGTAAATTTATTGCATTTGATTCTATAATAGATATCTGACATTGTGCATGTGTCACAATTCATAGAATTTTATGGTTCAAAAAGTCAATGAATCTTTATGGAATGCTTTAAAAATCATTTAGAGGACTGAATCGGTCCCTGGAAGGAGGGTAGACTATGCTAAGAGAATCTACATGCAGGACACAGTTTCACTAAAGGGAACAGGGAAAGAGATGCTTAATTGAGTTAACTTTGATTTCCAAGGAAATCCATGGAGTCCAAAAGACTAGAGACAAAAGGTCCTTATTCATAGAGCCATTGTGTGCTAGCCAGTGGGGTTGTTAGCCACAAGACTCTATGAGTTTTGATATACCAGAAGGGAACAATTGAATGAATGGAAAGTGGTAGAAGACAGATTTCCCACACAAAGCAGCAAGAGGAGGATCTTAGAATCATCCATATGACAGGGGATTAGATTTGTGGAGCTCAGTTTTAATTCAATTTAACCTAATATAAATACAGTTATGTAAGAGATGTGTCAACATTATATACAGCATATATGTATAACATATAACGTACATGTATAAGCTATAAGATAGCCTATAAGGAAAAACAACTCAATAGCAACAAGCATGCCTAGTCCCCAGATCCTAGTTTCTAAGAGCATTTTCCAATAAAAGGAATTAAGGCTCCTTGAAGAGATGTTTGAATCTGTGTCAGAAGAGTAGATTAAAGGACTATCAAGCATACTCTGCATGAAAGAGGCCCAGGTGGAATCTCAGGCACTGTAGGGTCCTTTGGGCACCTCCTTAAATCCCTGAACAAGATTGGGTATGGTCCAAAAACAAAACATAGAAATGTTAGATTCTAGGACTAAGGCAAGTGTGGCATAATAGAGTAAGAAACATTTGGTCTCATCCTGCTTCCTGGCATAGAAATTCCTAAAAAAAATCCTAAAACCTTGGCATTTCTTAAGTGATAGAGTTAGAAGGACATCTTTGATTATTCACTACAAGCCCTTCAACCATGCCTTAGTTTATGCTAATGACATGATTCTTGGACGATGGGTGCTGACTGGTTGCCATAAGAGTCAACCATGTTGCTTGGAGAGTTGGTGCTTTAGGCACTCCATCCCCACCACCTCCAAAGTAGGGTTAGGGGATTCTGGAGACTGAGTTAATTGTAGCACTGTAGCACTGTCCTCCCATTGTTCATCAATTTTGCTCGAGCAGGCACCAATAACATCTCCATTGTGAGACTTGTTGTTACTGTTTTTGGCACATTGAATACATCACGGGTAGCTTGCCAGGTTTTGCCATATGGGCGGGATATTCTCAGTAGCTTGCCGAGCTCTCCGAGATGGGTGGAGGAATCAAACCTGGGTCGGCTTCCTTCAAGGCAAACACCCTACCTGCTGGGCTATTTTTCCAACCCTACTGACTTAATTACCGAGGTTTAATGATTGTGCCCATGTTATGGAACATTCATGAGCCTTCAATGACAAAACTCAAAGAGTTGTCAAATTGTTGAACACATTCAGGTGCCAGGAGGGTTATGGACCAAAAGCTCCCAGTGACCAAGTGAGGATGACTGAAGCAAAAGGATAGATCAAATTGCATTGGGTTATAACATAAAGTAGAAAATAAATAGACCTGAGTCCACACAGATATGATGAAATGTTTGAATAAATAATACACTGGCGGGAAGGGAGAGAACTCTCCATACAGAAGTTCTAATTGGACCTACTCTACCTTCAAGGAAGGAAGCACTACTTCCTCCTCCTGAGGCATCAAACTTTGTGACCTCTCTCTGAAGACCACAGTGTGGGAAGAGGGAAGAGAGACTTAATAATAGAGAGTTAGACCAGGAATGGAGCTACAGCACAGCGGGTAGGGCATTTGCCTTGCAAGTGGTCGACCCAGGTTTGATTCCCAGCATCCCATATGGTCCCCCAAGCACCGCCAGGAGTAATTCCTGAGAGCAAAGCCAGGAGTAACCCCTGTACATCACCGTGTGTGACCCAAAAAGAAAAAAAAAATAGTTAGACCTTTCCTTGACCATGTGATCAAAGTGACTAGCATACTCATAAATTATGTTGGTGGTATGTGCTCTTGAGATGATACAGGAAAAAAATTTCTTTACCTCTGTGGCCTTCCTCCCATAACCCATAACCCTAGACTTATCCTGGGAAACTTGTCAGACCAGACACATTCTAGGCACTCCACAAAATACCTACCCCCAGCTCCCAAAGGTGAAAGGCAAAAAAAACAAAGAAAGCCTGAGAGACAGTTTGAAGCCAAGCCTAAGGAAACACAACAATTGAATGTAACATGTATTAATATTGGAATTGGCAGGGGAGAGATATTAAAGAAAATCTAAGGAAAACCTGAAAACACGATGGACTTTAGTTCGTTTTACTGAACAAGTACACATCAATTTAGAATGTTAATAATAATGGAAACTGAGGGCAGGGTTATGGAATCTCTCTGCATTTTCCTAAACTGTTTTGTAACTCTAAAACAATTTTGGACAACATAGGATGGCTTCACTCACTTGTGGAATATAAAATAACATAATATGAGACTGACACCCAAGGACAGTAGACACAGGGCCAGGAATATTGTTCCATAGTTTGAGTTTGAAGCCTGCCTCATGAGCTGGGGGAGAAGGCAGCTGGGATAGAGAAGGGATCACTAAGTCAGTGATGGTTGGATGGATCGTTCAGGATGGGAGATGTGTACTGAAAGTAGATAAAGGACCAAAAGTGATAGCTTCTCAGTATTTATATTGCAAACCATAATGCCCAAAAGAAAAGAGTATGGGGGAAATTGTCTTCTATAGAGGCAGGAGGAGGGCTGGGATGTATGGGAGGGGGCGAATTCTGGGGACATTGGTGTTGGAAAATGTGCATTGGTGGAGGGATGGGTGTTCAATCATTGTATGACTGAAATTCAAACATAAAAGCTTTGTAACTATATCTTACGGTGATTCAATAAAAAAATTTTTTTAATTAAAGGGGAACAGGGACAGGGACAGAAGATGGTTCAGAGGTCTGGAGTTCATGCTTTGCCAAGTGAGAGCCCTGGGTTGATTCCTAAAATTGTATGGTCCCCTGAGTACCACCTAGTTTGCCCCCCACTAAATTCCTCATGCCTGCTTTATTTCTCTCTGAAAGAATTGCTAGTGATCGGACCTGGAGATTGGCACTGTGGCAGAACACCTGCTTCTCATGCATGAGGCTGGGACTTGCATCCCTGGCACTGCCCTCACATCAGTGAGTGCCGTCCCTGGCATCAAATATGTGACCTGAGCCACAAGCAGTGTGTAACTCGCTGACATTATTGTGAAAGTGGGATGGACAGAGAGAAAAGAAATTAAGAGAAAATGAATTGCTAGTGATACAGAAATAAAACTGATTTAGTTAAACCTAAACAAAAATGGGTTAGCTTCACTTTTACAACCTTTTCTCCTTGTTATAAAAGTAATGAGGAGCTGGAGCTATAGGACAGCCATAGGGCACTTGCCTTGCATGCAGCTTACCTGGGGTTGATCCCCAGCATCCCATATGGACCCCTCAAGTGCTGTGAGTTTCAAAAGGAAAAATCACGTGGAACTTGAGCCTTTGGTGACTGAGAACCATTCCCCTGGCCAGCTCACAGCAATGGGCGGATGAAGGATAGGGGAGGGGAGAAACAGGGCTCCAGGCTGGTCAGTAGTCAGTTTATTTCTCTCTCCTCCCCAACGTAGTTCTATCTCTCCACTTATGGCACAATCTTAATCATAGCTTTGGTTTTAGTCCCAGGCACCATAGTTCCTTCATCCTAGTCTCCTCATAGACCTCAAAGTCCTCTACTTCGTTATATCTTCTTCCTCGTTTTGTTGTAGTCGCATAGTCCTCTACTTCCAGTCATCGTCATCATCTAGTCCTCCTTCTAGTCCCTCTCATAGTCCTTACAGACCCTCTAGTCCTCAAAGAACTCAAAGTCCCAAAGTCCCAATGTCATCATCTTTCTAGTCCCTTCTTACCCCTTATAGCATAGTTATATAGAAATCATGAAGGGTGGGGATATACAAAGGTGGAGTTGAATATTATTATAACAACAAACATGTAAAGACTCTCCTTCAGGAGATTAACTCAAGGACAAAATCTCATCTGAGCGTTCACACTCCTAGATTACTAGGAGATCTGCTCAAGGGTAGGATTCCATCCAGGGTGGATTGCTTTATCCTTTCCTCAGCTAATAATCCATTTAAACAACCATAGCAATTTTACTTCTTATAATATTTCTAGTCATTTTGTATGAACACAGTAAGAGATTTATTAAGTTTAAAGGCTGGCTCTTCCTGGGGACATCTCGCTATATATTCCAGACCACAGTCCTCAGGCCAGGTTAGTCATTTCTAACCCCAGCAGGGTCCTTATTCAGTTACTACTTTTTGGGCCATAACAGAATTTGTTCCATGATCATGCTCTCAACTTATTATACTTATGGCACTTACCTTGTCTCCTTTCGATGCCAGGGTAGCTTACAGCTTGCCCTGGGTTCATCCAGTCCCTTTGTTGGGACCCTGCTTTTGGAATGCTAGGAACTAAGGGTAACTGAGGCTTAAATCAAGTAAATATGAATGCCCAGAAGTATTTTGGAGTCAGTGTTACAAAGCATACCATGAACTGTCTCTCTGTGTCTATACAAAAAGGACATTGGTAAATAAACCATGCAAATGACATAAAGGAAAGAGAAAAGCAATATAGGATTATTAGTGCTTGATGGAGTTTGGTGTGCCTCAGGGGCACTGTTGTGGGAGTAGCTCAATAAATCTAAGATCC
>JAOXYA010000018.1:35451862-35467462 GCA_028565675.1 Sorex palustris
GAAGGAAGGGAGGGAGGGAGGGAGGGAGGGAGGGAGGGAGGGAGGACACATGTGATGAAACTAAAGTCAGAAATTTTCCAATATTATTAAAGAAATCAACATAAAGATTACAGAATGTAAACAAACTAAAAATAGAAAATTGTAACAATGTATCATAATAAAACTGATGAAGACAGATTTCCACTGATTCCTGATGATTGCTAATCCCTTTCTTATTTTAAACCCAAAATAGAATATGCAGCATATTTTTTATATTTCTCATTGTAAAAGGGAAATTAACTTTCATAACTTCAAAACAAGGTCAAATTAAGTATGTATAAATTGAATTTATTTGAAGAAATTTTTGCTGCTTTTCAAAAAAAGATAGAAACCATTTGTTTCAAATTGTCCTATAATGGAAATAAATTCTTCAAGCTATAAGTAAATTACAACACAGAGAAGCTAATTCCTAAGAACTAGTTAAGAATATTGTCTTGAGTCTCTACAGATCATTTCTTTGGAGAAGTTGACCAAAGTTTTTCTGATATTAGAATATTAGAGACTCAATCACAAACTGAATGAAATTAGAGATAAAGACCAAGACAATATTCTTGGTCTGGAGACCAGGGCAGTGTCTTGGGGTAGTGTTTATGGAAGACACCACAACTGCACATGAGCTTGCCTCCCGTACAATCCTTGACATGCTGGGATTGTCTCTGGTACAATGCAGCTAGGTGTGTGTGTGGAGGAGCACAATCAAATGTGCAGTGGCCCTTGCAGAAAACAGTATCAAAGGAGGAAGTCTTAGTAAAATTTTAAAAGCCAGCATGGCTTAATACAAGTAAATACAGAAGTTAGCAAGACTCAATCCAAGTCTTCCCTGTAAAAAAAACATATGAACTTCATAAGTGCATGGGTACTAAAAGGCGCAGATCTGTTCTCTGGACAGCTTAAGTGAAGTCAGTTCTAATATCAGAATATGGAGACTTAATCATAAACTGAATGAAATCAGAGATAAAGACCAAGACTCACTGAGCCTCTAATAGATGCAGGTATTGCTTAAGCTCTTTACATAGGTCAGCAAGGAGAGGAAGTACATTTTACATAGATAGCAGATGGATATGGAAATAAACTCATTCATAAGCTGAACCTCCACTGATGCAAAACATTTCAAAATAACTGCATGCAAGACAACCACTAGCCATTAACCATTGCACTAACTCTATGTTCCATCACATCTGTTTCAAGATAAATGTTCATTCTAGATGCAGGCTTCTAGATTCTATCTGAAGGGTTGCATGTCCCAGTGGAATCTTCAGAGTCTTTGACCATGGACCACAAAAGCCTTCTAGCCTCCCTTCTCTTCTCAAGTACTGATAACCCTTTCTCTTCCCTGAATCACACCACCCCATGCCACGCAGGAAGTCCAACAGTAGGAAGTCCCTAATTTCTCCATCCCCTCCCAACACAATCATTTCCTCCTAGACTGCTTTTGCTAATCGCTCTGAGAGCAGGGTTAATTAAAGTCGCAAACTTGAAGGAATTTAAAAACTCATAACATCCATGGAGTAGTACTTCCTAAGACACGTTTTCTCTGCATCTGAAATTATAACTTATCCCAGTTGGAATTCTTACCCCCACTTATAAGTGAGCGAATTGTCTTCTGGGCCTTATTCCTTGATTAAATGAAGTCCTACTGATGCCACAAGAACATCTGGTGTCTCTGGACTCCTGGTGTTCATCTCACAACTTGGAGGCAGCCTCCCAGAGGAGAGACATCTCAGCTTCACTCTACCAGCTCTTTCCTCTATTAATGCAAATTTCCAAGGCAAGTGATTCATCAGCATGCAGTACCTCTTCCTTTCCTTCCTCCCTTGGTGGTAAAAAGAAAAGATGAAATTTGGAAAACACAGGCGCTTCAGAGTCAAACGAGGTCACATTTTGTCCTAGCCCCTTGGGAAGATCCACAACGGTCTCTCAGAAATAAATGTACTGAACAAGAACTTTGTCACCTCCTAAGAATTCCTGAAGCCCAGAACTTTCTTTTCTTCTTCCCCTTCTCTCTCCTTTGTTGCTGTCACTATTGCTACTGTTGTTATTGTTGTTATCAAACAACAAACAGGGTCGCACCCTTGGTTGTGATGTACCAGAGATAGCACACTGTGTTGCGATCCCAGGACGCCCAAGGTCATTGCTGATAGGACCATATTCAGTAGGGGGATTGAACTCTTGGCCTCACACCTACACAACCCATGCTCTGTCAATCAAGTTACACCCAAACCTCTAGGAAGTTCCTGTATTTCAAACTGAACATGGATGTTTCCACAGTACACTCAATTAAACCAAGTTTCCACAGTAGACCAACGAGAGTAACTGTGACTTCCTTACCCACTACATCTTATCTGATGCAGAGATAAAGTGTCCTAGGAAGTACTGCTCCGTGATGTTATGAGTTTTTAAATTCCTTCAAGTTTATGAATTTAATTATCCCTACTTCTCAGAGTGATTAGCAAGAACAATCTAGGACTGTGTTACTAAAATATTGTGAGACTCTTTTTCTTTTTCTTTTCGGTTGAATGCATTTGCTAGTTAGAAGCAGTCTCTCTTGAAGAAGCTGACATTGATTGGTGTTTGACAGATTAGCCTTCCAAACTGCTCTTTGATTTCATTTTTTGATGGTGGCATATTCTATTCTTGTACTTGGTGTCCAAAATCATGCTTCCCACAGGTTAAAGGACTTCAGTATTTCCTGGTTAACTCTTTAAAGGTAGTAAAATAGGAAAAATGAAGAATTGTTTTCTATTTATTACCTTCCCCTGTTTGCGCACTGATTCTTCATTGTCGGCATTTAAGCAAATGAAGCAGCATAGCAGATTGCATACTTTTTATGCCTTTGCATTCCATCCTCTCCTTTCCTGAACCCACTCAAAGACAGTGCTCCTCTCTGCCT
This sequence comes from Sorex palustris, assembly GCA_028565675.1. Classification (NCBI taxonomy): domain Eukaryota; kingdom Metazoa; phylum Chordata; class Mammalia; order Eulipotyphla; family Soricidae; genus Sorex; species Sorex palustris. The sequence goes on from JAOXYA010000018.1 coordinate 35,454,792, forward strand.
TTGCATCCCTTCCTCTCCTTTTCTGAACCTACCTAAAAATGTGCTCAGCTCTGCCTGCTGCGAGATGTCAGTATTCAGACTGGAAGTTCAAAATTATGTAACAAGTGAACTCAATGGCCTCCATTTCCTTGCCTATTTGGCAAATAATGTGTGGTTTTCTGAAATTGGAAGCATATCGTAGAGTTCAAACAAGCTTGGCAATAAATAAATTGTCCCAAAGCTCATAAAAATGTGCACACAGGGTTTTGCAGTTACCAAATCAAATAACTAAACTTAAGTTTTGCAAGCAAAGCAGGGCTAAGGCATGTGGACACCCAGCAGAGCACCACTCTGGAATGACAGATTTACTCAGTGATTCAGGTTCTGCTTTATAAAATTAAAGAGTCTGGGGGTTGCATTTTTCAGTTGCTTTTTTTTAAGTTTATAAACTATCTCTTTAGTAAATTTAGCTGCTTTAATGAATGTTGTATGGTTGCACACTAGTGACTCCAGAATTGTTCAGACTTTAACAAGGTCTTTATCTGTTGTTCGTCCTCTTCCCTGTGTACCAAGGAGGTCAGGAAGGAAAGGCCAGGCTGAATGAAGAGAGAGGCAGAGGGAATTCCCGCTGGTATTGGCATCAGAAAGTCAAACTTGGGAGATTCTGGCAAGCTAAAAATTGCAGATATTAAGAATAAATAGATTCAAATAGGTATAAGCTGTTCAAGTCTTCTCTTCCCCTTTCTAGTAAAACTTACATGAATATTACAAGATTCCCCCCAACAGTATATGAAATGTGAACATTGATTCCCAACTGGAGTATAAAACTAGAGACCTAAGTCTACTACTAATACTTCATATACACTCACTTCACAAACCCTTGCAGCAAGAACCCCCTGTACCTGCCCATGCCCTCCTTTTATTTTTCTCAAAGTATGAACTAGAATGATTCTCCATAAAAACTAATCACATAGAAAGCATGTTCTACTCTCTGGAAACCCCCTATAGATCTTATGATCACAGAAAGGAATATCCCGGGAAAGAGCAAAATCTTAGAGTAATCCCAAATCATCCATCATCAGATCAGCGTACACTTTCACCCAATTCTTCCCACCCCAACTTCTCCTCTCACAGTACCCCTTACATGGAGTTCCCTTATGGCATCACAATGCCATGTTTTACTCCAGCTGTTAACCGGGAGAGCTCACCTTTAAGTCTCCACCCATATAGCAGCTTCCAAGTGAGACTCTTCTAAGCTCATCTAAATTCACAGTCTCTGACTTCCTAGTCTCCTCTACCACAATCTACTTTGGATTTTCCTCCACTTTCCTTATCACCTTTCTGAAGTTTTTATTAGGATAGCCTTTATCTCCCTCCTCAGAATACAGCACTGCAGCACTGTCTGCCCGTTGTTCACCAGTTTGCTCGAGCAGGCATCAGTAACGTCTCCATTGTGAGACTTGTTGTTACTGTTTTTGGCATATCGAACACGCCACAAGGAGCTTCCACAGGCTCTGCCATGCGGGCGGGATACTCTCAGTAGCTTGCCCGGCTCTCCTAGAGGGACAGAGGAATCGAACCCGGGTGTCTGCATGCAAGGCAAACGCCCTACCCACTGTGCTATCGCTCCAGCCCCCTCAGAATATAAGCTTTGTAAATCCAAGAGTTTCTTTCTTTTATTCATTGTTGAATTCCTGCATCAAAGATAGTGCCTAAGGTTTCCTATGGTAGGCAAATCCTCCTGGCCCTTGTTTCTACTGACCTTGGGTGTTTCTACTGTCCTTGAGTATTGGTATCAGATCATTTTTTATATCCTACAAATGAGTCTGATCATTCTGTTTATCCCTCTCCTGACTCATTTCACTCAGCATGATATTCTCCGTGTTCATCCACTTACAAGCAAAGTTCATGACTTCATTCTTCCTAACAGCTGCACAGTATTCCATTGTACAGATGTAACATAGTTTCAGCGCTTCTAGGGCACTCAGGTTGTTTCCAGATTCTGGCTGTTGTGAATAGTGCTGCAATGAACATAGAAGTGCAGATAGTATTTCTATTGTGTGTTTTTGAGGTCCTTGAGCGTGTTCGCAGAAGTGGTATTGTTGGGTCAAATGAAAGCTCAATTTCTAGCTTTTTGAGGAATGCCTATATTGTTTTCCAAAAAGGCTGGACCAGTTGGCCTTCCCACCAACAAAGAAGAAGAGTCCCTTTCTCCCGCATCCACACCAACATTGGTTGCTCTTATTCTTACCTCCAGTTCTGGGGGAGAAGGCAGTTTGAATTAGAGAAGAAATGGTCATAATGAAGACAGTTGGAAATGATCACTCTGGATAAAATCTGCGTGCTGAAAATAAGAAAAGGAACAAATATGATAACCTCTTAGTACCTGTATTTCAAACCATAATGCCCCAAAGGGGGGGGGTGGAGAGAGAGAGAGCGAGAGAGAGCGAGAGAGCGAGAGAGAGAGAGAGAGAGAGAGAGAGAGAAAGTGTCTGCCATAGAGACAGGATAGGGTGGAGGAGACTCATGGGAGGGAAACTGGGGACATTGGTGCTGGGAAAAGTACACTGGTGGAGGGATGGGTGTCAGCACATTGTCTGACTGAAACCTGACCTTGATCAACTTTGTAACTCTGTATCTGTATCTCAGGGAGATTCAATATTTAAAAAAAAAGTTTAAGAACTGAAAACAAATAGAGTGCTTTGTCATGGGTTTAATCAAGCCTACCATGGGTTTAATCAAGCTTACCTGGATTTGATTTCCACCACCCATATGGGTCCCTGACCCTTGCCAGAAGTGATTCCTGAGCAAAGAACCTGAAGTAAGCCTTGAGCACTGCCAGGTTTGGCCCCCAAACAAAAATAATCATAGCACCTAGTTTACAGGGAAATTCAACAGCTTTTTAAGCACAAATAAGAGAAAGATAGCTCTTTATTTTTTATTATGTTGCAATGTCCACCAGTAATTATTTTTTTTAATCTTAGACAACTAACAAACTTTCTAACGTAAATAGAGCACTTTTCTCATTTGAAGATAATAATTCTTCCCTGTGTGTCACAGGATATATAATAATAAAAAGCACTCTAAATGTATTAAATAAGATATAAATTAAAATTAAGTCATTGGTTTAATTAACAATACCTCATAAATGTTCAATCCAGTTCATCTATAATAAATAATGCATTTATGTGTGGGTAGATTTAGATAACAGAGATCTATATGTTTTCATTTATACATAGATAAATATTTGTATCTTATTGTACAAATATATGGAGAGAAACAGAGCAAGAATAAAAAAACAAATATCTATAGCTAAATTTGAGAATTAGCTTTATTAAATGACCAATTTTCCTAATAAAGTTAATGAAGAAATGAAAGTGACAAAAGTACCAGTCACAATATTATACATAATTAAGCTTCTCGCCTTTAAGTTAGTGATGAAAATATTATAACCTCCTCTTATGAAATAATTTGGCAGACTAAAAGTTCCTTCGGAGCTTTTCATCCGTACATCCTCCAGGTCTAACAGAAAGTTGTTTGCTCAATATTTGAGTGAATGAGTAACTAGTAGACGAACTTAACAAGTATAGCAGAAAAACAGGGAAATGTCAGAATAAGGGCAGAAAATATCAGTAGTTGAACTGCACACCTAGAAATCATTTCTTTCTTGATTCATGACTTTAGGGATGAGTGGACATTTCAAAAAGGTACATGGTAGTTCCTTAACAGTTCTGCACAAGGCATTATTGACTCAGAATGTTCTAGACACGAGGAATCTTGGGTGGGTGGCAGAGAAGTCAGGGTTAGGAGGTAGTAATAAACATCCAGGTGCCTCAAAATTATTGTTTGATCCTCAGATAAATCGTTTTCAAAATCTTAAACAGTTGAAATTTCTTAATCGTTGTAATTTTCATGGGCCTTTACCTGTTCAACCTGAATTTTAAATCACAGAGAAAAAAAAAGATGAGCTACTGGATAAGAATCTATATTGCTGCCTTGAGAAAGAAGACAAAAAAAAATATAAAAGTTAAAGGCTACTAAAAATCAACCTACTAAAAGGGACATTACACACACACACACACACACACACACACACACTTTTTTTTATTGATTCCATGGTTCCACCCTTAAAAATGTGTTCAAAGACTGATTCAAAATCTCTCACACTTTAATAAAATTTTATTAGTGGATTATCAGAGGTTCAAAACAGCAGTGGATCGAGTCAGCAGAGACAAGTTCTAAACACTAGTAAGCACCTTTTACAACGTACCAAGCAATTCAGTTTCTCATGTGTATGTAAAGTCCCACTGGATAGACAAAATGTCTCTGTTTTTAGGTGGACAAGAGTGACATTTAGCAATAAAGTAAGTTAAAGGGGAAAAAATGATTAGATCCAAGATGGGTGCCTTCTCTGGGCAACAGGAAAGCAAGAAGTGAGGTCATCTAAAACTTGCCTTTAGGTATCAGCAGTTGAAACAAACATTGAATGGTCGAGTTTGAAGAAAACCATCATATCTATGTAACTTTTTGAATTAAGAAAAAGTTCTCTATTTTTATTTAAAATTAACTATACTTCTAAACTAATTTTTGTCAGGAGTATCACAGCATGCCAAAGTGGTTTATAACGAGGATCTCAGTTTTAGATCCAAACTAATTTTCTTTCTGCCATGTTGGGACAGACAAAAAAATGTCACATAAAGCAGGAAAAGAGAACCTGAGCATGAAGAAGGCTTCCTCATGTCAGATTTCCATCCAGACCCAAAATTATAAGATATAAATCTTTGTTGTCTAAGACACCCAGTCTATTACCATAGATATAGCAAACCCAATTAATATATGTGCATATAGATAATGACATAGATAAACAGACAATATATTGCTAGGTTATCTAAATGGAGTTCATTACCCATAAGAGTATAATTCCTAAGATACAAGATGTTTTCATATCACTGTATAATTAACAACTTCATACATTTACATTGATAATTTTATCTGATCTACCCATTATAATTTTGTCATCAGATCTTATAATGTCCCTGCAGCATTTTCTCTCTCAAATGCAAAACTGAGGAAGGGATTATTATAAAAGCTTTATGTTTTTATTTTTAATTTTCTTTACTTATTCATTCAACTCTTTGGCGAGTTACTCTACAATCCCTTGAATAGGGATCAGTCATGGATATCAAGTTCAGCCTGTAGATATCCCTTTCTAGTACTCAAGACTTGTAACAATCCACACTCAATCAATCTTTCCCACTCCTACTATCTCTTTATTAACTTTACCTGTTTTTGCTACAGTGTACAAATAGAAGCAATGCTTTAGACAACATTGGGGGGTGGAGGGGGCTCCTCGGCTTGCATGCTTCCAGGAATCATTCAGAGTTCCAGACAATCAAGGTTCAGATTCAAGTTTCAGGAAAGCAGACTGGCAAGTAAATCTGTCGAGAGGCACCATCTTGCTTCGTCAGCATCAAGGGATATTCAGCTACTAGAATGGTATCGATATTCATTTTGAGCAATTCTCACTCGGGTGCACAGAATGAGTTCTGCACTCGCAACACCTCCAATCCAACCCGAGACTGTGCATTGCGTGACAATCCTCCTGCTTTCTTGGTCATCTACCCAAGTGCTGCCTCTGGTCAGAAACCCCAAAACAGAAGTTTTCATTGATCTGATCAGCACTTCAGGCCCCTACGCCCAGAAGTCACCTCACCACTCTGCAGTATCTGCACCACATAAGTACAGCTATCAGTGGAAGAGACCCACCTAGCGCCCCAAGGGCTGTCCGCAGCCTGCAGACTCCTCCGATCATGTCCAATTTCATCTCCAGTTGACCCAGTGACTGCTCATCCCAGTCACTCTCTCATGAGGGTCCTTGATCAGTGTTCTGGCTCCATTTGCAAATTCCTCCCCTCTCCTCCTCCACTTACGATAGTAGGTAGAAAGCAGGTGTGCCATTAGCATGAAAGAGTTCACATTTTGGGGAATATTCAAGTAAGGACAGTGTTGGAAAGTATGGTGCTTTCTCTGCCATAAAATTTCAAATAAGAAGTGTGAAAATAAATGCGTGTCCACATTTCCCATTTCCCTGTTCACTGACTTTGTGTGTGGCCATCTTCAAGGAAAGTCAGAAATGCCCTTTTAAAGAGACTTGAGAAGCAAGGATGCACAGGAAGATGACCAGGTTTATGAATAATGATGAAAACAACTGTAGGACACATTGGGTGAGAAGAGTTACACTGCTTCTGCCCAGACATGTTCTGGGGAGCTAGAGGACTTGAAAAAATAACTGCATCATCTACTTTTTCTCACAGTGGGAAAGACAAAATTACCCACTAGCAGGATAGTTGACAATAAACAATATGAAATGAATTTCAACTAAAAGAGAGGATGTGTGGATTATGTGAAAAATCAAGATCTCAGTTTGTGGGGCCAGAGCAGTAGTGTAGTGCCTCGCCCAACTTCAATGTCCAGCATCCCATATGGGTCCGCTCAAGTTCCACCAAGAGTGATTTCTGAGTGCATAGCCAGAGGTTAGCTCTGAGCACCAAGAGGTGAGGTTTTTTTTAAAAAAAAAAAAGCCCTCTGGACAATCCACAAATGGTTATCTCTTCACTATTCATCATTCTGCATCTTCAAGAAGTCATTATGCCTCATAGGTGTTCACAAATTTTTCAATTACCTTAATTATAGAAACAGGGGAACACAAACACACATACACACACACAGACCATCTGCCCAAGGTTTCCTCCACATACACCCCAGAAAGGACCTTGAAGCAAGAGACAGAGAGGAATTGAGCACCATGCCCATTCCTAAAAGGTACTTCACAAAGGATGAGAACATCATAGAGGGCTGTATTTCTCTGACATGTTAAGTTTGTGATAAATTCCCCTTTTTTAGGAATGATAGAAAATTAAAAGGTGAAAATTGGAGTTTTTTTATCTGAGATGGAAATCTGAGGTGAAATAACAGGCAAAAAATACTTATAAAGGTCTCTGTGCTCGGAGAGTCTCTGACTTCATGTCCCTTTGGCCACATAAACACCACCCTTAGCCCAAAGAATAGACAGGGAAGATGAAAACAGCTTTGCAGCTATCAACAGGAAGAAACAGCATGGATGGGAGAGGCTGTAAGTCTAACCAGAGAATAAAGTACACAATAGCAGTGCTAAGAAGTGTTGACAGGGTCGGTGGCAATGCCTAAAGAATTGCTGCAGTTTTATTCACTCTTGAAACAACACTTGGAAATAAGTTGATATGTTTTTGTAACTGGGTCTTTGCCACTGTTCTTTGTCAACTGCTTCCTTATCTTTCTCCTCTTTTGTACCCACGCATACAACTTATTCTTTGGACACCAGTTCACTCTTCTGGATTGCTAGAACTCAGTCAAGAGCAGAACATTCTAGTTCTCACCCACAGCTTCACTCATACCCTCAAAAGCACTAAGCAAGGTGTGGATCTTGTACTGGCTGCCTCAAAGTTTAGAAACAGTTATTCCTGTCTTTGCTTTGCCATCCGTATGCCTCTGGGTATCTCTCCTCATTTTCCCAAATCTCAGTAAGAACCATACAGGCTTAGAGCAATAGAAACATAGCTGCTGCTTCCTCTTTGCAAGTTCTTTGCTAAGAATATATAACTGGAAAATGAACTGGCTGAAGAGCACCATTTACTTTGTTCAATGTGTAAAATTTCAAGGCAATGGCATATATTGGTATTATTTTGCATCATTGCTGTTCAATATCCTTCTTCAAATGAAACTGTCCTGCAGTGAAAATAAAGTCCAATTTCACCTGGAATATCCTCTATTTCAGTTATCTATAAACATAACAATAATTGTCCCAAATGCTATAAAACAAGGCAGAATCTCCTGCCCTCATGCCTGGCTGTCTTCACTGGAGCCCCTTGGAGGAGGGCGGATTGAGTTTCCCTCTCACCCTGAGCAGAACCCCGACAGCTGAAGACCTCCAGGACCCAGCCAAAGCCATGCTGAGACCACTCTCCACATACTTGGATGAGAAACTGGCAGAGGAATCCAGGTGTGCGGGACCCAGGGCTGAGTTCTCCAAGCCTGCTCAGTTCGGGACTGGGCCTCCTCCACCCAGCTCCCCCACCTTCCAGTAGCTAGACAGTCACACCCACCAACTGCCGTGTAACCCCATCAATGGCCAGGATTCAGAGACTCTAAAACCAAGCTCCCGGAAGAGAACAAGGCAGAGTCTCCTGCCCCTGCACCTGGCTGTCCTCACGGGGTCCCTTTGGAGGAGGACAGATTGAGTTTCCCTCTCCACCCTGAGCAGAGCCCTGACAGCTGAAGATTTCAGGATCCAGAGACTCTAAAACCAAGCTCCCGGAAGCTTGGTTTTAATAAGAATAAGACCTCTTATTCTCTAATTCTCACTCTCAGAGAATCCCGCAGGCTACTGAGAGTATTATACCTGCCTATATGCCTGACTAGGAACACCTGTAAAGGTGACTAGAGGCTTCCCCAAAAGCTTCCATCCCTCTCGGAGAGCCTGGCAAGCTACCAAAAGTATCCCACCCGCACGACAGAGCCTGACAAGCTAACCGTTTGCGTACTCGATTATGTAAAAAATAGTAACAATGAATGGTCCTCATTCCCCTGATTCTGAAGGAGCCCCCAATATGTCATCAGGCTACACTAGCACGTGACAGGGACGAATGGAGACATTACTGGGCCCGCTCGAGCGAATCGATGAACGACATGGTGATAGTGATAGTGATAGCTATAAAACACATGCCAACTGGAAGACTTTGGATATAGGGTTTGCATTCTGATTTTATAAGGATTTAGCCTATAGGGAGATTTGCTCTCTTCAATTATTTTTCTGAAATAGATAACATTCAGTGGATGCTGTGACCCTCCCATCTGTTTTAGGCACATTAATAATTTATGGGAACCTTTTAATTCTTACCCTCATTCTGGAGCTGGGTCAGAGAGATCAAGCAACTTTCCCAATCTGCCACAGCTAGTAAGTGATAGAGTTGGGTTCAAACTAGAAAGTAGCATATACGAAGGCAAATTTGAACTTTCAGACATTCTGCAACTTTAAACAAATTAACATCAGCTAGTAAACAAGAGCCAAATTCTTATTTTGGTTTTACAAAACTATTTCATGGGTAACCAGTGTCATTCTGCTCTAAAATAAGTATGCTTTCTCTAATTTTTAAAGTGCTCTAATTCTTGATCTCACAAAATATGAATAGTCATTCAGGAGGCAAATGATTGATTAGATAGATTTGCTCTGTCATGGGGAAATAAAAAACCCTGAGAATTCATGACTCCACAACTAGACACAAGGTGAAATCAAATGTTCCCACCTCACTTTCTAAATAATCAGTGTACTCAAAAAGAAACCAGCAGCATTTTTCCTATTGCCCCTATCAGAGGTTATAGCATATGCTATGAGATATGTTCTCTACACACACGGTGTTTTATTTTCCATTGTGTGCCCCCAAATAAAAACCTGTGAAAGGCAATGTTCTGTAATCCAAGACCTCTGTACAATTTTAACAGTGAGTCTGGGAAGGAGGTGGGAAACTATTCTTACTTAATTCTGAGAATTAACTCACATAATAAAATCTGGACCTACAAAACAATCCCTCTGGGCAGTGTCACCTTCAGTCTTATGATGAGTCTACCTATATAATTCACACCTTTCTAATGTAATTATGGACTAATGCCACATTTGCTCACAAACTCCACACAGGCAGTAAAGCAGGCCTGAATTCATTACAGCAGCCTGAAATTTTAGAATTAATTTTTTTATTTAATAAAATTCTTAACTATTTGAATAAGGAGTTATCTTAGATAACTTAGATATTAGATAACTCCTTATTCAAAGGCTTACTTAGAAAATTGGGCTCAATTGCTAAGTCACCTAGGATTATTAATCTAAATCCAAAAACTGTAGATTAGTCCATCAATGCTCGTTGTTTTCTAAGGAGAGCTTCAAAGTTCTTAGAAACTTTGAGAACATTTGTTCTATAGCATTTAAAATAAGTAGATGATATTTCATGGCTAATAATCATCCTTCCGTGGGCTTTTTAGTTTATGAAACACTACCTCATGCTATTCTTTAAACAAATGGGCTGGAGCAATAGCACAGCGGGTAGGGCTTGCACACAGCCAACCCTGGTTCAATTCCCAGCATCGCATATGGTCCCCCAAGCACTGCCAGAAGTAATTCCTGAGTGCAGAGCCAGGAGTAACCCCTGTGCATTGCTGGATATGACCCTGATGTGACAGGGGCACAAGATACTATAGCTGTTAGAGCCCCAATACCACAGGGTCTCCCAAGCATTGTGGTATATATCCAGGTAGGTCTCCAGCTTCCTGGTATATGGCCCTGGAGTCCCTTCCACCCCCGACACACATACCACGATACTGCCTGAATGGGGCCAGAGTGATAGTACAGTGGGTAGGGCATTTGTCTTGCATGCAGCCACTCCTGGTCCACTGGGAGTGATCCATGAGCTCAGAACCAGGAGTTATCCCTGAGGACAGCTGGCTGTGGCCCCAAACAAAACAAAACAAAATAAGAAAACAAGACCTACTGTGTTGTGGTAATTGTGAGGGCCTTTCCAGGTTGTCCAGGGCACCCAAGCACTGCAGGACTCAGGAATCACTGCACTGTTTAGCCCTAACACTGAAAACTGACCCAGTTGGCTGAGTATCACCAGAGTGACCCACTGAATCCCTGAGCACTGCTGGGAAAGCATCGCTTTGGTCATGTTCCCATGTGAAGTCTCTTGCCCACTTTTGAAATTTATAATTTTGATAAATTATAATGTGAGGGGCTGGAGCAGTAGCACAGTGGGTAGGGTGTTTGCCTTGCACGCAGTCGAACTGGGCTGACCTGGGCCGACCGGGGTTCAATTCCTTTGCCCTTATCTGAGAGCCTGGCAAGCCACTGAGAGTATCTTGCCTGCAAGGCAAAGCCTGGCAAGCTATTCGTGTTGTATTCGCTTTGACAAAAAAAAAAAAGTAACAACGAGTCTCACAATTTGTTGTGAGATGTTACTGGTGCCCACTCTAGCAAATCAATGAACAACGGGAGGACAGTGCTACAGTACTACAGTGCTATAATGTGAGAGAAGTGATAGAATGTGATTAGTACAACTGATCTCCTGCCTAAGGATACTAGTGAAGAGTGAAACCCAAGTTTTCTGGAGTTGAAATATGAAACACAAATCGACTTTAAGCTGAACCTGTCCCTGCTAACACAAATTTCATCCAAGAAAATATTCCTTAGGTAGAGCACAATTGTCTCCCCATAATTGTGTCTATAAATTCCACCAGACTATAGCTTACTGCCACATAAAATTCAAAAAGAGCCAAAGCAGACTCAACATGCAAACCAACAAGTCTATTTTTTACTGCCCTCTGTATAAAAAGCAAAAAGAGGGGCAGAGCCGGAAGATGAAATGACAAAGAAGTTTCTAAATCTGTCATTTAGTAATATGTTGCCAAAATTTGATGCTTTTGCCGGAGAAGTTTAAACTGGGCATCTCTCTACAGAAATGTTCGTGTTTTCACTCACCCTTTTCTCCTGGGGCTTGGCAATGAGAGAATGTCAGGCTATGGAGCCACTGATCCATAAATGCATAATTTTAAAAATGTAAGAGAGTGATTTTCCTATTGATATTTTCTGTTTTCACTCCCTATCTTTTTTTACAATTTTCCAGGGATACATAGCTAATAAAGGTGCAGGGTACTGCAGAACCAAATTAAACAAAAGTCCTTAAGAGATTCAAATGTATCAACAACCTACCCCTTCTCCATCCCGAAGCACCTGGAAAACGTTTTTGGGTAACTGGTAATTCTTTCCAAATCCACGTTAAACTTTCTGAAATCACATTTAGTTGACAGGAGTTCAGCTGTGTTGCCTAGAAAACCAATCAATCCACTGTGGGTTTGGAAGGACATCCTTCATGCTCCATCCTGACTAGGGGCAGACAGGTCATGGGGCCTCAGGGGGCATCTGCAATCAGCTTAGGCCTGGCTGAGCTGCCCTATTCATGGAATCTGAGTACCCATTTTGAGTACTCAGAAATGCGACAGTCAGGGCCAATATGTCACTCCCAGAGCCCAAACTTATAGCAGTACCTCCTGCTGGACCCTCATGAGGACTTTGAAATGTCTGTTGATAGGAATGTCAGAGACTGCCTCATTCCTACAGCATCCAGGTGCCCCCAAGAAACCGTCAGGCAAGATTACCTGAGTATGTATTGCTTTCACAACTAAGTATTTTTAATAAGTAGATGATCTTCTTATCATAAAAACATAAGATGCTGGGCAAGAGAGATAGTGTGGAATGTTGAGGTACTTTTGTTGCAGGCACCCCTCTCTGGTTTAATCCTCTGCACCTCAGATGGTCCCTCAAGAACCTCTAGGACCGGTCTACAAACTCAGAGCCAGGAGTAAGACCTGCCAGGTATGGTCCAAAAACCAACACAGATAAGATAGATGAATAATAAAAGGATAGATGGATGATAGAAAGATAGATGGATGGATAGATAGATAGATAGATAGATAGATAGATAGATAGATAGATAGACGGATGGATAGACGGATGGATAGATGGATGGATAGATAGATAGATGATAGATAGATAGATAAATAGATAGATAGATAGATAGATAGACGGATGGATAGACAGATGGAGATCG
>JAOXYA010000018.1:35574878-35585204 GCA_028565675.1 Sorex palustris
TACCTCAGCTTTTTTTTTCTTTTTGGGTCACACCTGGCGATGCACAGGGATTACTTCTGGCTCATGCACTCAGGAATCACTCCTGGCAGTGCTCGGGGGATGATATGGAATGCTGGGAATCGAACCCGGGTCAACCGCATGCAAGGTCCTTACTCATAAATTACCCTGCCTGCTGTGCTATTCTCCAGCCCCCCAATCTTCCAGTATTTTCCCCCAGAAGTTAATTCACTTATTTTGCAAGGAGGTAGAGGAGTGTCACACACAGCTGTGGGAGGTGAGGGGTGGGGCAGGAGGGGTTGACTCCAGCAGTGCTTGTGGGGACCATATGACGCTGGGATTCAATGAGATGGAGTCATCTCAATGATCCCAAAGCTCCCACATTTGTGTTTGGAGGATGCTGGGGATCGAACCTGGGTTGGCTGCATACAGAGCTAGTGTCCTACCCATTGTACTGAGTCCTCAACCCCTCCAATTTTTTTTAGAAAGCTCTTTTGGTGGGGGTGGGTCTCAGGGGCTACTCCTGGATCTGCACTCAGGAATCAGTCCTGGTGGTGCTCGGGGGACCACATGGAATGCTGGGGATTGAGCCTGGGTTGGCTGCGTACAAGGCGAACACTGTGCTATTGCTCCAGCCTCTAGAAAGCTCCTTTGATTAGATGAAAAAGAGTTTGTCCAACTGTAGAAGATTCCTCAATGCCCAACCCCTCCCTTCATTCATAGAAATGCAACCGCTTCTCGAATCTCCTATTTTTAAACCCCTGTGAGCTCCTGAAAGGAACATGTTCAAGCTAGTCACCCTTCTTCACCCCGACTAGCGATGGACAACTGTGGACAAGCACGGGAGATAGGAGCTGGGGGCAGAGTGGAACCTCGAGTGGGTTTGCTTAGCAGTTCATGACTGTGATTAGGGCAGGTTGGTTATTTTCTAAGCCCCAGTGACTTGATGACCGAAGCAGGTGTCAGGACCCTATTTGAGAGGCTGGAGAAGTAGTTGGATGGGCTGGATCATGTGCTTTCAACACGAGGGTTCTGGGGCTGTCTCCAGCACCTCCTGGTCCTTTGTATATTATTGGGTTTGGCCCAAGAAACTCCCCCCGCCAAAAAAAAAATTTTACAAGGTTTCTACATGTAAATCACTTGCTCACTTGATATTTCACTACTCATCGATTTGCTCGAGTGGAGTGGGCGCCAGTAATGTCTCCATTCGTCCCTTTCGCGTGCTAGTGTAGCCCAATGGCATCTGCTTGTCCTAGGAACACGAACAGCCAATCCTTCAGGGTCTTGATGAAGTCTGACCATCTCAGAGGTGGGCGGCCATGCGATCTTTTGACGTCCCGAGGAATCCAGTCAGTAACGGCTCTAGTCCACCAGTCATCTCCAAATCGCATTACGTGTCCAGCCCATCTGATTTTTGATGCCTTGGCAAACGAGACAGAGTCCCTGATTCTTGACCGTCGATGGACGTCGGAGCTCCGGATTCTTTCTCTCATTTGAGTGAAGCGTGATACTTCAAGCATAGCTCTTTTGATTCCTCTTTGGGAGACCTGAATAGTGTTCTCATCCTGTTTTCCTAGGGTTCAGGTCTCTGAGGCATATGTTAATGCAGGAAGAAGAGTGGAATCAAAGAGATATGCCCAGAGCTGGAGATTCTTCAGCCTCTTAGCTATTAATTTGACTTTCTTGAAGGTGTTCTAAGCTGTTCTATTCCTCTTGTGCAACTCAGGTGCCAGGTCATTCGTCATGTTGACTTCTCGACCTAGGTACTGTTGCATTTGGAGATGTTCCTCCCATTGAGAGTGAACGGAACGTCAGGAATAAGACCGTTTCTCATAAACATTGTCTTTATGAGATTCAGCTGTAGTCCACACTCACAGTCAAAGTAGGCCAGCATTTGTGCCGCTTGGCTGATATTTGGTATTATAAGAAGGATGTCATCAGTGAAGCAGAGGTGGTGTAGTTGCCGACCAAATATCTTCACTCCACTCCTTCCCATTCCAATCATCACATGACATTCTTGAGGGTGGCACTGAAGAGTTTCTGTGAAATGGTATCACCCTGCCAAACCCCTCTCTTGACGTCAATGATCACCTTCCTGTAGAATCCTGGTAGTGAATTCCCAATACAGCTCACGGAGTATCCTGATGTATTGACATTGAATGCCCTGTTTGGCTAGGGCGTCAATGACCGCTTCAGTCTCAACAGAATCAAAGGCTTTCTTTAAATGTTAGAAAGAGTGGCATCTTGAAATCCTGAGAAACCTCAATTAGCTTGGTTATCATGTGGATATGGTCGATCTGCTGAATCCTTTTCGGAACCTGGCTTGCTCACATGGTTGTCCTTCATCTAGTGTTCTGCCGAATCCTATTCAGGATGACTCGAGTGAACAGCTTGGAGACAACAAACAACAGGCAGATCAGGCGATAGTTGCTAATGTCGTGGATGTCTCCGTTCTTGTACAGTAGTACAGTGCTGCTGGTTTTCCATTGGGATGGAGCTTTGCATTTAGACAGGTAGCGTGTAAAGAGTGGAGCCAGTGTATTGATGAGTACTGATGGAAGGTTCTTCAGGTGTTCTTGTCTGACCTTGTCTGGGCGAGGTGCTGTTTGCTTCTTTACCGATGACATGGTGTGTCGGATTTCGGAAGGGAAAACATTGGGAATGACATATTCATCCTGTGGAATTTGATATGTGGGCAGGTGGACGTGGCTATTGAAGAAATCCGAGTAGAAGTCATGGATAATCTTCTCCATTGCCCTTCTGGAAGATGTGATAGATCCATCAGGACTTTGGAGGACAGTCATCTTGGCCATGTAGTTGGCAAAGGAACTTTAATTTTAAGATAATCAGATATTTGAAGAAAGTCCTCTATGACAAAAGACAAATGCTAATACAAATACTAATATCCACAAACAAAAAGACAATTCTGAGATGAGTTTTCTAAAATACAATTAATATATTTATGAAGAAAAGATAAACCACTAGTCCATTTCTCCACCCCTGCCACCCACCAAATAAAAGGAATAAGAAAAGAACTAAGAAGAAATATGGAAAATAAGTAAGATACTTAGGGTAAAAAAAAATACTCGAGATGTATTGGAAGATACAGCTGAGAGAAATCACCAAATCAGATTAACAATTCTGAAACCACTTAGACATGCTAAGTAGAATTGAACAATTAAATAAATGGATGGCAGATGGTGAGTCAAGTTTTCCCCAGCTGAAGTGGGAGGCTCCAAACAAGCAAGAAAAGGAGACGAAAATGATACACATGGTGCTGGATTAGAGTTGGAGTGCTTGGTTTGAATTCATGTTCAGTTGAACCTAAAGATAGATGCACTGGGGTGGATGTAAATAAGAGGGTTACTATACAGACACATGATTCCTTGCTCTGTTTACTGAGAAGCTCTTCTAGAAGCAATGAGAGCCCACCAATAATACAAAAACTTGCTTCCCTGTGCCACTCTTCAAAAAAAGAAAGAAAGAAATCTCACACTTAGAGGAAGGACTGGTAATGGGAATGTATGACTGTATCACTGTCATCCCATTGTTTATCGATTTGCTCAAGCAGGCACCAGTAACGTCTCCATTTGTCCCAGCCCTGAGATTTTAGAGGCCTCCCCTTACTCATCCTTCCCAACACTGCCTTATTAGAGGCTCTTTCAGTGTCAGGGGAATGATATCCATTATTGTTACTGTTTGGGGCATATCAAATATGCCACGAGTAGCTTGCTAGACTCTGCCGTGCAGGTAGGATACTCTCGGTAGTTTGCTGGGCTCTCCAAGAGGAAGTATAAGAGAATAAAAGCAAGACGTTAAGACCAAACACGTGAGTGCTGCTTTAGGTACATCAGTGGGCTAGAGTATAAGAGGTTGCGTGGCCACTCACTCCAGGAGACTCTGTGTTGCTCTCTTCCGGGAGTTTCATCTGGTCCATTCATAGGAATGGATCAGATGAAACTAGAGCTTACTTCCAGAGTACAATGTGGAATAGAGCACTTTTTCTGTGTAGTCTTAAAACCCTCCCTCCTTCTCTAGTCATCCAAGGGCCAGAGAATATTCTGCCACTCGCTCACTGAATGTACCACTTTCCTTCTTCTAAAGAATTTACACCAATTAGAGATTGCCTTGTCTTTAGATAGAAAGTTACACTGGAGTTCAAATTCTTTTTTTTTTTTTTGTGGTCACACTCGGCAATGCACAGGGGTTACTCTTGGCTCTTCACTCAGGAATTACTTCTGGCGGTGCTTGAGGGACCATATGGAATCCTGGGAATCGAACCCGGGTCGGCCACATGCAAGACAAATGCCCTACCCGCTGTGCTATCACTCCAAACCCTGAAGTGCAAATTCTTGAACCAAAGATTCTCCTAAACCATGAGGTTCTTCTGGATGATGGGGTTACCTGCCAGGGAATTAATTTCATTCTCAGGAATCATTTGAGAAAAAAATCCTGGTGATGCTTTTGAAATTAAATTAACTACATGCTTCTTATCTGCTTCAGCCTCTGGCCACAGGACTGGTTTGAATTCACTTGAATGTCCTCTTTTCACCTTGTCTATTTATTGAGTTTTGAAATGTTACTTTAAATTGTTTCCACACAAAAATAAATCTTTTCACTTAAAAATAATTTTAAGACTCCTAGAATATAGCACACACACCCCAAAAAGGAAGGAAAATATTTCTCTCTATTTTAAAAGTTAGTAGACTGTATTTTTAAAAAATTAAAGATCTGTGCAAGTGTTTCTTATCCATTGTGATAAAACCCAATGTGTCCAGAGTGATATGAGTTCTTTTAGAAATTCTGTAAAATTCTGTGTAGTATATTTAAACTTCAGAGATAATGGATAAGCTTTGTTTATTTCTCTGGGCCTTTAACAGTATAATGCTGAGAAAACTTTAGAATCCAGACCTCAGGAAAGTATAAGACAATGCTAAACTCTTTGAGCTAAGTTAACTGAGGTACCTTAAGAATAGTCTGAAGCTTGGGTTCCAGTTCCTGTGATCTCAGCTAAAACACTCCAGCTTCTCTGCTTTCTGCCTCTCCCTTTATATGAGTAAAATTATCCAATACCATCCCTAACATAACTTGAACTTCTGATAGCCCATCATTTCCTCAAGTACAACATAGAGAACCACAAGATACCTTGATCTACTGCACAAAGAATCTATGTTACAAAGTGAAAAAGCAAAATTAAAAATAATAATAAAGTGAAAAAGCAGTCCACCAACAGTAAGACTTGAATGTGGCTTCTTCTGAGTGTTTTTAATAATCATATGACACTATATATAGATATTTAACAGATTTTTTTTACTCTGATTGTTTATCAGAAGCAGAAAGGATAGCCATACTGCCTGTGCTCCCTAAAATCCCCACAAGGAAATGCATAACAGAATTGCAAAAGTTTTCCTAAAAGTACTAAAACACCTTCATTGCTCAAGAAGCATTTGGTACTAGTCTAAAAATATTCACCAGTTTCAAAAATCCACTCCTATTAATTTCTAAATAAGTCTTTCCTTTCCAGTTCATTCCTTCCTGCATTCCTGTTTTCCAATCTGGGAGTATTTCCTTTGGATGCAATAACTCACTCTAGCATATTATTTTTTCTAATTCAATTCAGCTAAAAAAAAAATGTTTCACTTCAAAAAATATTTATTGCTTTTTGAAGTACCTTTAGGTCTTCTGTTACATGAGAAATATGAGAAATCATCTGATCGCGTGAGGCTGTTTGACTATGTTCAGGCCCTACTTCTCCTTCCCTTCTGCTCCGGGTTCCAGGGTGCTGACCAGCAAGCCTGGGTGTTCCTGCCTCGAACACCCATCAGAGCTTCATATTCCACATGCTCAGAAGACACGTATGGAAACCTCAGCACTATCCTCAACCAGTACAGGCCAGGCGATTTCCTTTCCCTGCTCTCCCCAGCCAATGGATCTGTGTGGGACCCGGTCTGTTCACTCCAGAAAGCCTCCCTCTGTGTGTTATGTCTGTTTCCTTCCTTCTCGGTCGGTCTGGTGTAATTAGGCTTGAACTCCAAGCCCAACTGGGGTGGGGGTCCAATAGATAACATCAAACAGGAGTCTCTCTCTCTCTCGCTCTCGCTCTCGCTCTCGCTCTCTCATATTTTTCTCTCATTCTCTTACCCTCTCTCTCTTTGTTTTCCTAAAATAAGCAAAAATTACTTATTTGCCACTCAAAATCATTACTGGCCCTGCTCTCATATTTTCTCCTCAAAAACTTCACCCAGGAGTAAACTAGAGTGCAAATCACCTCCTTCCAAAGGAAGGGGCCCATGTTTTTTAAACACCCTTTGGGGTTTAGAACCAAAAGTCAGATTCAATCCTAACTGTCCATGAGCGACCATGGCAAGCTTCAGAGAGACTGCTAATGACTTGCTCAATTTGGGACAGGCCATCAATCCTAAATGCAAACATATCCAAGGGTCGTTTGAAAGAAACTCTGACAAAGAAGGATCAAATTAGGCTTCACCCCATGTATTTTTTTTAAATAGAAAAGAGCACAGCTGCAATGTAAATCATCAGCCAGTGTACATTATTTAGCAACTCCTTTTATAACTGTTTGCACTACAGGTGCAATGAGAGAATGTGAATTTTATCTGCCCCGACATTTCCACTTGGTATACGTGTGTGTCATTTGACACCCTAAAAGCCTAGCTGGAAAGCCTCCTGTGAGATGTTTTGGTGAGGTGAAACTGGCCCAAGACACTTTTATTCTAGACCATCAGAGGACCGGGACAGGAGTTCTGTTCCACGGAAAGGAGAGAATCCTCTCATTAATATTCCTAAGCTCTGTAATGCTTCCATTTTCAGCTGAATTAAAAATAAACGACATGCTAACAGCCCCAACAAAGTATTTTTATCCAAGGAAGAGTTCTCTCTGGCTGCATTGGCTGCTGAGGGATTATCGTATTACATTCGTGAAAAACCACCAGCGCTACTCAGGCGACATCCAAGGTGGCCGTTAAAAGTAATATATAGTTGTCTTGTGCTGAGGTCAGACTAATCTGGATAAGAAAGGAAAATGCTCTAAAAAAATAAAAGAAAGAATGAAAAGAAAGACAATATTCCCCTTGTTGGGCTTGTTCCTGAAGCTGGGGCTGGTCCAATCAGCACACCCGCAGCTTCCTGCCGGCATATTCCGGGGCGAGAGAATCAATCCACTCTTTGTAGATATTAAGGAATTGTGGAAGCATTAAATGGGCAAACACTGAATGGATCTAATGTAGTTGGAGACAAAGAATTGAAGTGATTTGGAGGGAGAGAGCAAGAGGAAACTTGCTGAGGATCTGGGAACCAGACTGCCATGGGGAGGGGTCAGGGACTTGAGGTCACTTGAGTTGGGTCTTGGGGGTCAGGTAGGGTTCCACTCACTAGCTTAGAATTGACCCCATTGCTTCCATTGTTAATGTCTTATATTGCCAACCAAATGTAAACTGCTGATTCGTTTGAGAGAACATTTTAGAAGAACTTCTTACAAGATAGCTAAAGGGAAGTGATTCTTAACCCACTGTGTGTGTGTGTGTGTGTGTGTGTGTGTGTGTGTGTGTGTATGATGTGTGTGTGACTTACCATGCTGCAGAGGTGGGATCACAGCAAGGCCAATGGTCACATCAACTTTAGGTCTAACCTATGGAAATTTTTTTAATGACAACTTCATCTTGTGTCAGTTTGGTTGAAGGCTTCGCTCTGATTAGAGAATAATTCGAAGAGGATTTTTATTCTTTCCAACTGACGACCAAAGCATTATTTTTTGCTAAAGCAATAAACCTCAACTGTAAATCATGCCACTCAATAAGCAGGTCACTGAAAACTAAAATGATATCAGATGTAGTCTAGGATTTCGGTTTAGCAAGATTATCCTGTTGTAATTGCTGTTTTTTTTTTTAACTACTTTTACTAAAAGCTGGAGAGAAATTTAGACTGTCTTTAAAAGTGATGTTCTGAACAGAAAATTCTTCCCATATGAGTATTTCTAAAAGCCCATTGGATTACCTTCCTGCTTTAGTAAAATTGTATGTTGAAGAGAATTTTCCTGCTGATCCTATGTAACATGAATTTTCAATCATGCCTTTGTCTTCCCTTTCTGCATCTAAGTGTATCACTGATTAAGCAAGTAAGGGGTAAAGGGGAACTGTACTTTACAGAACTCCAGCTAAAGAATGAATGATGGAATTAGGACATTACCACTTCATAGCCCCTCTGGATGAAGAGAACTTACCACAGAGCATTGCTGGCTGTGAGGATTTCAGACAGACAGACAAACAGACCCTATGGACCTTTTATGGGAAGGTCCCAAGTTGCTTTCAGGAAGTCTGGCTCCAACACATCCTTCCATGGCTACAGTTAATAACAGCCCTGAGGTGACCTGCTCACTGCTCCCCTAATACAAGAAACAAACAAACAAAAAACTTCCCCCAAATAGCAATTCTGGGCCATGGCAATTCCAAACACCCAACACACTAACCATGACTTTGTTCTAGTCATAAACTGCTCACAGGTAAGTGCAACTTTCAGTAGATAAGTAATTAGTATACCCACTCAGGATCACTTCCAACATGTTCCAGGTGTTGAACTGAATCAACCAAGATGCTGCACCCTTGAGTTCAGATATTTTGCCCAGCTGTTGAGACTGTCTTTCTTCAGGATGTGCTCAGAAGAAGTGGCATCACCCCCCCCCCCATCTGTAGAACATCCATCATCTGACTGGAATCAGAAACAGATTCCTGATTTAGCTCTTTCCTGCCCACCTCTTGCTCCCATCTGGGGCCACCTCCTTCTTTGGAAGATCACAGTGAATCCAGATTAGCAAAACACAGAACATTCCTCCTTTGTTTGTGGAATCTGGAGTTGGGCAAAATCACTGTTGAACAAAATATTCAAGATAGAGTGGGATCGAATTTGCATGACCCTTTCTTTTCTTTTCCAAGGAAGAAAGATTCTAAGCGACTCCAGGATTCTTGGCACAGTCATTACTCAAGCCACAAACACTCCAGCTATCCAGTGACTCAGCGTCCGTCAACCACACTTTGAAGAAAGGCTTTCTATCATGATATTTTTCACATGTGTCCCACTTCCATTTGTGCACCCCGTAAATGTTAAACAGTTGCCGTCCCTTTCCTAGGGTTTCTCTGCAGATAGGCGCCAAGAGTTATTTCGGGAAGTCTGTTGTCTGTTGTCTGCTCCACTGGGCACAAACAGCAAATATTCCACTGAACCCAATAGGTATAATTCGCCAGTTGTAGGAATGCTATTTTTCTTTCTTCCTTTCTTTCTTTTTAAATCTTTCTGCACTGTTATTGTGGCAAAATGCACACTTATGAAATGCTTGTGAGTATTATCCCTCCTTACATCTCTAGAAACATATCACTTTCCCAAACTGAATCTCTTTACTTACTCAACCACACCTCTACCAAGCCCATAGCTGTTAGTGTTTACTGTTTGGTTTGCTTGCTTGTTTGTTTGTTTGTTTGTTTGTTTGTTTTTGAGGGGGTGCAAGGCAAAGGTTGGTCACACCCAGCAATATTTAGGAGTTCCTCCCGGCCCTGTGTTCAGGGATCATTCCTGGAGGTGCTCAGGAGATCAAACTAGCTGCAGCCACATGCAAGGCAAATGCCATAATCCCTCATCTGTCTCCCCAGCCCTTTCCTTTGCTCTTTTTGATGGTTTTGGTTAATGTGATCATACTGATAAGAGTGATGGTTTACTCTAGAAAGGAACCTACATTTTTTTATGCACTTGATCCCTGACTTACAGTGGCTCAGCTTATGATTTTTCAGTCTTGCCATGTGTGCAAGTCAAAGGCATTCCATAGAAATCTGGCTTTGACTATTCAATGTTGGCCTTCTGCCAGGCTGGCAGAAGGCGATTCAATCCTCAGGACGCTGGGAGCAGAATAAGCTACGCCCAACACGGCCACATGACCATGAGGGCCAACAGCACCCACGCTACAGGGGACCAAGCTGCCCCGTGTTCTCCACTTACATCATTTTTGACTCACCATGTGTTCATCAGGTCCTGACCCTAGAGTAAAGAGAGGAAGAGCTGTACGTCCTCGGTTCTGATCATGTTTAGGGCTGCTTGCCTGCCAGACTGCCTTAGGTGCATTTTGTGGTTCTTAAAATAATCAGATATTGGACAAGGAAAGGCAAGGGATTATACTCCAAATGGAAAGTGTACAAGAGAAGTTCATTGTCCTGAATAATAATAACATATTTTCGGGCAATGTGTGTGTGCGGGGAGGGGAGGAGTAGAAATAATAGTAGTAGTAGTAGTAGTAGTAGTAGTAGTAGTAGTAGTAACAGTAGTAGTGGT
>JAOXYA010000018.1:35589022-35609426 GCA_028565675.1 Sorex palustris
ATGCCTCTTTTGCAGACCACAACACCCAAAAGGAGAGAGAGAACAAAAGGGAATGCCCTGCCACAGAGGCAGGATGGATGGGGATAGGAGGGATATTATCCATGGTGGTAGAAAATGGGCACTGGTGGAGGGATGGGTATTTGATCATTGTATAACCGAAACCCAGGCACAAAAATTTGTAAATCTACAACTGTACCTCATGGTGTTTCACTAATAAATATTAAAAAAAATTTTTAAAAAAATCTGTTTTCAGATGAGACTATACATCTTTCCATAGGCCTAAACACAATCTATGTTAGCATTTCTCAGTGGGGGCCATATGACTCCCAGTTGGCCCCCAGGATATTCCAAGGGGGCCACAGGTGAAAACAGCCTAAGTGGGGGGCATGCGAGGTGGGGATGGGGATGGTGCTAGGAGGGCAGCTAGGTTGGTAGGGTGCCACGGTTGGAAAAATAGTTGAGAAACTGGCCTGTATAAAAAATGTCGGGGTGGTGTGTTTGCAAATATTCCCCTCCTTAGTCATGCAAACAGTTTTATTTCCTTAAATTGATTTATAATATTTTCTTGAGATAGCACTTTTAGTGCATGTTTCATCTATTCCTGTACTGTTGAGTACATTTTCTCTAAAATTGGCATGGGGGGAATTTTTGGTTGGATTTTTTTTTTCTTTTTTAAAGCCTGTTGATGCTCAGAGTTTACTCCTGCTCTGTGCTTAGAAACAGCTCCTGGCAAGTTCAGGGCACCCTATAGTATCAAACCAAGGTGGACCGAGTGGAAGGCAAGTGCCCTACCCACAGTACTATCTCTCTGGCCCCCATACTTTTAAGTAAAATGGCCAAATTAGTTGGATTTGGGATATGACGTGGTGGTTGGGGGGTGGGGGGGAAAATTTCTAGCGTTATTCGTTGTAAGCAATCATTCATATCAAATGTATGCTGCTATTGCAAATTCAAACGTAGTAAATTTTCCACCAAAGACCATGGTTTTCTCTTAATCTAAAGACTTCCAATTTTTTTGGCGGGGGGCAGAGGTGTGTCTGGCTCTTCTAGGGCTCTGCTTGTTCATTCTTCCTGGGAGGTAACCTCACTTCTCTATTTCATCATTTTTTCTTTAGAAAACTAACCCACAAGCATTCTGGTACCTCAATCCTTGTATGCTTGTCTGTTTCTTGAGCAGAAAATTCTCCAGGGACGGGATGCTGGAGCTGACAGCTTGCGTATTTTTATTGAGATGATGGGGCGGCAGCGTAAACGCACCGCATGAGCATGGCCCAGCCCTTGCTGCCAGGGTATATTTCTTCTTGTTAGGCTTTCAGTGGCCAGCGTCCGGGAGGTCAGCGTACAACTGCTCTTTCTGTGTCTACTGTGTACTCCAGTAAGAGAGGGGAGCAAGGACAGAGTGATAGGACAGCGGGGATGGCGTTTGCCTTGCACGTGGTCAGCCCAGGTTCTATCTCCAGCATCCCATATGGTTCCCCAGCACTGCCAGGAGTCATTTCTGAGTGCAGAGCCAGGAGTAACCTCTGTGCATCGTTGGGTATGACCCAAAAAGCTAAAAAATAAAAACAGAGGAGGGGAGCAGAGTGTGTCTCCACTGTCTGTCCTTAGGGGCAGGACTGCTGGTGGACACCCAGCTCTGCCCCTGTCTGTGGCTACGGATGCTCATTTTAACCTGAAACACACACAGGGACCCTGACTTCCCTGACCCGGGATTCATTGACTATTTAATTGGGGCCAAAATCTATACCAAAAAAAAATTTTGTTTGTATAGATATTTCTTTTGGTTTCCGGTTCTTTGTATAAGTATCCCTGTGAGTTAACCTGTGGTTCTAACCCTAGGGGGTTAAATAATCAACAATGTGTGTAGGACTGATCATTCTTTTGGGGAGCAGGATTAGGTCACACCTGTCAATGCTCAGGGCTTATCCTGGCTCTGTGCTTAGTGATTGCTCCTGGCAGTGTTCAGTGTTCAGGGGGCAATCAGCAGTGCCAAGGTTTTGAACTGAGGTTGACTGCAAGCAAGACAAGTGCCTTAGCTTTGTACTATCTTTCCAGCACCAAATTGTTTAAAAGTTTGGGGGCCACATCTGATAGTGGTTCAGAGCTTACTCCTGAGTCAAAAAGAGAGGGACAGAAACAGAAGGACTTCACTCATTTGTGGAATATGAAATAACATAATTTGAATCTGACACCCAAGGACAGTAGACACAAGGGCCAGGAAGATTGCCCCATGGTCGGAAGCCCACCTCATGAGCTGGGGGAGAGGCAGCTGGGATAGAGAAGGGATCCCTAAGTTAAAAATGGTTGGAGGGGAGAGATTGCTCGGGATGGGAGATGTGTGCTGAAAGTAGATCAAGGACCAAACGTGATTAGCCTCTCAGTATCTGTATTGCAAACCATAATGCCCCAAAGGAGAGTGAGTATGGGGAATATTGTCCGCCATGGAGGCAGGGGTAGGATTGGAAAGGGGGGGCGGGTATACTGGGGATATTGGTGTTGGAGAATGTGCACTGGTGTAGGGATGGGTGTTCAATCATTGTTTGACTGAAACTCAAACATGAAAGCTTTGTAACTGTATCTCACAGTGATTCAATTAAAAAAAAAGAGTTTACTCCCTGCTCAGTGCTCAGGGACCCCTCCTGGTGGGCTTCACAGAACCATATGAGGTGCTGGTGAGTGAACCCAGGCCCACTCTGCAAGTGCCTCCAAAGATTTGAAATTCTTCTGAATCACCCATTCAGAAGCCTTTCTGGGGACTTGGAAGGTGAAGCCTCTGAGTGCCACTTGATCACTTGACTTCCCGTTAATCGTCGGTTTGCTCGAGCAGGCACCAGTAACGTCTCCATTTGTCCCTGTTGTGTGCTAATGTAGCCCAATGGCATCTGTTCACTCTAGGAACTTGAAGCGCCTCAAACCGATCTGAGTGGCAGGTGACACTAATACACCTTTCCCTGCACATACCACTCTCCTTGAGAGCTGGTTCGCATGACTTTATTCCTACCAGCATTTCGTTCTTTCAATGATGTCGCCGGGCGAGTAGCAAGGTGAAAGTTGAAAAATCCGGAACCCAGTTGAGGTTGGCCAGTGTCTCCTTGCAAAAGAACACGGCCTGGGAAACCCTCCGGGCTGATACCTGAGCTGCTTCCTGTGCGTCAAATCAAAGCCCAAAGCCCACCAGCGCTGCAGTGACACTCTCAGGGGCCCACTTGCCTCTGGGTGGCGCTCTCTCACTCTGCCAGCACTGAAGCTCGGAGGGCTTCTCCTATGGGAGCGTGCATGGGCCCTCGGCAACAATGTCCATCCTTCTACGGGCTTCTTGTTCGAACTTCCTCAGCGTACTTGTCCGTCCCCCTGGATCTTGGTCGCCTGGGCCTGGCTTTCCTTCCCAGCGGGGGTTGCAGTGACTTAGAACCTGTGGCCTTCACAGCCGAGCTGTGGCCCCTGGGAAGTGTGGGGTCTCCTCTGTTGGTGGAGGGAGTTGGACCCAGGCCATTGGAGGGTGGGGGCATCCTTCCTGCGTCCCCTCTCTCCAGTGTGTGCCCTGGAGTCTCAGAGGAAGGTTTTTCCCTGCAGAGGAACCAGCCCCATGCTTGTCCTTCCCCAAGAGTGCAGTTGAGAGCTCAGAGTGATTGGCGTCCGCACTCCCTTGGGTATTTTGTGCGGGTTTTATTCTGGGCTGCTGTTGGCTCACTTAGAAAACTCAACAGTTGCCACAGTTGCCTGGAGAGGCCCAGTGCTCCTCCTGTCCAGCATCCTCGAGGCATAGTTCAGTGTCAGATCCAGGAAATGGACCCAGCCAGTCTCTGTAGGGCATTTGGAAGGGTGTGCATGTGTGCATGCGTGTTTGCAGCTGTAAGCCTGCACGGTGCTCTCTCAGTTATGGATGCATGTACCACCCGCACCATTCCTCTCTACAACCCTGTTTCCTGCATCTCCCCAAACACTGCCCCAAGTCCCCTGCAACTGATCATCTGCTCGTCATCATTTTTGTCATTTGACTGTGTTACATCATTTTAATCAGACAATATGGCAACCCAAGATTGGCATTATTAACCAGTGTTGTTTATGTGACAGGGGTCTCACCTGGTGGTGCTTGGGGGTATTGGGCAGTGGGTGGGAGACAGGCATGTGGGGGCTCAAGCCCCCCTACTGCCACCTCAGGTATTCCAGCTCTCTCCCTTGTCCCTGTCATGAGATGCTTGGGCTCCATCTGTCATGTGTTCCTTGCAGTTTGTTTCTTACTCTTGCTGTGTTATATTCCAGCGTGGTAGGGTGAACACAGTAAGAGATATATAAAGCTTAAAGCTTGGCTCTTCCTGGGAACATCTCACTATATATTCCAGACCACAGTCCTTGGGCCAGATTAGTCTTTCCTAACCCCGATACGGTCCTTATTCAGTTACCTCTTTTGGGCCATGACAGATTTTGTCCAGGGCCGTGCTCTTAACTTATAGTTAAGCATTATGGTGCTTGGCCTGGCCCATTTTGAATCCAGGTTAGCTCACAGCTTTCTCTGGGTTCATCAGTCCCTCATAGGGACCCTGCTCTTGGAGTGCTAGGAACTAAGGGCAACTGAGGCTTAAGTCAAATAAATATGAATGCCCAGGAGTGAATATTATTTTGGAGTCAATTGACTCCCGTGTTATGTAGCATAATATCAACTGTCTTCTTGTGTCTATACAAAAAGGACATTGCTGAATAAACCATGCTTGTGGTTAACATTCATGATGATTCGGAGGCCAACAAAGTGACCTCGTATCGGCCCAGAACTGTTTGGAGCTCAGATTCTGATGCCTCTTCTCAGTCAGCGTAAGGGGTAGGATGTATAGTTCTGTCTTAAGTGGTTTGATGCAGCCTTGCTCAGACCTGCTCATCTGAACTCTCTCTCTTCCTGGTACCACCCAGCAGATTCCTAGTTCCTGTTTTATCCTAAGCTGGGTTATGATAAGGATATGGTTATTCTTTTTAAAGGGAGTTTGGTCCTAAGTTGCATTATGATAAAAACAAGACATGCCATCTCTTTAAAAAATGCTGATAGGGCTGACAAGATAGTATGTTGGGGAAGGTGTTTACCTTGAACACCTTGTGGTTGGTCTCTGGCACCCCATATGGTTCCCTGAAAAGAACAGAGCCAAGGAGTAAGTCCTGAGAACAGCTGGGTGTGTAACTCCCGCCCCGCTGAAAAAAAGCTTACACAACCCTGCTTTCCTTTCGGGAGTAACTTTCAACCAACATTTTCTAATAAAACAGAAGAAAGCGGCAGCATTTGTGTTGGGGAGGCGTGTAACTGTGAACAGTTTCTCACGCAGAAGGCAAGTCAGGGTTCATGCTGGGATCTGGTAGCAGTTCAGGAGTGCAGGCACTGACTCACACATGGACATGACTTTGTTTCTAAATAGAAATCTATGCAAACTAGGAGGATCTTGCGAAGGCACCTTTCAAGCCGGTCCTCTGGGTAAAGGAATCAACTAGATATCTCACAGGTATCGGAAGAGATTTTCCTGCCAAGAGCTGAACTCCTAGAAAGACTTTTCTGCTCCAGCAGCAGCTTGTTAGTGCTGCACACCAGTCTGCCAAAGAGCTGTCCTGGGCCAGCATCAGCACCGCAGCCATTAGCACGGCGGGAAGGATGTTTGCCTTGCACATGGCCAATGGGGGTTCAATCCCTGGCACCCTTGGGGGGGTCCCCTCAAGCACCTCCAAGAGTGATCCCTGAATGAAGAGCCAGGAGTAAGCCCTGAGCTCAGCCAGGTGTGACCCTGACACACACACACACACACACACACACACACACACCCCGAGAAAAGAACTATCTCGTTACCTCCTCCATCCTCCATTCTGAGTCTGAGAAGCTGGACGTGTGTTTTCACTTCTTACGGCAGGACACTGGGACATACAAACCATGTTGGAAAGACCTCACAGCATGTACCAGCACCCCTGACTCACTCTGTGAAGTAACACAGGAAGGACCCCATGTCTCCTTATCTGCATCTTTTCCCCTCAGCCAGAGACTTTGCAAGACAGCGGAGTATTCAATCTTTTACATATTCACAGGAAAGACTCACTGACCTTTTCTGTAAGAACCGTCAGCATAACAGGGTTAGCTAACAACCCCCTCCGCCCAAAGGCAAGAAGGAAAAATGGTTAGAGCCGACAAATCCACAGATCCACTTCACCGGGAGAAACCTCTAAGAATTCCAGTGGTGCTCATAGTCAGAAAAAGAAAACTCAAGGCTAGAATGCACTGCCATACTTGAACTTTACATCCTTGAACTTGAAGTTGGCACCTATATTCAAGACAATTCCTGGAGAATGAAAACCGTGTGCGAAACGCAATCTCTGGTAGTCATGGGGCAGTCTTCTGTTTTTCTTTTTTGTTTGTTTGTTTTTTGGGTCACACCCAGCCATGCTCAGGGGTTACTCCTGACTCTGTACTCAGTAATTACTCCTGGTGGTGCTTGGGGGACTATATCGGATGCCAGGGATTGAAGCCAGGTCAGCTGCATGCAAGGCAAACGTCCTACCAGAGGTACTATTCTCCAGCCCCTGGGGCAGTATTCTGAAGCCATGCGCTCACAAGGCTGGCAGTGTACGGAATCTCCATCTCATTAGCCAGATGTAGCACTGTAGCACTGTCCTCCAGTTGTTCATCGGTTTGCTCAAGCGGGCACCAGTAATGCCTCACAATAAATTGTGAAACTTGTTGTTACTGTTTTTGGCATATGGAATACGTCATGGGTAGCTTGCCAGGCTTTGCCGTGCGGGCGGGATTACTCTCGGTAGTTTGCCGGGCTCTCCGAGAGGGGCGGAGGAATCGAACCTGGCTCAGTCACGTGCAAGGCAAATGCCCTACCCTCTGGGCTATCGCTCCAGCCCTAGCCAGATGTAAGTGCTCAGAAGTGCGGGTCTCAGAAGACTCACCTTCTGGACAGCTGAGCTTCTGCCAGACCACACAGACCCCTGGACAGCCTCGTTTCCCACCTGCTGCGGGCCCTGCCTCAGACAGGAGTGTCCACGCAACCTCTGACTGTGAGTGTGTCGACAGCCCTGTACACATGTGCTGTGTCTTATTGACCTGTGTCTTTATGTTGACCTCATCTCTTGTCCATTTGCAAAGTCCCCTCCCTGGCACTGAAGCACCCGACATGCTTTATACACAGGAATTCTTATAAACATGTATAATTTGTCGTTCAGGATTCAGTGGTCTGATGTAGCAGTGCTTAGAGCTGTGCAGTCAAACCCCCTTGTTATGGTACCAACCAGCAGATTTTTAGGTCTTGGGAATGATGCGTGTAGCATCAGTTCAAATTGGCCAGAAATTCATAGACTGGGACATTCAGACCCTTTTGGTCTTTCGCAGCACAGATCAGAAAAGTGCTGTTTTGGTTTTTTTTTTTTTTCTTTTTGGGTCACACCTGGCGATGCACAGAGGTTACTCCTGGCTCTGCATTCAGGAATTATCCCTGGCGGTCCCCAGGGAACCATATGGGATGCTGGGAATCGAACTTGGATTGGCCGCATGCAAGGAAAACGCCCTACCCACTGTGCTATCTCTCCAGCCCCAAAAAGTGCTGTTTTGTTTTGAAATACAGTTTTTTGGTTTTTTTTGTTTGGTTTTTGTTTTTATTTTTTTGCTTTTTGGGTCACACCCAGCGATGCACAATTGTTACTACTAGCTCTGCAACTCAGGAATTACTCCTGGCAGTGCTCGGGGACCATATGGGATGCTGGGGAATCGAACCTGGGTTGGCCGCGTGCAAGGCAAACACCATGTTCTCTGTACTATTGCTCCAGCGTCTGGAATATAGTTTTAAACTATGCTTTTCCTATTTTAAATTTTTTGTCAGGGGGAGGGAAAAACAAAAGTCAACATTTTCCTTAGCCTGGAGGAGTTTACAGAGGCCAGGACAATAGCTCAAGAGTTAGGGGCACATGCCTTGCAGATGCAAAGCCCCAAGTTTGAGCCCCAGAGCTGCATGTGAACTGAACTCAATAAGACTCGCTGGTGTAGTCCCAGATACCTGCACCACTGGCTCTGAGCATCAGGTTTTAGCTTCGAACCATCTAGCTCTACTGACGGAGTAATACAGACCGTGGAGCTCAGCTGGAAAGACTCCTAAAAAAAACAAAAACACAAAAACAAAGGGAAAATCTCTGAAGTAGAGAAAATATTTGTCCAACAGCCCAAGGGTTGCAAGAAGCAGAATGCAGAGGAGACCCCGGCAGCTCAGATTGTGCAGAAGGAGGAAGGTCTGGTGGGGAGTGGGGCGTTGGGCAGAGGTCAGAGGGAGGCTGCGTCAGGCAGAGCTGGGCCTGCAAGGGCCCACGGAGGGGGTGACGAGGCCCCCGCCTCACCAGCACCCACCCCCCCGGTCTGGGAACTCAAAAAGTTCCAGGGCATTTGCCTCTCTCAAGTGTTCTTTTTCACCCTGTACCCAGTAACTTTGTGGGTTCCAGAACCTATGCAGCAAGTAGTGACCACTGAGATGGTGCCCTGCCCCGGAAGGGAAACCCAGCAAGCAGCGCCAAGGTTCCAAACCAAGCCCTGTACTCTGGCCTGGAGCCCTGTCCCCGCCCCTAGACAGTATTCTGGACTCGGGTCAACAGCTGATTTGGCCAAGGAGGAAGAAATCCATTGTTCCTTTAGTGGACGACCTAGTGCTGAATTGTTGGTTTCCGGGATGGGGAGGGGGCACACCCAGTGGTACTCAGGGATTACTCCTGAGCTCTTTGCTCCAGGATCACTCCTGGCAGGCTTGGGGGATTACCTGGGGTGCTGGGAGTGGAACCCTGTTTGGCAGGATGCAAAGCCAGTGTCCAGCTCAATGTACTATCGATCGGCTCCTTGGCAACGTTTTTAAAGAGTTGGAACTTGACCTGAGCATTAGCCATTGTCCTCCTTTTGGATGCCTTTGGCATCTGTGCCTGTGTTCATTCAGCTTGTGAACTTGGGCAGGATCCGAGCTCACTTCTCCCCTTGGGCTCATTCACCCGCAGTGGGCAACATTACATGTCCACGTTGCTTGTGAGAGCGCAGAGTCTAGGCAAAGTGAAGGAAACTTGCCCAAGTCCTGTGTTTGTTGGGAACTCGGATAAATGTGAAGCTGCATGGAATGTGGATTCTTTTGGAGGTATTGGCAGTGGTTCTTCTAGAAAGGATTGGAAGATCAGATCTACCCTGAGACCCCCGGGAGCTTGGCTTTGCTTTCCTGTGCGGAGGCCACAAGTCTGCTGACAACCTGAGCGGCCGGCCATGACTGCAAGGAAGATTTGCCGGTTTCCTTTCACTCAACCAAGCGAGTCTGGCTCTTGATGGCAGCAAATACACCTTCGTCCCTGAGAGGAAGTAGGCATCCCCTTTGGGAGAAGATTCAAGAACTAGTCCTAGTGAAATCTTTGTAGGTCTCTGCAGAAAGTCAAGGTCCTGTGGAATTTACCAAATCCACTCTCTGGGTTTGTCTGTTTCTGATAAACTCCAGATTGCCACGAGGTGATGTTGGGGGAACATTTGTTTGCTTTGGAACCGGATGCGTGTGAGTCTTTGGCTTGTCATCAGCAGGGCAGAAGGCTTGGAAATGCCCCTTGGAAGAGTTCTCAGCTGTCATGGAGTGGGACATTTGAACCCTTCCTGTCCGCCAAAGCACAGATCAGAAAAGTGCTGTTTTGTTCAAGTTTAGAGATGCACTTTTTAAAGTATGCTTTCCCTTGGGGGAGGTGGGGTTCTGCAAGCACACCCAGCAGTGCTCGGAGCTTACTCCTCGCTCTGTGCTCAGGGCTCACAAGACCATATGAGTGAGATGGTGGGGAATGAACATGGGTTGAGTGAACCTACTTACCTGGTGTGCTCTCTCTCCAGATCCAATTATTATTATTATTTTATTTTTTAATTTTATTTTTTATTTTTTTGCTTTTGGGATCACACCTGATGATGCACAGGGGTTACTCCTGGCTCTGCACTCAGGAGTTACTCCTGGCGGTGCTCAGAGGACCATATGGGAAGCTGGGAATCGAACCCGGATTGCCCACATGCAAGGCAAATGCCCTACCCACTGTGCTATCTCTCCAGCCCCTATTATTATTTTAAAGAGCTGTTTTAGGTTCACTGCAAAGGACTAAATTTTAAAGCATTTGGAAATTGACCCTCCTCTTACTGATGGGGCCTTTGCAAAGATGATGGGTATCTATTTCAATGCCCTTTTTAGAGCGGTCAATTGAGTTCCAGTAGGTGCTGTGCTTGCTGTTGTTGTTTTAGGCCTGGGCTGCGTTGATTTTGCAGGAATTGAACCCAGGTTTCATGCATGCAGAGCCTGCATCTAACCACTGAGCTACAGCTCCTGCCCTAGATTTTGTAACTTTAAGAGAGAAGTGCCTGCCTGTTTAAGTCAGGAGATTTTTGGGTTTTTCTTTTTTTGGGGGGGGGTCACACCCAGCAATTCTCAGGGCTTACTCCTGACTCTGTTCAAAAATCACCCTTGGTGGTTCTTAGGGGCCCATATGTGATGCCAGGGAGCAAATGGAGGTCTGTTGTGTGCAAGGCACGTGCTTTAGTCCTATATGCTATTTCTCTGATCCCAGAAGATTTAGTCTTGTCACAAAGTGGGCAGTCTGGGTGTGCTAAGGACCGGGTAGGTCTTAGGGATGGTGTTGGAGTGGCATGTGTATAGAAGAGTAAGTACTAATTGGAATCAGTTTTGCTTTCCAGGGATATTTGCTATGGCTGGAAATATGTAGGCTGGACAGTCTGCTAAACATCCCAGAATACGCACGACAGCTTTCCTGCCCAGACTGTCTTCGAATATCAGTGAATTCTGAGAAACCTGAATGTATGAGGGTGACTTCATTCTCTAACATTCTACCCTTTTGTGCATTCCTGATTTTCTGTATTCTCACTGCTAAGTAATTTCCTCAAGTGTGTATTTTAGGGCCTGGAGAGATAGCACAGCAAGTAGGGCGTTTGCCTTGCACGCAGCCGACCCACGTTTGATTCCCAGCATCCCGTACGGTCCCCTGAGCACTGCCAGGAGTAATTCCTGAGTGCAGAGCCAGGAGTAATCCCTGTGCATCTCCAGGTGTGACCCCAAAAGCAAAAATAAATAAAGTGTGTATTTTAGAGTGTATGTTTATATGGATGATTTAGTCCTCCGATTTTAATTTTTACTATCCAAAATATCTGTAGCTTGATCATAGTTTATACATAAAACTACAGGTTGTATTATATATATTTATTCCCATGTTGGTTGGTGTGGCATTAGTGAAAAAAATAGAGAAATGTATAAATTTTTAAAATTTTTTTGTTTTATTAAAAACACACCATGACTTACAAAGTTGTTTCAGGCACTTGGTGTTCCAACACCACCAATGTGACCTTCCCACCACCAATGTCCCCAACTTCCCCCTCCCATCCCCAACCTGTCCCCTTAGGTACATAATAAATTGACTTCATATTCCTTGTTCCAACACAACGTTAAGAAATGTCAAATAGAATGATCAGAAAATTAGTTAGAACCAATTTGTGATTGCTGTATGGTTTTAACCAGTGTAAACAAGGAAAATAAAACCCTTTACTGTAGTATCATAAAATGCTTTTTCTCATTTACATAAGTAAGTTTTCAACTCTGGAATCTAAGATACATATTACCGTAATGAGACTCACATATAAAATTTAATTCAGACTATCTTAAGATTCCAAAAAAGTGTATGGTTTTATGTATAATAAACCTACTGGGGCATTTGGGCCACAGCCAGCCATGCTCGAGGGCTATTCCAGGCTCTGAGCTCAGGAGTGACCCATGACGGTACTCAGGAATTTGAGCCGGCATTAGCCACACACAAGGCGAACGCCTGACCTCTCCTCGCTCTCCAGCCAATAAACCTGATTCCTGTATGTTCTTAGTTGGAATTCAAGGAACATTCTAGGACATTAGCCAAGGTTCTGAGGGGCAGAGTCAGTCAGCATCTGTGTATTCCCCCTGTTTGGTATATTCATGTCCTTCACTGTGCAGTTCCTCATTGCAGGTTTTCTTCCCTGTGTGCCGAATCTTAGCCCAGAAGCCAAAGGAACAGTCAGTTAGGACAACTTGGGTCGTGGAACCCCCGGACAGCCCATGTGTGTTTCTGGGAGGACCGAAACCGAGTCGGAGCCATCGCAGGGCTTCGCACTCTGCTCTCTGGCCTCTAGTGCTATGGGTGGATGGAATGAGCTGGCACCCACATTACCATGCCTGGTCATGCCTGTCTGTATGAGGCCCGGAAACCCGGGCTACCATGCTCCCTACCTTCCTTCTTATGTGTCATTTTGCCCCAACATTGATGACTCAAGGCGGAATTCTTTCTTCTGCTTCGTTTTCACATAGCCTGGTGGTTCCTCGCAAGTCACAGGGCTGAATCACCCGGAGCTGCAGAAGGGAAGCTGAACGAGCATGCAAGTCTCTTTCTTTGCTGAAAATCCGTGGAACCACATGCCTTTATTCACCCTTTATTGGCCTCCCCAGACTCTCAGGCCAGGGGCGACCTGAAGCAGGCCTGATCGTAGAGTTCCTGGGCTTCATCTGTGGCTTAGTGGTTCCACTTACCCCCTGCATTATCGAGGTGTGATTGATACTTAGCATCGGTATATGAAATGGATGCCGTGGGCCGGGAAAACGCATTGTGGGCTGGAGTGCATGCTTTGTCTGAGGAGCCCCGAGTTTACTCTCCAGCCCTTCCCACCATACCCCCTAGCTCTTTCACATGTGACCCCTCCGCCCCCCACAAAAAAAGACCCCCACAGAAAAAATTTTAAAACTCTGCACATATATTGGGCATTGTGATGGAAGTAGGTTCTTTCCATGCGTCTCCTTGCCCCTTTCGCAGGGAGATCACTGGATCACTGTTGTCCCGTTGTTCATCGATTTACTTGAGTGGGCACCAGTACGCTCCATACGTCCCAGCCCTGAGATTTTAGCAGCCTCTCCATACTCATCTTTCCCAACGCTGCCGTATTGGAGGCTCTTTCAGGGTCAGGGGAATGAGACCCTGTTATTTTACTGTTTTTAGCATATCGAATATGCCATGGGGAGCTTGCCAGGCTCTGCCTTGCGGGTGGGATACTCTCGGTAGCTTGCTGGACTGTCTGATCATTCTATGATTTGTTGCCTACTGTCTGAACCCCATCAAATATGGCGTGGTAATTATGGAAAGGGCTGGAGCGATAGCACAGCAGGTAGGGCGTTTGCCTTGCACACGGCTGATCCGATGGACCCAGGTTTGATTCCTCCGCCCCTCTCGGAGAGCCTGGCAAGCTACTGAGAGTATCTTGCCTGCATGGCAAATCTTGACAAGCAACCCGTGACGTATTCGATATGCCAAACATAGTAACAACAAGTCTCACAATGTTACTGGGCCTGCTTGAGCAAATTGATGAACAATGGGAGTACAGGTAGAAAATGGGTAGGAAAATGGGTAGGGAGTGTCTTATGATGTGTCCCAAGAATATGTTCACTCATATGTGAGGCACGGCCTGGAGTGTGGCGGTGGTTGGGTAGTGGAGATCGGCTGCCAGGGCTGAGTCCCTTGGGGAAGGGAGGGCTCTCGCAGGGAGATAAGAAACTGAATCCTACTTCCTGCAAACTTGGTTGTTTCTTGGCCCAGAAGAGCCTGCCAGAGCATCCTTCCAGGATGAGCTCGAGTGCTCACTCTGCACTGGTGATTGGGGGTCACTGAAGTGAACAGACTGTTGGGGCTGCTAGCGGGCCATCTAATTTGTTAGAGCAGGAGTCCATGCCTCTCTCTGTTGGTGTCAAAGGGCTTCATGGAATTGTGTCATTTACTGGGCCTGAGGTGACCCTGACGGGGCATGGATATCTCTGGGGTTGGCACTTGATGGAAATTGGGCTTTCGCAATGGGGGTTCTGAGGGTTCACTGAGGATGTGGTCACTAAGGTTTGGACTTGGCCCGTCCGGGGGACTGTGCACTGCAGCAGGGAAGGACGGCCTTGCTTCACCAGGTGGGTTTGTCCAGATCAGCAGGAAACTGCTGTGTGGTGAGTGGTGTCCATGAGGGGTCAGAGGTCTCTGCTTGGGATGGCATTCGATGTGATTCAGTCGTGCCGGGGACCCGACCATGCGGTTCAGATGGAGGCCCTGCTGTAGGTCGTCTCTGGCTTGGAGTGTGTCCAGGATGCTCCATAGGGACACAGTGGACACCGAGGAAATGTCACAGCTCTGAGACACCTTGACGGTCCCTCCTGTTGAGCTGGAAGTGAGTATTTGCGGAGGAGCTGGACCCACTTGCTGTGCTCAGGTGTTTGTCTTGCTTCCTTCCCGGCCTCCTCTGCAGCTGGGGTTCACTGTCACTGGCCAGTGCCAGGCTAGAGGTCTCCCACTGGGTCTCTGAGCTGCTGTCTCGGCCTTACCCGGCCTTGGGCCAAGTGTGCTGCCGGTCTGGAACAAAGGTGTTTCTCCGACATTTGGATCTTTTCCTGGTGCCACGGGAGCCTGGGGCTTGGCAGCGACTCCAAGGTTATTTTTCCGGCTTGTGTGTTTTGTCTCTGGTGCCCTCAGATAGAGCTGAGCATATCTGGGGCTAGAAATTTATAGTGTTTGCTCACAGGCAAACCCAGAATGAGTGGATAGGACTGGAGTAGCAGGTGTGCAGAAGCCACGGGTTGCGGACAGCGCCCAGGCTGGCCTGAGGGTGCTTAGGGGACACACGTGTCTGGTTGTGGGGACTTAGTGGAGGAGGAAATTAGGAAGGGGCCCTCTGCCCTGCAGCGCTGTTCAGCTGAGCCTTGAAAGTTCTCAGGAAGGGAGGCTGTACAGTGATGGAACAGATCTCAGGCTCCGAGCTGACCCCGGTCGATACTTGGCACTACAAGTATTGAGCACAGAGCCAGGAGTCGTCCCTGAGCACTGCCAGGTGTGTCTGTCCCCCAGATTAAAATCCTTGGGAAGGCTGCCAGGCGCTTGGGGGTGCTCAGGGGAGGGAGAGGAGCCCATGCGGTGTGGGAAATGGAACCCGAACCTCCACTGGCCAGGTCTCCTCTGCCTTCCTAGATCTTCCTTATTGCCCAGTTTATTTCCCAGCTACCTGGTCACAACTAGCAGGGCGTTCTCTCATTCTCTGTCTTGGGGGGAGGGGGGAGGCCCCCAGTTTGAAGGACCTCTTCAGCACCTGCTGCCTCCCCACGCCTCCCGCCACCCTCTTTCCCTTGCCGAACGTCAGAGCTTGGCTTCACCAGTGGTACCCAGAGGCCCGACTGGCACCAGCCCCGACTGATCTGTGGCACAGCCGAATGCACCTTGTCTGCATGCTTCGCTCTCCTTCCAGCTCTTGAAATCTGCATGACAAGGACCAACCAACCTCCTGTCATACACCCATCCCCTGCCCCCTGCCGGGCACTGCTTCTCTGCAGGGTCCCTACCTGCTCCCCACAGTCGTGGGCTTTGCTCCTGATTGCAGTG
This sequence comes from Sorex palustris, assembly GCA_028565675.1. NCBI lineage: Eukaryota > Metazoa > Chordata > Mammalia > Eulipotyphla > Soricidae > Sorex > Sorex palustris. The sequence continues at coordinate 35,604,464 of JAOXYA010000018.1, forward strand.
TGGAGCTCGTCTTGCTGCTGAAGTATCACAGACCCAGCACAGGCATACCAAGACTGAGGGCGTGTGCACGTGAGGAGAAACGGCAGCGCAGTCTGAAGTGTAGGCAGGCAAGCCCCTGGCAGGGAGGCCAGGGGTCCTTCTAGAGTGACCAAGAGTGCAGCCTCACTCCATGGCCCATCAGAGGAGCTGACCATTCCTCTGGGTTTAGATTTAAAAACCTAATAGCAAGAACTGGAAGGGAGTTTTGATTGCAGTTTGCACCTTTATTTGATGAGGTGGGGTTTGGGTGGTTTTCTTTTAGCACCTTCTTCTTCTGAGTGTAGAAATGGCGTGTCTTATAACTGGGAAGAAAATGATGATTGAAATGACTTGGATTGTTGCTGGTGACATAGGTCAGTGAGCTGGGAAGGCTTTGCATGCAGGAGGCCCGAGTTTGATCCCTTGAAACCTCGAGGTCCAGGACCAGGAGTGACCGGAGAGCTAGGAGTAGTGCCCAGTCACAAAGTCAAAATTAAAAAAAAAAACTTATCTTAGTGTTCAGACACCAAAGAAGCGTGGAAGTGCAGTGAGGAATGGAGTCCCTTTTTGATGAATATTGGTAAAACCAAAAGGAAGAGAGTCTCAGTTCTTCTTTGCCTTCTTTTTTCCTTCCCTCTGAGGAATAAACAGTATTTCCTTGTGTTCTGGTGTTCGGTTGGAAGGTAGCCAGGAACTGTGCCTATGGCCCAGGAATCATCCCAAACCAAACTAATGGAAAAAGTCTGACTCGCTGGAGGCTAAAATTTAATATGGAGGAAGTGACATGGTGTGTGTATGTGAGTGTGTGTGATTGTGTGTGTGTGTGTGTGTGTGTGTGTGTGTGTGTGGTGAAGTGGAGGGAAAACTTAACTCCTGGAAGCTATAAATAGAATTCTTACTCACTTGGGTGGCTAAAATTCATGTTTTTAAAAAGGGCTTTATTCATCCATTTGGTCAGAATTAAGATATGATTCAATATATTATGTCCAGCACTGGCTGAAAAAACACTGTTTTCCTTTTGATTTAAGCCAAGTTTTATTCAGAGCACTGCTTGACAAGTCCATTAAATAATTGAAACACTTCCCTCCGAAAGCTTGTTCCAAGTGGAGGGAGTATCTGCAGAAGAAACATTGAGAAAGAAACCAGACCAACCAGCTGACAAAAGAACCCTTTCATGTTGGGCCCGAGAGATAGTGCGGAGCTAAGGCATGTGTCTTGCATGCAGCCAGTACGGGTTCAGTCCCCAGCACCACACTTGACTCCCAAGCCCTGCCAAATAGTGATCTCTGAGCACAGAGCCAGGATTAATCATTGAGCACAACCAGATAGGCCCCTTCACCTCCGAAAAAAAGCTTTTTTGAGAAAACAGCCTTTAATTGGGACCTGAGTACGTGAGGTGACGCACTAGGTGAAGAGTTATAATTTCTGGTCCATCAGGGTCAGCTGGGAGGGAGAGGAGTGAATTAGCCTGCGAGGCAATAGGGAGTGGTGGGGATTGCGGTAAAGAGAGCTCAAACCTGGGAGAATTAAGGCTCTGTGCTGCTCTGTGTGTGTGTGTGTGTGTGTGTGTGTGTGTGTCTATGTGTGTCTGTGTTTGTGTGTTTAAATAAGAGCCACACCCTGCACAGGTGGGAACAGTGCAAGTCCCTCCACCGACAGTTCTCAGCTGGACAGTACTCAGAGCCCACCAGGGCCAAGCCCCATAGTGCTCTGGGACAAACCTCCTTGTTGCTCAAGAAGCCAGATATGTAAATCTCTGAGGAATGCCCTAATTTGTTCATTGTTGACAAGTAATGCAAAATGTTTTGGTTTTAACGGAATGGGCCAAACTAAACTTGACTAAGCTTGTTCCTTGTGTATAGTAAAGAAGTAATGCTTCTCAATTTTGGCGCAAAAGAAGAGAATAAATGGAATGGCTTCTATTTCCTTCGGGTTTGTTTTAGCTTGCTCCCCAAAAGCACTTCTTATGCTCTGCAGCTGTTTTGCGAGGATGGTATCTAGGTTAAATTTCTGCATTTTTTTTCGGATTGCCTCTTAGTATTATTCAGGTTTTGTTTTTTAATCCGACTTTCATTGTTTAACTTGGCTAATTTAGGAACAGAAGCTAGAAAACCTTGTCTTTCAAAGTGGGGGGGAAACTCAATTTTTCATTTTGAAAATTTGCCTTTTCAGGGGACAGAGAGAGAGCAAGGAGGTGAGGGACTTATCTTGCTTGCAGCCAACTCAGCTTCAATCCTCATCACTGCATTCAATCCCCTGAGTACCCCCAGGAGTGATCCATGACCCCAGAGCCAGGAATAGCCCCTGAGCACTGCTGCATGTAGCCCGACAATCCTTCCCTTTTAAAAAAAATTGGGGTTATAGCAGGTGGAATGGTGATAGATGATGACGATCAGGTGTTGGGGACTATCTTGGTGCCTGATAACTCTGCCATAAGTAGTCAGTGATTTAAAGCTGCTTGAAACAGCCCTTGCTCTGCACCTGTGGTTCTCTCTGGGGGCTATTTAGACTCCCTGGGCACAGTGGCAAGGTTGGTAGCTGTTTGTGTGGCTCACAGGGTGAGCTGGAGGCTGTTGAATGGAGGCCAGGGATGCTGCTGATCCTATGACACACGGGCAGGTACCACAGCAAAAGTGTTCCATCAAGGCCACTGGGGAAGCTCTGGGAAACCACCTTTTGAATCTTAAGACAAGGATTAACGTTCCTCTGAACTAGTGTCCTTTACCTTTATGCCCCTGTGGATTGAAAGCCTGTCTGCATGTAGCTGCCCGGACAACACTTAGAATCAAGGTGGTAGACCAGTTGTTTTCACTGGCTTTGGTCCATGAACCATGCTTGGAGAACCATTGGTTTAGACCGTTTCTAGCACCAGAGTGGTGATGCTCCCAGGTGTGCTCTAATGAGGGGGGTGTGGAGAACCACAGTCGTATCCTTGGGTACAATAGCGGGAGTGGGAGGGGGGTGCTACTGTTTGTTCACTTAATAAAGTAGATTTTAGGGGATCTGAGTGATGGGTGGAGGGGGGAGTTGAAAAGGGGACGGTAGACCAGTTCAGTTTGGGAAACTCTATTGCTGGCTCCTCATTCTAGTCTCTGGTGATGGGGGCCAAAGGGGGCCCACCAAGGACCCTAAGCTAGTGCCCGCCAGGGGTGCCCCTGAAGCCTGCGAATGGCCAGGGGCCAGATCAGCAGCCAGTAGGCGGGGCAGCGGTCCCTTCAGGTCCTGGAATTTAGGGCCTGGGGGTATGAGGGCATATTGCTAGCATAGTGGGGGGAAGTTGGGGGGCTTGAGCCAGAGTACTCGCGGGTGACCCCTAGTGATGACTGGGGAACCAATGACAGAACTGGGGTTGGCCACGTGCCTCCCCCCACCTCCCCGCCCCTCACCCTCTCCTTTCTGCACTGCCAGCATTTGACACCAAGGCCAGGTAGGAGAAATCTCTGGTTTCTGTGGTGATTTCGGCGGGGGCTGTGACCATGCCCATCTCCGCTTGCTTTTCTTCATTGTCTCCAACTTGCTGGGGAAGATGCAGAGCAGGAAACGGGGCCCAACAATGGTGGGTTTATTCTCCCTGCTCCCCTGTTTGTGCTCAGTTTCTTCCAGAGCTTGGCCACGTGCGTGTCCGGGCATCAGGGTCCCCGTGTCACCAAGTGGCTATGGGAAGCGTAGCTGGCACCAGGAGAGACTCGTCCTCACTGCATCCCTGGCCGGTCACTAAAAGCAAACCCAAGTCCGTCTATCTCTTGGGTTGGGGTCACTGGTTTCCCCGAAGCCTTGACAGACATCTGACAGACTAAGTCAGGGAGACCCAGTTCTGCGTCAGCCAGGGAGAAGCGTGTTCCTGAGAGATGACAGTGTCCTTTGCAGAGGTGTTGAGGCCCTTCTGGGAGGCCTCATGCCTCTCCTTGGCTTTGGGGTGGGGGGGTACTGGCCCCTGAAGGCCATGGCGGTGCTCTCTAGGAGGAGGGACTCCGGCCACTGCACAGCCCGCTGACTCACGGCCCCATGCTCTGTGTGTCAGATGTGTGTGCAAGACTCAACTGGCCCGGAGAGGCAGGCTCTAGGCCCTGCTACTGGCATGTCTGCGTGTGGAGCACGCTGGCTCCGTAAAACGCCACCCTCTCTGCCAACGGGTGCAAACGTTTCTGCTGAGCACACCCAGCGCCTGGCTCCCCTGTAAACCCACAATCGCCCTTTGTGTTTTTCTCCCCAAGTCTGGGGTTTGTTCTGGGTCGCTCTGGCTGCCTTTGGGGCCGGCGGCTTTCTCAGTTCACCGGCTTTGTTTCTGATTAAGGTCCTTGAGGGCCGACGTAGTTATCGGCAGGCTGCGTGGCCGGCTTCGGGCTGGGCTAATTTGCTCAACTTCCTTCCCTTCCTCTCACCCTGGGCCTCTCGGGGCAGACCTCCGGGATCCTGTAAAGTGAGAAACTGATTCGGAGGGCGACTCGCTGGAGCACAAGTGCTTTTATGGTTTATAAATTACATGTTCAGAAGGCTATATTTAAATAATAACTACCAGCCTGGGGCCTGGCGCGGGCAAGTCCTCTCCTTGCTCGGGTGGGCATGGCTAGGCCGTTGGGCAACGTTGCTGGCTTGCTCCCGGATGTGAGGACTCCATAGAGAGGGGCCTGTAGGCCTCGGTCCAGGGCGGACGTGCTCCTTGCCTGCGCTCCCTCGTCCTCAAGTTTCTGCCACTGTTGTCTTTAAGGTTGCGACGTGCCCAGGGCCGGGGTTGGAGCTAGGCCCGTGGGATGTTGCAGTCTGTGTCCTTGACCTTGAATCCTTGAATTCTGCACTCTCTCTAACCCCTGGCACAAAGCACCAAGGGCTAGATAAATATTTGTAGGATGAGGGAGTGCCTTTGGAATTTGGGAGTGGGAGGGTGGAGGTTCCCAACAACCCCCCCGTCACCCCCCCCCCCCACACACACACACATACCCCCAGA
>JAOXYA010000018.1:35615708-35630548 GCA_028565675.1 Sorex palustris
TGTTTGATATTTGCATGACTGAGACCTAAACCTGAAAGCTTTGTAACTTTTCCCACAGTGATTCAATAAATAAATTTAAAAAATAATAAAAAAATAAAATAAAAATAAAAAGAAATTAACCTCTGTAACCTCAAAATTACTAAGTCTTTGGAGTGGACGAAGGCAGGCAGAGCACAGTCATTGGTCAGATCTAAGTAAATGCACAAGAACTCTATTGTGAAAAACAGTTCCTACCACATCATAAATTACACATAGAGAAATGATTGCATATGTGTGTGTGTTCCTATGCTCTAATAAGTGTTAATGTAATGCATAAGTGTCAACATTATTTCTTTTATTTCTAGTTTTGTCTCCTGGTCTGCAGTGTGTGCACATTTTTTACCATCTTGGGCAGTTATGTCCCAGGGGTTATACTCAGCTACCTATTATGTAAGTATTCGACATTTTATTAAATTTGCAAATCCAGTTAAAAGGCATGCATTTGTTTATTTAATTTATTTTGCTGAGTTACTTTTAAAAACAATTTTATTACCCTGTGATTTACCAAGTTGTTCCTAATACAGTTGTTTTAGGCATTAGATATTCCAATACCAATCTCACCACCAGTGTGACCCTTCCCTCCACCAATGTCCCCAGTTTCCCACCTACTCACCCCAGTTTGCCCTTGGCAGACACAATAAAATTTACTTTAGATTGTTTGTTACAACACACAGGCCAATGAATTCTAAAATCTTAGGCCCATAAGACTCAATTTATGATTACAGTATCTCACAATGATGTTACTAAATCATTGTCTGAAGATCTGCTTGTTGGTTGGTGCTACTTGAACATTTTGTGTTGTTTAGGCTCATTGAGCATGGGGGCTTCCATGCAACTTTCCAGTCAGATTTGCTGTGGTCCTACTGGACTAACAGTACTATGAAAATTTGAAGTGTTGTGTGGCCACAAATGCGACCTTATGGTCCACAAGCTCTAGATCTGGGACAATTTGATCGTCGGCAGTTTGATAACATTCAATTGTAGAGTTGTTCCTACTTTAGATGATAATGTTGGATAGTATGGCTGTGGGCTGCTAGGCCTGAACCACATTTAACGTGATAAAATGATTTTCTCATTTTTATTCCCATTACATAACACAATGGCAAATAACAAGAATAACAAAAAAGAAATCTAAGTTCAAATCTGTTCTTCCCTTCTGTAAGTTTTGAGGGTAAAAAGGTGGACATAAGGGGCTTGATCCAACTGCAGGTGATTTCACACAATGATCCTAAATATGTGAGAGTGAGTGGGTGGGAGAGAAGAGGATTTCATTCCAGGGGAGAGGAAAGAAATTAGGGACTATTTCCCTCAGGAAAAAAACGATTGGTCAGTCAAGTCTGCCCCTTTTTGTGACATCCTGAGATACAGCTTTCTGAAGAGACCTCCCAACCTCATGCTCTCTCCTTTCTTATCTGCAGTACTGTTCGCCTTTCTCTGCCCGTTGTTTAAGTGTAATGATATCGGACAGAAAGTCTGCAGCAAGATCAAGTCCGTTCTGCTGAAACTAGATTTTGGAATTGGAGACTATATTAATCAGAAGAAACGTGAGCGATCTGGTAGGTAAAGTTTGAGTTTCCTGTTTCATACCAACACACATCTGTTATAAAGTAAGCCTGGCTACTTCCCAGGGTGCCTTCTGCCTCTCAATGTGTATCACAAAACAAGTTCTAAGGAATAGCATTTTCCTATTTAGACTTACTCTTTCCTCAAGCATAATCCGTTGACTTTTAAAATCCAACTTGTCGGAGAAGGGTCGACAGGATTTATCCGTTGTATTTTTTGCTCTTTATGATTTACTTTCCATAAATTGTCCTATTGGGGGATTGCAAAAACTGAGGAAAGAAAAACTAGAGGAAAAGCCAATATCATTCTTTTCTCTCCTGTATTTTTCCTGCAACTGGGGAGCAGACCTACTGTCTTGCTTGCAAGGCACACACTTTGCCTCTAAGTTGCATTCGCAGCCCTCATCTTTCGCTTTTTCTGTGGCCTACCAGCTGATAGAATCACCAGCAATAGTAAGCATCAGGCTCACTTGGAAGGCTTACAAAAGCAGATAGCTGGGCCCACCCAGGATTTGGAGCTTTTGTAAATCTTGGTTTGTTTGTAAATCTTGGGGCTACTCTGATGGTGCACTGTGCTACAGATTGAGCCCAGGCCTCCTGCATGCAAAACGTTCACTCCTGATCCTTATCCCACCTCTCCACTCCCTATCCAAGATTTTTGATTCAGTTAAGCCTGAGAATTTGCATTTCTAACGTCCCTGTGATGCTGCTGTTAGTTCAGGCCCATGCTCCAAGAAGCACTGATAGATGGGAACACTTCCCCTGGGAACCCAACTTCTGCCAATATGTTACACGCCACGTACTTACTTAGACGAAGGTGTTGGAGACTAGGAGGGATTGTGGGGTGAGGATGTCAGATGGATAAATGACATTGTGTCTAAGCTGGACGGGCAACTGAAAGCTTCCAAATGTTTTCTCGACAGAAGCAGCTAAAGAAAAAAGTCATAGCGATGACAGCGAATTAGACTTTTCAGCTCTTTGTCCTAAGGTACTTTTTGTTGAGTTTTCCATTTGTTCCCATGTGGTTTGGCTCTCAATGTATTGATGTGCACCAACGCTGAAGGGGTCGCCTTATAATAGACTTCTCCAGCTTCTCTGAGATGATTAAACAATCTCAGAAGAAAAACACTTCTCAGGTTTTATTCTGGCATTCTTGATGTTAGTTTTTTTTTCCCAAAGTATTTCCTGCAGGCCCTTAAGAGGTGCCACTGGTATTTTTATCACTCCAGATTAGCCTCACAGTTGCTGCCAAAGAGTTATCTGTGTCGGACACGGACGTTTCCGAGGTCTCCTGGACGGACAACGGAACTTTCAAGCTCTCGGAGGGACACACTCCTGAGACTGATACTTCGGATGGTATATTCCCCTTCCTCAGTACTCTCTTTATAAATACATGCCAAGACCCTTGCACTCCATCACCTGCCGAAGGACTCAGAGTGCCTGATGTAGGCAGGTGCTGTGACATCATTTGTCATTGGAGAATGTCATGAAATGCCCTTACACAAACCTAGATGGGCTTAGGACAACCTTTTCACACCTGAGGATCAGGCACCTGCCCAAATATCATTCTGTGGACTGCTACTTAGAACCAACGTGGTAGTCCATTGGTTTTCAACTTGCAGGCTGGCATGGTCCCTGGGCCAGTGGTCAAAGACCTTGAGCTGGCCTCTGACTTGCTCAGGTTGTATTTGGAGGCCACTGTCACAGACCCAGATATCCTCAGACGGTGCTTGATGAGAGACTGCCTCTTGGTTATAAAAATTACATACCCAAATTTGCTTCTGGGAAGGAGCATGGAAATCTGCTAAGCCAAAGAGGCCAGGACACAGGCTCTGGGCTGGATAACTATGTGACATTTTTGGTTCTTTATAAAAACACACTTTTCCTAAAAGAAGGAAAGTTAGGCAGGGTCTGAAAGAAGCACTTAGGCTCACACTAGGTATCATTTCTGATATTTAAAATGTTGGTGGCTGGAGCGATAGTATAGCGGGTAGGGCACTTGCCTTGCACATAGCCAACCTGGGTCTGATCCCCGGCATCCCATATGGTCCCTAAGCACCTCCAGGAGTAATTTCTGAGTGCAGTGCCAGGAGTAACCCCTGAGCATTGCCTGATGTGACCCCCAATCAAATTAATTGATTAAATAAAATAAAATGTTTACTTTAGGGATCAGAGAGTTCATACAGCAGATAACCAGCGAGAATCGATCCCTGGTATCCCATATGAGCTCCCAAGCATCGCCTGGAGTGATCCCTAAGTGCCATCAGGAATAAATAACTCCTGAGCACTGCTGCCTGTGCAACAGAAAACAAACAAGCTATTTTTTTCTTTTGAATTATTTACTTTTATTCCCTCCCCCTCTCCTTTTGGTGCTGACTTTGACACTGGGGGTCAGACAACTCACAGCAGGTGGCTTGCTCGCACACTTGGCCATGGTGCTCGCCTTAGGTCTGTTCTCCTATGCTCAACACTTTCTCCTAATTCTGCATTCAGGGACCGTTCCTGGCAGCTCTCAGGGCACCCTACGGGGATCAAACTTGGGTCAACTTTGGGTAAGCGCGCTGACCCTGCACCCCTTTAGCTGTGGTGCTTACAAATGCTTGCCCGGCTCGCACTCTTAGTTGAGGTGGTGGTGCTCGCTGGAAGGGCTCCACAGTGCTCACACGTGCTTGGTACAGTGCACTTCCTGGTCATGGCACTTGCCTATCTTTTAGGTGAACCTGCAGGGCTTGGGGGAGAGGTGCCACACCCCTCTTTGTGTTACTCCCACATAGCTGGCTGTGGTGCAGCCAGGCATCATCCGTAATGTCTAGGGATCGGCCACAGCAGAGCTACCGAGGTAGTGCCCAGCATGTGCGGAGAGTGGGTAGGGCCTAGGGAGTTGGGATTTGAACTCACGACCATTGGCTTGCAGGATGTCCTTCTAAAGCCATGTGCTGTGCCTTTGGGTTCAGGCAGCCTTTCTGCTGGGACCATGATTATAGTATGTATGTATGTATGTATGTATGTATTATTATTATTTTACTGAATCACCGTGAGATACAGGTCAAAGCTTTCATGTTCGAGTTTCAGTCATGAAACACCCATCCCTCCACTCATGGATGGAACACCATGATGGAACACCCATCCCTCCACCAGTGCACATTCTTCACCACCAATGTCCCCAATATACCCCTCTTTTCCAACCCTCCCCTTGCCTCTATGGCAGACAATTTCCCCCATACTCTCTACTTTCGGGCATTATGGTTTGCAATACAGATACTGAGAGGCGATCACGTTTGGTCCTTTATCTACTTTCAGCACACATCTCCCATCCTGAGTGATCCCTCCAGCCATCATCTATCCCAGCTGCCTTCTCCCCCAGCACAGGAGTCAGGCTTCCAACTATGGAGCAGTATTCCTGGCCCTTGTGTCTACTGGTCCTTGGGTGTCAGTCTTAAGTGATTGTATTTCAAGTGCGTTCTCGCTTGCCCTTCGCAGACCTTGACCGACCTGGGGAGGATGTTTTCTCTGGAGATCTTGCCGATTTTCCCGCTCTAGAGCACAGCCCAGGAGCCGAGGATGAAGATGAGTTTGGTGTTGGCTTAGCCCAGGGGCTCCGGTGCAGGAAGGCGCGCTCAGACAGATGCCCTCCTGGCTGCGGGGACCGGCCGGCAGGGGCAGCTCCTGGCAGTGACCCCGACGTCCAGCTGATGAGAAACCTGGCCGGGGATGTCATCACCGCCACCGTGACGGCCGCCCTCCACGAGCAGCTGGAGGGCGCGCGGCAGGCGCTGGTCCAGGCGCTGCCCGGCGCGGGTGAGGACACGGACTCTGAGGAGGCCGACGACTTCGAACTCCTGGACCAGTCGGAGCTGGAGCAGATGGAGAGCGAGTTGGGACTCTCCTCAGACCCAGAGGCCGGGTCCAGACCGGGCTTCTTCTCGCAGCTGCTGGGAGGTGGCCACTAGCCTAGACCCCGGCCCACGGGACCGCCCCACGAACTACAAAAAAAATCCAAACATGCAAAAAAAGACAAAAAAAGGGAAAAAATGAACTGTGAGCTTTACTGATTACTTTAGATTGGGGTTCTTATTTCCCCTTCTGCAGTGAATTAATTGGATATATATCAGATGATCCAAATCGATTTTCTTCCTCTTTTTTTCTTCTTCTTCTTTTTTTTTTTTTTTTGTGGTGCTGGGGATCCAATCCAGGGCCTCACACATGCAAGGTGATGCGTTTTGCCTCCAAGGGACACCTCCCGGCCCCCCTCATAGTTTTATATGTCATTAGCATGGAAATGTATGTACTTCTTAAATGTATGTATAAGTGTATATGTTCGCAGGCATATACATATACTATGTTTTCAAAGATGAATATTAGGGATTGTTTTTAAAACAAAAAGAAAATACCTAAACAAATCAAGACCCACTTATACTTCTTCTTCTTCCTTTTTTTTGGCTCTAAAATTAATTTCTCAACCACGCAAACTCATGGTAACTCACTGAAATATTAATTAGGAATACATGCAGAACCAGCTCCAAGTATGTCCCTCATGCTTGGAAACAGTTAAAATTTTTTTGGTTAATTTTAATGTAAAAAGACAAAAAAAAAGCAAAAAAATAATTGGGCGGGCTTGGAAGATACTCGCAAAACTAATCCCTTAGGGAAAACTTCTGAAATATAAGTCACTCCTTGGCCTGGATGCATTGTCCCTACCATGCATTTCCTTGTTCTTTCCTTATTCTGGGCTGGATCAGCATCCCACTGACCTCTGGGTCCCCCTCTTGCAGTGCAGTACCAACCTCTAGAAAACAGGCCCTTCGATCACTTAAGATGCCGGTTGGGATATCAGCCAAGATTGAGCTGTGTTGTGTAGTTGTCATACATTTGTAAGAGAGCGGGCATGGGGGGGGCGGGGCACACAGGGGGAGGGGGACAGGTCTACCTCACCTACTCAGAACAAGGCTGAACACTCATCTTCCATGCTCTGTCATGGGGAAAAGTCTCTTGCAATCGTAAAACGAGTTCTGCTCTGTCCTGGGAGTGATACATCAGCAGGAGAGAAGGTTTTTATAGTCTATGGCTTCCTGGAGAAGAAGAAATTGCTTGGTTTTTAACACGTGTCTTCATTCGTCATTGGAATCTGTTTTCTTCTTGGGAGGCTGGAACATATTTTCCTTGATCTTAAGCTTTTTGAGGTAACCAAACTGGAGGTGGGGGATGGAGCTCATGGGTACAAGATAATGCTTGCCTGGCATGTGGGAGTTCCTGGGTTCGGTCCCCAGCACCACACAAATCCAACCAATGAACAGACAAATTAATCTGTTTTTTTTAACAAAGGACTAAAGGGTAGCAATCATGTGGGTTTTGTTTTTGTGACATAAATGTTCAGGAGTGTTGAGGGACCACGTCAGCAGTGATCAGCCGCCTCTTGAATTTTCTGTGGCCCGCAGAGAGGAAGAATAACCCAAGAATAGATGATGTCTGGCCCTCCACCCATCCTTGCCTCATGTTTCTTGAGACTGATGATAGGCAATCTGAATTTTAATGTAGCATCTCTTATTTATTTTTTCTTCCTGAGGTACTAAGTATGTAGACTGAATTCTGCCAAATGTTGAGGGGAGGCTCGTTCCCAAAGACTCTGAATCCTTGCTTTTGTGAGGGACCTTCCATGTTCTCTCTGCCTTCTGGCTCTGTGTGATGACCTTTATTGCTACAAAGTGAGCGTGTGCCTTCATTCTCTTGCCTGTTTTGGTACAAGTGAAAATCTGGTTTTAGTGCTACAAACCATGTGGATTTGGGAGGAATCTGCCCGAATGCTATTCAGTAAGAATTTCTGGACCTGAAGAAAAATACAGTCATGTTTATATAAAATAGTTGTTACCTGGACTCCTTTCTTTCTTTTTTTGCATGTATGTTTCTTTGTTTAAAAAGTATCCTGGGGGGCTGGGGAGATAGCTCAAAGGGCTGGAGTTTATGCTTTGCTTGCAGAATATTCAGGACTCATTCCTGCCACCAATGCCTCTTCCCCTACCTCACCCCAACACTGCTGGGGTGGCCCCAAATACAAAGAATAAAATTAAAATACAGTATAAAAAACTATCTGTCATCAAACCACAAGATGTAAAGATTATTTCAATTTCTTCATTATGGGGAAAAAAGTTAAGTAAAATAACCTGGATATTTATATAAGGTACACATATCATGGGATGTACTTATAAGAAGATAAATTTAAAGGCTAATCATATGAACAATAAAACTAGAATCAGCTACAAATTTAAAGTGTTCTGTGGGGGCTGGGGATGGTAGAGCTTTGCATGGGTGAGGCTCTGGGTTTGACCCTGGTACTAAAATGAAAGTGTGTGTAGGTGGTGTGTGTGTGTGTGTGTGTGTGTGTGTGTGTGTAAGTGTGTGTAAGGGAGGTAATTGATGGTTGGTAGATAGAAAAAGTACCAGCACCATGAAGGGGACATCCTAGCTCTCTTGACAGAAGCTTTATAATTTATATAACAGATATTATTCAAGACTCTATGTGATTCTAATGCAACAATGGTTATTCATTCAAACAGATGCTGACGTTTGTGTGAATTTTACTCAGGAGGGTGGTGGTATAAATGATGTTTCTGTTTGTAAGAAAAGTAATAATAAATTTTTGACTCATTACAGTGGGAGACCATATTTATCCCATTTCCATGAACATGTTTAGTCATTAGAATGTGAAATGTGAATTTAAGGGTTTTTGTTTGTTTGTTTTTGGAATTATAGGAAAATGTTGCTCACTTCCTATAGAAAAGATTGAGCAAAATAATACTATAGGAGTAGTATGTATTTTTCTTTTTGCATTTTTGGGTCACACCTGGTAATGCTCAGGTGTTACTCCTGGTTTTGCATCCAGGAATTACTCTGGGAGGTGCTGGAGGACCATCTGGGATGCCAGAGACTGAACCCAGGTTGGCTGTGTGCAAGGCAAATGCTCTACCCATTATACTATCTCTCCAGCCTGATATTTTTGTTTTGATACTTTTGTTTAGTCTAGGTGGTGCTAGACCCAGTGGTGCTCAGGGCTTATTCCTGGCTCTGTGCTCAGGGGTCACTCTTGGCAGTGCTCAGAAGACCATATGTGGTACCAGGGAACAAACCTGGGTGGGACACAGGCAAAGCAAAGGCCTTACCCACTGTACTCTCTCTCTCTCTGGCCCCTGGTCTTACATATTTTGTCCTAAACCATAAGGCAGGATTTAAGAAGTTTGTGCTTTTTGGACTGGAGCCATAGCACAGCAGGTAGGGCATTTGCCTTGCATAGCCCCAGGCCCTGAAATTCTTTTCCTGTGCTGGACGGAGGGACTTCCCAGATAGAGGAGGGCAGCCTGGAAGGGAGTCAGCCTCCCCTCTCATCTCCTGTCCTCTGTTTCTCTTGGGGCCCCACTAGAATATGTTAAAGGACACTGTGGTGTTGTAATTGGTGGTAAGAAATATCATGGTTTTGGTATTGCTGTTTCAGGCAGAGCTTCAAAAACCTTTGGAGTTGCCAAATGAAAAGAAAAATAACGGTAGCATAGTTTTTGTTTGTTTGGGGCCGTACCTGGTGAACTTACTCCTAGCTCTGTGATCAGGGGTCACTCCTGGAGGTGCTCAAGGAACCATATGGGGTGCTGGGGATTGAATGGATTGGCAATATGCAAGACAAGTGCCCAATCCCCTGTATTACTGCTCAGTTCCTATGAGAGCACAGCTTTTAAAATAAAAGTATTTTGGGATGGATTTCTGTAAAGCCCCTAGGTTACCTGAGGGTATGCTAATGACCCGGTGCTATGATTGGAGGTTTGGAACTTTCTAGTCCTCTTTCAGCACCAACCCTCCATACCCCCAAATCTAAGATGGAGGCTTGAAGTGAATAAGCTGCCAGTGATCAAACCAGGTTGTGTAATAAAATCGCCGTAAGAAATTTGAAAGGGGGGACCAGACCTATAGTACGGCAGGTAGGGCATTTGTCTTGCACGTGACCAACCCAGGTTCGACCCTTTGCATCCCATATGGTCCCCTGAACACCTACAGGAGTAATTCCTGAGTGCAGAGCCAGGAGTAAGCCCAGAGCATCGCCTGGTGTGACCCAAAAAGAAAAAAAAAAGAAGAAAGAAAAAAGAAATCCAAAAGGGCTTATTTGCAGAAGACACAGTTGGCGCTTCACTAGGGGTTGCTCCTGCTCCTCACTCCTCACTGTTCTCTCATGTGGAGGGACAAACTGGGCAGGAAGCCACACTCCAGCCATGGCCCTTGGAGACACAGGGAGATGAAGGTGGAGCATGGAAGTGGCGATTCAGAGCCTGCAGATCGCCCTCATCAGCCACAGTGGAAAGGCCCCAGAGAAGGCGTGCTCTGACCTGATCTGGGTGCCAAGGGCAAGAACCTGAATGTGAAGGGGCTGTGTGGGTGACCGCTTAGATTACACCACCAGGAAGACTCCTGGTGGTGAAGGCTCCAAGACCTGAGACGGCTTCCAGATGTGCATCCACAATGCCTCATAAACCCATACAACCCATCAGAGATGGGTGTGGAGGTAGAGGTCACCATTGTGAATGCTTAAGTCTTTTATTAAAACCCATCCCCACCAGTTCAAAAAAGGGGGGGGAGGGGCGAAGGATTTAAAAGGAAGTTAGCTCAGCGTTCCAGTTGGTGAGCCAGAATTTATCAGGTGCAGAGTGGGAGGAGCACCCCCAGCTTTGTGGGTCCAGAACGCCTCTGCCAGGGACTATTCCAGATCTCACCAGCATTTCTGCATCTGGCCTCTCATTTGCATCTTTTAAGGCTCTTTGCAATGAACTGGCATTCTGGGAAGTAAAATGGTGTCCAGAATTCTATGAACTTCTCCAATAGGTTCACTGAACTTGAGGAGAGAATGGTGGGCCTCTGATGTTTACAGCCAGTCGATCAACACAGTTAACAGGGTGGACTTTCACTGGGCATCTGTAGAATGGAAGCCTCATGGGACTGAGCTCATAACTGGAGAATCTGATGCAGTAGTGAGCAGAGAGTTGTCAAGTGTCAGAGTATAGCTGAGGTACCAGGCACCCAACTTGTGATGGAAAATTGCTTGGTGGCGTAAAAATAAAAACATGCACATTGAAGGTAGATGATGTGCATAAAAGGTTATGGGGTATAGTGAATCCAGGCAAAGAAATGTTATCTTTTGTTTGGGGCCACACTTGGAGATGTTTGTGGGGTTATTTTGGAGGCTTTTGGATCATCCACTGATAGAATCTGGTCCTAGTGCACACAGAGCATGCACTCACCCCTAGGGAGACTCTCCAGCCCACAAGTGTCTTTTTTGGTTGTACAATCAAATATATTTAAAATTCCAGATTGAGTTCTGTATAAACAAAAGTTTATTTCTCACAGTTCTGGAGTCTGGAGCCCATGATCAGGGTTGGTGGAAGGACACTTCTTACTGATTCCAGACTTCTTGCATTCACATGCAGTTAGAAGAGCACTGAGCCTGTTAATTAACCTAACCAATGCTGACAAGTTTCACATTCCAACCCCAGCACCTAGGAAGTTTCAAGCCTGTGAATGGCAGAAGCAAGCAACCATTCAGGCCATAGAAGTGATTGCATTTGAATTTTATTTGGAGTTCAGTAATATTGCAGGAAGCTTTGGAGCAAATGAGCAACTCAAGCTGCACTACATTTTCAAGAGCATTTCTAATCTTGGGACTTGAACCAGTAGTATAGCAGGTAGGTCACCTGCCTTTCACTAAGGTGACCCAGGTTTGACCACAGGAACCATCATTCCCTGAGCACAGCTCGAACTGGCCAATCCCCATCCCCTGAATCCCTGTCTCCCAAATGACTCTAATCTTTTTATGCTCTGGGACGCTGGCTCTGGGGAATAAATACTCAATTCTGAATATCACTGGTTCCATGAAGCTCTGTAGGTGAGTCTAAATACTCTGACATCCACGTTTCTTATGGAACCCTGCTCTAGATGAGAACACAAAGTTCTTTTATTTTTGCATTACTGAATCATGGTGAGATAGTTACAAAGCTTTCATGTTTGAGTTTCACTCATGCAAAGATCAAACATCCAACCTTCCACCAGTGCACATTTTTCACCACCAATGTCCCCAGTATTCCCACCCCACATCCCAACCCTCTCCCTGCCTCCATGGCAGACAATTTCCTCTCCTTTTGGGCATTACGGTTTACAATACAGATATTGAGAGGCTATCACATTTGGTCCTTTATCTACTTTCAGCACACATCTCCCATCCTGCACAATCCCTCCAACCATCATTGACTTAGTGATCCCTTCTCTATGCCAGCTGCCTCTCCCCGAGCTCATGAGACAGGTTTCTAACTATGGAGCAATCTTCCTATCTACTATCCTTGGGTGTCAGTCTCATGTTATTTTATATTCCACAAATGAGTGCAGTCATTCTATGTCTGTTCCTCTCTTTCTGGCTTATTTCACTTAGCATGGTATTCTCCATGTCCATCCAGTTATAAGCAAATTCCATGACTTCCTCTTTCCTAACAGCTGCATAGTATCCCATTGACACAAAGTTCTTTGGCACAAGTTTTCAATGAGATGCACTGCTGTTAAACTATGCAAGGGAGCTTCAAGATTTAATGCCAACTCAGCGGTGAAACCATTCATTACATTTTCAGGATGCAGTGCATGTTGAAACGATAATATTTCGGCTATCCTGAGTTAAGTAACTACACTGCTCCCTGTCCATTTAAAAATTATTCCATATAGGGGCTGGAGTGATAGCACAGCGGGTAAGGCGTTTGCCTTGCATGTGGCCGACCCAGGTTCGATTCCCAGCATCCCATATGGTTCCCCAGGCACTGTCAGGAGTTATTCCTGAGTGCAAAGCCAGGAGTAACCCCTGAGCATCGCCGGGTGTGACCCAAAAAGAAAAAAACCAAAATTATCCCGTGTAGGATTTCTAAGAAAGCTTGGATATTATTCCCGTGAGACCATGCCCGGTGAACTTCTTTGCTCTTGGTTGCAAACTTTATTTCAGAATCTTGTCTGAGCTCCCAGAAAGGTAGGAGTCTTGGGGGGTGATGCTGTCCAAAAGTAGTCCTTGCCTTGGAGCCATCTACTTAAGGATGCTCCAGGGATGCAAGCGCGCCGTCTCGGAGAGGTCCTAAAGTCTCTCGCCCGAAGGGCCACTCCTGGAGGTAGGGGCTCCCGGGTTTCGAACATCCCTGACGTCCTACGCCCGTCTCAAGCGCTGTCACCGCTTCAAACCCTACATCCACTCCCCGGGAATGAAGCTTGAGCAGGAAGCGGCGGCGCCCTCCAATCCCCGGCCACTTCCGGCTGCTCCCTCGAGTCCCACCTCCGCCCAAGGGCCGCCCAATCAAACATCGACTTCGGGCCCCTCCTCGTCAACGCCCTCCTGAGGGTGGGGTGAGTGGGTGTGGAAGATCTATCCAATCAGCGCCCGGGTCAAGGCGACCGGGGCGGGGCGTCTCCCGGAGTCCCGCTGGGGAGGGGGCGTGACTTCCGTGGCGTCGGCTCCAGCTTCCGGCGTGGGCCGGAAATCCCGCCGGCCGAACCCGGAAGTGTCCGCGTGGGTCGCTTTCTCCCGCCGCTTGGGGACTTGTGCTGCTGTTGCCGCCGCCGCCACCGCTCGCCTCTTCCCCCGCGATGGCCACGGCCACGGCGGCGTACACCTGCATCACCTGCAGGCTGGCCTTCAGCGACGCCGAGCTGCAGCGCGCGCACTACAAGACCGACTGGCACCGCTACAACCTGCGGCGCAAGGTGGCGGCGCTGGCGCCCGTGTCGGCCGAGGGCTTCCAGGAGCGCGTGTGCGCGCAGCGGGCGCTGGCCGAGCAGCAGGACCGGGCCACGGCCACCTACTGCGCCGCCTGCTCCAAGCGCTTCGCCTCCTTCAACGCCTACGACAACCACCTGCGCTCCCGGCGCCACGTGGAGCTGGAGGCGCGCGCCGTGCAAGCGGTCAGCCGGCGCGTGCAGCGCCTCAACGAGAAGAACCTGGAGAAGGGGCTGTGCGCCGAGCCGGGCGCCGACAAGGACGCGGTAAACGCGGCCATCCAGCGGGCCATCAAGGCGCAGCCGTCGCCCAAGAGGGCCGCCCCGGCCGCCGAGCGCGACGCGCCCGACAGGCCCGACGGCCCCGGCCGACCCGACAAGCCGCCCCGGCTCCGCTGGTTCGAGCGGCAGGCGAGGAGGTTGGCCCAGCGGCAGGGGGAGGAGGGCGCGGACGAGGAGGACGTAGACGGAGACGGTGAGAGCCCCCTGCCCAGGAGGGCTGGGGGCGGGCAGGAAGTGGGCTTCCCCCCGACGTTCCCCCGAGCTGGAGGTGGAGGGATCCCACGCCTCGGGGTGCCAAGGACGGTGGAGGCCCGGGCGGGTCCAGCCCTCTGTTGCTCTCCTGGGGACTTCCCTGGTGGCCCGTGTTTGCGGTTCCGGAAGTGACGTTGCTCCGGGGTTCGCCACCGGTGCTCGCTGGCTCCAGGGGTGCAAGATACCAGGGCGATCCGGGCCTTCCCAGCGCCCAGGCCGGTGGCTCGGCACGTCTGCTGGGGTGGAGGAGGAGGAGATGGGGGGAGTTGGTAGGGAGGGACAGGTCACCGCCACGCTGGCCGGCAGTGCAGGACGGAGTCCGGGAGCCTCCTATCATGGGTCAAATGTGGGGAAAAAATAAGACTGGAAGGTGGAGCTGGAGCCGCCAGCTGCGCTTTCCTGCTCTTGATGAGTCACTTGCTGGGCCTCCCAGCCCTCGTGCCCCTGTGACACACCCGGTGGCCTGTGTCCACCTCGGCTTAGGAATAGACGCCGAAGAGGCCTTCACGGGCAGTGGTGTGTGCCAGGAAGGGGGGTTTAAGGGGCTCTTGGTCCTACAGCCTGCTCCCAGGTAGGAGCAGTCTGGCCTCCCCGCTCAGGGCCATGTGGGTCTGACCACACTCCCCCAAGGTTGGTGAGTTCTGGGCTGGTTTTGAGCGAGGTGGTGCCTGCCAGCCTACCTGCCTGCCCGCCCATCCATCCCTCCCATCTCTTCCCTTCCTTTCTCTGCCTTTTTAAAAAATTAAAAACTTTTTTTTTAGTTGAATCACAGTGATAAACACATTTACAAAGTTGTTCATGATTGGGTTTCAGTCATACAGTGTTCCAACACCCTGTCCCATCACCAGTGTACATTTCCCACCACCAGTGGTCAGTTTCCTCCCCTCACCTTCCCATGGCAGGCACCTGCTCCTCTCCCCCCCCCCCCCCCCCCCC
>JAOXYA010000018.1:35725796-35736939 GCA_028565675.1 Sorex palustris
TGGCAGGATGGTCGTGAGTCATGACTCATTATCGAGGCTCCCTGCTGGTCCTGCCGGCCTGTGATCCTCGGAAGGAGGTCCTCCTCCTCCTCCTCCTCCCCTCCTCCTCTCCCCAAACCATGGGAGCCAGACTCAGTCTTTTGTCACATTCCACGGAGCATGTCTCCCGCCAAATTAGCAGCACCATCACCAGGCTTGAAGAGCATCAAAGGGCATTGGATTGGCATTAGCCGGAGTGGGAGCCCAGACGCCAGGATTGCCGTTGGAGGCAGGTGCAGGCGATGTTGTTCCTTTGTCTCTTTCTCAGTGCTGAAGGAAGCACCAACATGGACATGTCTGTGAATTGTCAGGCCTGCAAAGGAAGCTCACATAAGAGGCAAAATAACTTGGAATGTTGATTAGCCTCTAAGTTTCTTTTGTACCAATGGCTTTCCTTGCAGACCCAAGCCCATAATTGGATCCGCTGTTTCTGCTGAAAGAAAAAAAAAACAAAAACAAAACAAAACGCGTTCATTTCCTGATGAGTCGTTTGATGGTGGGAAACTCTGTCCTCCCAGCAAAATCATCTGGCTCATTTGACCCTCACCTGAGCTAATGCCAGATGCCCAGAAACTTCTGCTCTTGCTTTTCTTAGTGCCTCTAAGTTTTCCTTCAGTTTTCCTCCTGGATTGAGGTTGAAGACGCTGCAGTTGTGGTGTGACATGGGTAGACATGATATAGTTCTGCCATTTGGGCAATTTGAAATTGTTTCTGAGAGAAAGGAGCACAATCATTACATTTTGGGGGTAAGGGGACAGATTTTAAGCTACCCCTGGTGGTTATTTGGGACTCTGTGTAGTGCCGGCAATCAAACTGGGGTCGGGTGCATATAAGGCAAAGGCTATAACATACCCTGTGGTATCTCTCCAGCCCCACAATTATTAGCTTTTTAATTTCAGATTATTTGAACAAACTTCATGCTCCACAGTTCATTTAGAGTGATCCAAAGTGGTCAGTCTGAAGCGCAAACAGCATTTGTCCCCAGAAGACATCTGCATTTCTGATTTCTGAGCACAGCCTGGTCAGCCAGCTTGCCGGGGAGAGACAGAGAGCCCTTCATCATGTCAGAAATATTCAAGAAAACCAAATCTTTATACTTTGAGAAGTAGGCAGTTATTATCTCTTTATTCTGAAGGTACAAATTATAGACTTTCCGAAGTCTTAATCACACTGATGTTTACCAGTTTTTCTCCAGATTATTATATAGTTATTAATAATATTGTTTCCTTTAAAACCGAAGAAAATGAAACCAAAGGGAACTTCCCAACACCTTCCTTCATTGACCTTGTGAAGTTCAAGTTGAAATTTCACTAACTCTCTCTTTCTCCACAGAAAGTGGTGGAGCTCTCATGGCCATTTTAGTCAGCAGGCAATGGTGATGTCAGAGTCAACAATCATCTAGTGAGCTGACATTCTCTGAGGATTTCCTGTGTCCCAAGCATGGAGTATAGGAGAGAGAAAGAGAGAGAGAGAGAGAGAAAGAGAGAGAGATAGGGGAGAGAGGGAGAGAGAGAGAGAACATATCCAGGGTTCATGGTCCATTGCCAGGTTTTGGAGAAAGAGAGGGGGAGAGAGAGAGCCAGAGCCAGAGAGAACAAACATAATCCGGGATTCATGGTCCATTGCTAGGTTTTGTACAGCCCAGGATCTAAAAATGGCTTTCAAATTTGGAATTGGTTGAGGAAAAAGAAATCCAAGGATAGTCTTTTATTTCACGACACATATAAATGATGTCAAATATAATTCTCAGCAGTCAGAAAGAAGTATTGTGAAAACTGAAAGAAATCCTTGACAGTTTTGGTGATTGGTGAGCAGTTGTTGCTTCCCAATGAGATATGATGATGGGATGTTTGCAGAGTATTTGCCATTTGACCCATTCAGTGGAGGTGTACAGGGATGATGCAGGTGCCTTGCTTTCTCGCTGGCGAAGCACCTCAGGGAGTGGAGTCATTCTGCATCACTCTACTCTTTGGAATTTCCCCCTTTTCCCCCAGAAGAGTAGTTTGTCCAAATTATAAACATGTTAGGCTCAGAATCGAAACAGCAGCACAGAGACATCTGGGAGTCTTCCTCAGCTACTTCGAAAGGGGTTCTTACTAACCCTGGAATTTGGCCCTAGAATGTTTTCTATGGAAGCAGCAGGTCAACCATGTGGTCACGGGGGCTCTGACATCCTCTTCTCTCAACTGGGGGCACAGAAGCACCTGGGATGCCCTCCCCTGCACAAGTACCCACTCTTCACCAGGGAGGGTGGGGTATCCTGCTAGCATGAGTTATGCACTCTTTACCAGGGAAAGGTGGGTTGTCACCCAGAACAAGCACCCATTCTTTACCAGGAATGTGTGGGGGTCCCCTCTGCACAGGTACCCATTCTCTACCAGGGAGGGTTGAGGTGTCCTACCAGAAGTACCCACTCATTTCCAAGGAGGGGTTGAGTATCACCCCAAAACTGACACCCACTTTTCCCCAAGGATGGGGAGGGTGTCTTCTACTCCTGTTTAGGAAAGAGAATGAGGAGAATGTGAGCACTGTTGTTCTTCTAAACCTTGCTCCTACTTAGAAGGCAGGGGGCGGGGGAGGGGGGACCGTGCATGCTCAAGCAGGACCAACCAGGACTGTTGAGTCACATGGAACCACAGACAGGTACGTGGAGATAAAACCCAGGTTGTGTATTTCAAGATTTCTAGGTATGCGGAAAGGAAGGATTTTGTTTGATTTTTGTTATTTACCAAAAAAAAAAAAAAAAAAAAAAGGTCTCTCTGGAGATACCCGGGATCATGTTTTTTGTATGTTTTGGTCTTCACAAACTCATCTCTCCCCATTCTTCTAAGCAAAACTTATTTTTTAATAAGAAGGATTTATGGAAAGGAGCACATTCTGCCTTGGATTTGGTGTCTGCAGCACAGACTGGTACATTAAGGAAGCCTAACTCTGCAGTATTTTTATGCTCAGACCATTAATGTTTTCAATTAAAGTCTCACTGATATTACGTGCTTAAAATTGAAGAACTAGAAATTTTAGATATGCTTCGATGGTAGTTTCCATTTGTAATTTACCCACTGCCTGTGTGATTTAAGAGAAAGAAAAAAAAGCTAACAAATAAAATAGCTTATTACAGGTCACAGAGATAAACAGGTTTTAATTAGACATTTTAATTAGATCTTTCAGAATAGTATACCCACCTTCAAAGATTGAATAACCAATACAGGTGCAATTTAGTCTGAAGAAAGGAAAACTTCGCTTTGTTGTCTCTCTGCCACTAGGAAAAATCCACTAACAGATCCTATTTAAAAAACTGCCTTTCGTGTGGGAAGCAAGTATCAAGCAAAGTAGATTTCCAACCTAAGATCTTAAATTAATATAGAAGATGGGGCATCAATTGGTTTTTAAAACCAAATACTAGTACATCACTGTCTGTGGAGTTGATTTTTTAAGATCGTGAAGGTCACTGTAATCCACCCAGGCCCAGTCTAAATGCTTTAAAGTATGTAAGTCTTCAGGGAAATGAGCAGAGGAGAATTTACAAGCCCAAGCCAGAGAGATCATACAGAGGATGGGGCATTTATCTTGCACACATACAAGCTGCACTCACTTCCCACACCCTGTAAGGTCCCCCGAATCATAGGCGAAGTGTTCCCTGAGTGCACAGTCAGGAGTAGGGTGTGGCCCAATCCCCCACCCCCTTCCCCCACAAAAAAAAAAGGTAGAGGACAATTTACAAACCAGTCTTTGATATTAGTGAAGAGGTTTGGGTTCTAGCTACTTCAGTGTCTGCATAACGCTTTCCAGGCCAAACGGACATGGGTGAGAATAGCTCTGGATAAGGATGACTCCTGGATGCCAAGGGTCTGCTGTGATTTTGGAGCTGGATCACTAATCGTGACTTTTTGGTCAACCCAGGTCAAGTCCTCTGGGCCTCAGGGTCCTGACTAACAATGTTTATACCCTTTGAGGGACATTCTCTGAATATGCCAGTGACAGTTTTATGCCCCAGGGGTGAGTAATCAAAAACAACAGGAGATTTTTCTACTTACTAATGGATAAGAGAAATAATTAATTTGGTGGATTAACTTCTTAGAAAAGCCAATATACAAATCAGTGGTTTCCTTCCTAATTTTTCCTGGAAATGGAAGAAAGGAACCCATGTCTATTAGACTTTAGAGGGTGTGTGCTGTGTTCATATGTGTGTTTATGTGTGTTGTGTATCTACATAGAGATGATTTTTTGTTTTGTTTGTTTGTTAGACTATCAACAATAAAGGGGTTAAAGACACCAACCAGCTTAGCTGAAAATCTCCTTCTTACTTTTACCCATACCCCCTAACTTAGTGACTGATAAACTATGGCTGACAGGAAGCATTACCAATAATATGGACTGTCGATGAGCACATTTTGTATGTTATCTGTGCCATATACTGCATTCTTACAGCAAAGTAGACTAATCAAGAAAATGTCAGTAAGGAAATCATAAGGAAAAGAAAATGTATTTACCGCCTCTGTTGCATTTATTGATCACGTAGACTTATGTTGTCTGTTGGGGAAGAGAAGGGATCACTATGACAAAGATAGATGGAAATTATCAGTCTGGATAAGGTAATTAAGAGAATAGGTAAAGGAACAAACATGATAACTTCTCAGTATCTGTATTGCAAACCCCAAAAGGAGAGGGGGTGGGGCGGGGGGCCCAGAGCTGGAGAGAAACTAAGGACATTGGTGGTGGGAAATGTACACTGGTGGAGAGATGGGTGTTGAAACATTGTATGACTGAAATCCGGCCATGAATAGCTTTGTAACTGTCTCACAGTGATTCAATAAAAAAAGTTGAAAATAAAATGCTTTTAAAAATATGAAAAAAATTAAAGGTGCATTCATGTAAGTGGCCTGAAGTAGTTCAAACCCATGGTGTTCAAGGGCAAACTCTGTGTGTGTGTGTGTGTGTTTGTGTGTGTGTAAAGCCTGTGGGGACTGTGGGCTTCTGGGATCTAAACCTGCTGTCACAAAGTTTAGATCCAACTCTATAGAACTTTGTTCATCTCTGGTCTTGGAGTGCCTCTCTCTGTTGATCTGTCTTAGAATTATCCTCTCATGTTTTTAAAGACCAGTATTTGAGATAATTTTTATTTTGTTCTCACTGTCATAACTCTGTTCATTCAATCCTTGATATTCTTTAGATTCCAGGGTCCATGACTCTCTTTTTCACTTTCTTTACTTGCACAAAGATTTATTGAGTCACTCCTAGGCATCCTACAGTGATACAGCAATTTGGATTCCTGCATTTGAGAAACACATGGCGGATTGGTGTCACCAATATATAAATAAATGGTCCCGGGCAGGTATGAAGTCACACAGTGCTGGGTTTGATCTCAGATTGTCTGAAAAGCCAAAGTTAGCATTAAGAAGTGCAAGAAGGAGAGAAATAGCCAAGTGATCCTTAGATTTGGCTTTAATTGACTTGGGATGGAGAGGGGGTCACGGATGGCTGGCAGGTTGGAAATTCAGCTCTGCAGAACCTTTCAGAAAAGGGACGCCCTCACTGCCAGCCAGGGAAAGCTTAGCTATACTGTATGTGAAAAGTGGGTTTGGTGACCTTATTTGTACCCAGGTGCTGGTATTGCCCACACAGCAGTGCCAGCACAGGGGTGCCATTTGCCTCTAGGAAGTGACTGGCATATTTCATTGCATGGATTGGGATGGGGGTGGATGTTGAGGACGCATGCTCTCAGAGGACTGTCGTTGAGGGGGGGTTCCCATCATTTTCGCCTATGCTGTTCTCTGTTTTAAGGAGGAGGGGGCTCAGAATGTTTGGGAATCAGGTGACTTGGAGCCTCAATGGCTTTCATGTTGCAGGAGGTTCCTCAATCATTTTTTGTTATTATCACATTTTTTGCACAGAAGATTTTATTTCCAGTGATAATGATGAATCTGTATTTCAACCTCTGAGCTTTAAGCTCTGTAGCTAGCCTATAATCCTCATTCATCATTCTCAATTTAAATTTGAGAGGAAAAATATCTTTCTCAATCTCTATCACTTCCCCTCCCTCTCCTTCTCTCTCTCTTTCTCTCTCTCTCTCTCTCTCTCTCTCTCTCACACACACACACACACACACACACACATACCCCTTTCTACCTATCTAAACTATATTTGGCAACAGGAAGAACTCATCCTTTATAAATTATTTTACATGTAAATGTAGTTCTTGTGGACTATTACTTTACATGATTTGCTCTTATGTTGGAAACAGGAAAATGTATACTCACAAAAAAAATCTATGTAATTATGTAATCAGGACAATTGTAGTTTTCAGAGGACTTGATTAATTTATTAATAACTATTATGGTGAGATGGGAATTACTTCTCAACCTCCCTGATATTTCTATTTAAGTTTAAAATTTTGTAATATACACATTACATATATGCTTTAAACTTCAATTATGGTTCCATCTAGCCAAGCATCACTGTACAGAGGAGTAATGATTCAGAGTTTTTTTCTTTAAGACTTGTGTTAATAAGATTTGATGATGGAGGGGATGAGCTTTTAAAATGATTATCTTGATCCTAACATCGAAGTCTCCATCACTGTTGGGCATTTAAATTAGGGCACGTTGGGAAACTGTGCCAGAGGGTTAATGTCTTTTATTTCATTCTAGCAAAGAAGATTGTAGCAAGGCATTTCTTGGACTCCAGCCTCATTTAGTTATTTGCTTTTGACGTAACCATGCTTAGATAGGTCTAAACCCAGTACCGGAATCTTACAGAGTAAAAAATGAGGTCAAGTGATGAAATTGACTCTAATCTGATATTAAGTTAAATTAATTCCAAGACCGGGGGTGTGACTCAGTAACAAAGCACATACCTGGCCTGCCTAGGGTCTGAGTTCAACCCCTGTACTGCAAACAACCAAGAAGAAATAAGTCCCATGTTTATTTCTTAGTTTTAGTGCACACCAGCATCTCAGGCAGAACCAGATTAGGTTTATAGAGTTGATTTTGTGTAAATTTCACGGAAGTGCTTCATGAGAGAAGAGGAAAATAGTGGCAGTGCAGAATGTTGAAATTCAATAGAGAAATTACGCACACTTTCACAAGAGCCCTTTGGTGTCTGTGGTGAGGTGCTGGTGATTCCACTCTCGGCAAGGTGCTGACCAACGCAGCACAGGGTGGTGGCTGGTACTCCTCTGTGTTTCATCGGAGGAAACCTTGTGTTTTTCGAGGAAGCTTAGAGCTAGTGTGGCTCACCCAGTGAATTTCTGAGCCCCACAGCCTACCTCTTGGAATCTGGCTTTCCAAAACTTTTCTCTCTCAGAGATCAGGAGAGGGGGATGGGGCTATTTCATTGGCAGTGCCTGTGATGCTCAAGGATGTAAAAAGCACCAACATTGCCCAAATTACAATCTCCAAGACTTCATTTATCCATGTTATGTGAGAAGGTGATAGAACTTAGCAGCCATGTCTGCCTTAGTCTTTTGAACTACTCTAACAGGAGACACAGGAGGAGCCTGGACAACAAGGCTTTATTACTTACAGATACCTGGTCAAAGGCAGAATCTGTGATGCTCTCCCCAGCTCGAGTGAAGTCGTCTTGTTGCATGCTCACATGGCCTTTTCTTGGTGCACTGTAGCATTGTCCTCCCGTTGTTCATTGATTTGCTTGAGCAGGCCCAGTAACGTCTCCATTGTGAGACTTGTTACTGTGTTTGGCATATTGAATATTGAATATGCCACGGGTAGCTTGCCAGGCTTTGCCATGTGGGCAAGATACTCTCGGTAACTTGCCAGGCTCTCCGAGAGGTGCAGAGGAATCGAACCTGGCTCAGCTGGGGCAGTGACGCACAAGGCAAACACCCTACCGCTGTGCTATGGCTCCAGCTCCAGCTTTCTTGGTGCATGTACGTAGAAAGAGAACAATCTTATGTTTCATCCGCTTTGGAAAAGAGCATTGACCCCATTGCCAGAGCCCATTGCTGGCTGAATATGACTCAAATTCCCTCTCAAAGTCACCATTTCTGAGTGTCATCATACCAGCATTAGGGCTTCTGCATGTGGGTGGATTTGGGATTGTATAGCTGGTTAGTCATTCTATGACTAGTGGAGTCTTCTGAGCATGGAAGATCAGTAAGGTTGTCTTCAGTGTTTACTTCTAGAACAGCTTGGGATCTGATCTCTGTTTCATTACTGGAGCTTTGTGAGGTTGGACTAGTGGTTAAGTCGCTCTAGGACTCAACTCCCTCCACCAATGTCTAAGATTGTTCAATAATACTTTCTATTTGGGTGATATCTGCTGTGTGATATCTATTTTGGATATGCTTTATTCACTGTGCTGCCACTCCAAACAAAATATTTCTTAAAACTGCTTTCAAATATAATTCCCAGGGCTGGAGCGATAGTACAGCGGGGAGGACATTTGCCTTTAACGCGACCGACCCATGTTCAGGTCCCAGCATCCCATATGGTGCCCAGAGCACCGCCAGGAATAATTCCTGAGTGCAGAACCAAGAGTAACCGCTGAGCGTCGCCAGATGTGACCCAAAAAAGCAAAAAAAAAAAAAATCCCTAATAAAAATATCCTTTTGTATGCCTATAAGGGAATGCTTCAATTTAATGTACTGTCAAGAAAATGACTTTAAAAAAGAAATAAATGACAACCAAGCTCCTCTCACTCTCCCCTCTCAGTTTCTCCTCCATATCCTCAAATTTTAAAACATAAAGTCCCACAAATCACGTTATTGAAAATGATGCCGCTATTAATGTGGAAACTAGCCTAAAAGATTTAATTTTTATATTTTGTAGAAAATATTACTGCTCTTTCCATCATGTTTAGTGAGTAAATGAAAAACCAAATCTAAATATATTGCCATGACCTTAAGTGTCAAGACAAATTCATTTTCAGGCTCACCTTGAGTCATCATTCAGACAGCGAGGCCCATGGGAAAAGTGAGCTTCTTTCTGAGACCAGAGGCCATCCTCAGTAAGGACAAGTGGCAATGCGGCTTTGGAAAGATGGATTTCTAACACATGAGTTAGAAGGGAATGAATCCTCATTCCTCTGTTTCTACCATCATGGCCATCAGGATTTCCCATAAGCACTTGTCCGGAAGGTTCATGCCACAACTGCAGATTTACAGAAGGAATCTGTGAAGGACAGACATGGGGAAGTGTGGCAAGAAGAGGTTCCTCATTATTCAATAGAATAGAAGCTTCCAGAAAGTGAGAAAAAAATTCTGAAAACTCGTGAAGAATAAAATAAGAAACATATATTCAGAACTTGTAATGCAATTAACTAAGAAAAAAACATGACATCTTTGTGAAAACTTCCAGCTCAAAATGTGCAAATAAAACTTTGGATATCATTGCTGCATGTGGGGCCAGTCTGTGTATTTAGAAAAGGGGTTCTGGGAATATACTCTCAGAAAGTGACTTTACACTTTAGGAAATTATCTTATTTCTAACCTTCCAAAGGAAATCATTAGGAACGAAAATAGCACCATTGCAGTAAGTGACTGCCCCGTGAGTCCATCTCCGACTCTACACTTATTACGAATGAGCCTGTCCCAGAGCCTAATAATTGGGGGTCGATGGGAATATGGATGTTCCACACCATGTAGATTGACTATTGACTTTCAATTAATAACAGTGTCTTGCATTTATAGAGTTACCATCTCCAAGGAAAACCAAGCTTGATGAATTCCAATTTGTCTTCATCCTATCCTGCTGAGTGTAGAGATTAGGAGTTCCAACTGCATTTTAAAGAGGAAAAATTGAACCAGAAAAGTTCAATTACGGGCCACAGAGATTTCAGGAAGCTCCTAATAGAATCATCAATTGCGATCCGATAGTCTTGCTTCTAATTCTGTTTCCCAAAATTACCTGGCCAGTTGGGTCAGCTCTGATTTATTCCTTTTGGAATAAGTGGTCAAAATCGCTATTTGAAATTTCTATCATTGAGGAATTTAAAATGTCTCTTTATTTTGGTGGCATATATCATCCGCTTTAAGACCTTTTAATAAACCACAGAATTTGGCGGGGTGTTAGGAGTGGTGGCACCCAATGGTCTCAGGGCTTACTTCTGGTTTTGTGCTCAGGAATCTTTGCAAGGACTCTCAGTTGACCATATGTGGTGCTGAAGATTGAACTGGGTTGGCAATTGCAAAGCAATCACTCTACCCACTGTTCTATCTCTATCCCAAATTACCGCCTTTGATAATGTATTTGGAATGCAGTTGAATACATGTGTCAAAGCTTATCTCTTGACAGAGAAGAAGAAAGGGTACCTTCAGCTCTTATCTGGTGTTGCTTTAGCTGGGTAAAAACTGAAAACATAATTTCTCCCCCAAAAAAACATGTTCAGACCCTTTTTTGTTGTAACTGTGGGAGAGCTACTGCCAGCCTCTCACAATCACACATTCCTCAGGTCTAAAAAATATGGAACTCTGACTTTTCCCTTTTTGAAAATGCAGTTTCAACCTGGTTTCTGTTTTCTCCGTGCCTCCTTATTTGTCTCTCCTGCAGGGATTGTCTATCCTCCATCTTAGATTAGTTCTAATAATCTGTTAAACACTCATATCCCCACCAACCATATGTCTATGTTTATAATAGTCTTAATACATATGGACTTTTTAAATTTGTTTTTTGAGCCACACCCAGCAGTGCTCAGGACTTAGTATTGGCTCTTTGCTTAGGGATCTCTCCTGGCAGGACTTAGGTGTGTAAACTCACACAAAGAGGGGGCGCAGCACTCAGCGGCGGTGGCTCTATCTCTCCCACTGCCCGCGTTCGGTAGTCTCACCCTTCTCCCAACCCGGAGAGGTCGATGGCGATGGTCAGGCAGAGGGAGGAACAAGGGCCAGGCTGGTAGGTATTAGTCGTAGTTTATTCTGATTCTCTCTTCATCTGTCTCTGCTCCTATCTCTCTCTGTCTCTCCTCCCCCATGCCACTTCGTTCTCCTCTCCCCTTCATCCTCCTTCTGTTCCTTCTCATCCTCTCTCACCTCTGCTTCTTCCTTCTGATCCCTTCTGCACCCTTCTGAACATCCAGCCCACTCCTACAGTCTAGTTAAATCCTCTCTCCATGAGGAATTGGGGGAACAATTACACATAGGTGCGGTCAC
>JAOXYA010000018.1:35738461-35756516 GCA_028565675.1 Sorex palustris
CTGATTAACTGGGTGGGAAGGAGAGCATAGGGAAGACTGTTTACAGATAAACACAATGGAAGTGGAAGTGCCTCCAGGAGCACTGTGATGGGTGTAACCAGATTAATGGGTGTAACCAGATAAACCTAAGCTTCTTGTACTCTAACACTTAGGGAACCATATGGGGTGTCAGGGATAGAATTCTACTCAACCGTGTACAAGTCAAGTGCCCTCTCCAATGTACTATTGTGATGGCCCCAATATGTATGTTTGTGATGGACTTGATGACCACACTTCATTACCATCGAAGTGTCCAACCCACTACCACCAGTGTCTTTATGTTACATTCAGTCCATCTCTCCCCCCGCCCCCGCCTTCATCCACCCTCACACCACCTTCTGATATGTGGCATCTTTTTAACTTCCAACCATTTCTTTCCAACACTTTTATTTGTTTAATGTGACTTTCATTATTGGCTAATTTTTTTGAGGCATTGTGTTTGGGCCTGTGTGTCCAGGAGAGACCCTTCATGGTGCTCGGGAGAGACCGTACATGGTGCTGAGGATCGAACCAGGATTGTGGACCAAGCAGCCACATGCAAGGAAGTGCTTTACTTCCTGTATGATCTCTCTGACCCCTTGGCTTTATTCTTAAGAAACTTTATTGAGGTAACATGAGGTTTACAAGCCTGTAGATGTTTTAGGGCTCTAGTGTCAAACCTCTTCAAATAGGTGTTATGGTAGCAGCTCCACCCCATCCACCACCCCTGCCACCATTTCACCCCCTCCCTCCTCCTCTGTGGTATACTCAGCTCTTTGGGTAGTCCAACGACTTATTTTTTTATTTTTGGCTTTTCCCTTGCTTTGTTTCCTTATATCACACCATGACATGTATGAGATCACTTCCTGGTGTTTTTTTTTCGCTCCTGACATTTTTCTCTTAGAAAATTTTTTTCAGGGGCCTGAGGAGATAGTATTGCAGGCTTTTGCCTTTCATGTGGCCAACCCAGGTTCAATCCCCAGTAACCCATATGGTCCCCTAAGCACCACTAGGAGTGATTTCTGAGTGCAGAGCCAGAGTTCCTGAGCATCACCAGGTGTGGTCTAAAAAAATTTTTTTTGAATACCTTCAGTTCCATCCACATTGTCTCAAAAGAAGATTTGAATTTGTATCTTGCCCAAGTGCTTCTTCCATCATCTATACAAACCACAATTTCTTTACCCATTGATCTATGGGGGGTGTTAGGGTTGTTTGCAGATCTTGACTGCAGTACATTGTATTGCAGTGAACATAGAAGTTCATGACTTTTCATATTTATCTTCTAGATTCTAGGATCTACTTTTGTTTCATTGCTACAGTCCCCTCTAAATTCAAACATTACAATTTATCCATTATCTTCAGAATGGGCATTGACACTGTGTTTTTTTTTTCCTCCTGAGTTCAAACACTTATGATGTCCACTTATGATGGACTTGAGCTGGGGCAGTGACCAAGCTGGGTCGTTGGGTTTTGGTGTTTGAGGTTTGGTTCGGAGGGGGGAGGACACCTCTCAGTGTTCAGAATTTGTTCCTGCTCAGAGATCACTCCTGGAAGTTCTCAGGGGGACCAAATGTGGTGATGGGAATCAGATCACATGCACCATGTCTGCCATATTATCTCCCCAGAACCGCAGTGAATATTTCTGAAGATATTTTCTAATTCACGTGTATGAGTTTCTCTAGGGCATATACTCAAGGTCAGTGCTAAAAGGCAAGATATGCTTGTTTTATTTTATTTTATTATTATTTTTTTAATATAGGAGTACTGCAATTTATTAAGCCACTGATTAGGCTGATTGAATTGGGCATGAACTCCACGTTACTTTTTTTTCATTTTTTATAATTTTATTTATTGAATCACCATGAGAGCAGTTACAAAACTTTAGGGTCTAAGTATCAGTCATACATGAAACATCCGTACCTTCACCAGTGTCCATTCTCCACCACCCAAACCCCCAGTATACCTCCATCCCACACCTGTGGGGCAGATGATTTCCACATTACTCTCTCTCTACTTTGATTACATTCAATATTTCATCACCAGACCCACCATTATTATTTGGGATTTTACCCAAACACTCAAGATCTGCTTATTTTAAAATTTATTATTAACAAGTTATTGTAAGCGTCTCTCTCACAGTGATTCAACAAAAAAATCTTAGAAAAAAGAAGAAATCTACTTAGTGAAATGTGAGAAGAGGAAAGGGTGTGTGTGTGTGTGTGTGTGTGTGTGTGTGTGTGTGTGAGAGAGAGAGAGAGAGAGAGAGGGAGTGGAGAAAGAGGTGGAGGAAAGAATAGATGTTCAAGAAGGAACATGGGCTTCTCCAGAGTGGAAATAGCCAAAAACAAGTGAAGTCTAACTAAAAATAAAACCTTATTATGTCTGTATATTTTCTTTGTTTGCAAAAATTTAAGCAACTCATCCTGTGAAAATTTAAAAAATACTGTTTTAAAAAAAGTGACAATACCAGTTGACATACTCTTAATGTAATATGCCATGGTTCATCTTAAAAGGAGATTCATTGTCTTCGCCACTGTTTGGTTTCTGGTTTTGTGTTTGGGGCCACCCTTGGCAGTGCTCAGGGCTTACCCCTGACTCCGCACTCAGGAATCACTCCTGGCGGGGCTTGGGGGACCATAGGGGATGGCAAGGATTGAACCCCGGTTGGCTGCATGAAAGGCAAGTCTTCCCCACTCCCACCCCCCAAACCCCTGTACTATCTCTCTGGCCCATTGCCACTGTTTTAATGGGCTTTCAAGCTCCTTAAAGAGAAGAGTTCCTCCTTGCTTCTCTTTCTAAAAGTATCCCTTCCCCCGACCCCCCACTCCTTTTTTGATGTCCCTTTTTTGTACTTCCTTTTTTGTGTATGAGGCATCACACATTCAAAAACTTTGGACTACACACTAAAGCATAAATGTGTGAACGTGCAGGGTGTGGTGGGATGTGGGTGGATGATAGAGATAAGACCATGCACCAGCTGACTTCTGTGTGTGCTGCAGTGTATGTTTCTGGGATTCTTGTGTTTACTTCCCTGGGAGTCTGCCTCTGAAATATATCAGCCTCCCATTCATGTTAGACTTGGATCCAGCCGTGTGGCTTTGAATCCAGGCCTGAATCGTGCTGTCTGCTCCCGAGTGGGTTCCTTCTTTGTATGAAGGAGGGATACTTTCTTCAGATGATCGCAGTGGTTTTGAGCAGATAGAGGTCCGGCACAAAACTCCCCAGCAGCTGACTGATCTTTTCTGTTGTGGCATCATTGTAGAAGGGAAAAATTTTTAAATATATCTTTTCTACTATGGGGCAGGCATGACTTTAGGAAGTGGCTAGATGGTAGCGACTTAATATCTATTTCTCAATTTAAGTTGCCACATGGGATCAAACTCCTAACACATTGCCTGGCTCACTGTGACACTCAAGAAATCTATATAAATAGCACATGAATGAATCAGTGAACCACGTGATTCTCTTAGGGCAGTGCAAATGCCCAGGTGTGTCTGATCCATGGTGGCTCAGATAATTCTATGCATGATAGCACTAATCAGTACTTATTAGTGCAGCCTTCCTCTTTGATTATTGATATTCTGAGCAGCTATTTTTATAAGAGAAGCTTGCCATGAGCCATAATATTTGAGTAGTCATAATACTGCATGTCTTAATCTAGTATGTCTTTAATCATGAACTATTTCATTAATCCCTTGCATATACACCCAGTAACATTCCCCTGTTTTGATTGTCTTTTTTATCTTCCCCCCTCCCCCACTGTATTTTAGGTCTCATTGTCCATGAAGGAGCTGCAGTTTACAGAGTGTTTAAGCGTTGGCGTGCAGTTAATTTACACTGGGATGTCCAAAATTATGACAAAGCCACAGATATCGAAGAAAGTAGCCGGGGAGAGTCTTCCACAAGTCGGACTTTATGGTTGCCATTGTCAGCTCTGAGGAATAGGAACTTGGTCCACCCCACGCAGTTAAGCTCCCCAAGGTTCCAGTGCGGGTATGTGCTATTGCATCTGTTCAATCGGATGAGGACCCATGAAGACTTGTCGGAAGACAACAGCTCGGGAGAAGTGGTCATGAGAGTGACTTCAGTGTAAGGAACCATGGAACAGCCACCCACCCTACACACGTTGGAATGTAATTGCAATGAATGGCGGAACCATTAGCGCTTCGGAAAAACATACACACACATCTATGAACTTTTTAAAATTTATGCTTTTTATATGAACACTTGAATTGCAAATACACTTTTCTGAAGAAAAGAGTCCTCTTGTTCTTTGCTTTCGGGTTTTCATATCTTTTATAAGTTGATACTTGAAATCATTATCCCTATCATTTCACTCGCCTTCGTTAAAAAATATTATCCTTAAGGCCCAAACTATTTTTTCTTGCTTGTTTTAAATATATTTTGATCAAACTTTTTGTTCCCTGTGTAGTTTTTGAGACATTCTGGAAAAGGGATGGGGAGAGAATTTAGAAGGTTGTGTGACAGACCCTCACGTGCCCAGGTACTAAATTCTCCACCTGCCTTCTCCCTCATGCTAGCAAACTTGACTGTAATTTTTTTCTTTCTGGAATGAAAGAAATCTGTCACCAGAAATGATGACCTGTTTTCTCACTTCTAAACCAGTGAGAAATCTTTTGCAAAGACCAAGATGATTTGCAATAGTGGAATTGTTGTACTCCTTCCCGTGCCATCTATAATATAGAGATGGCCTCCTGCACGCCACAACTGCAAACGCTCTCCGAAGGATTGCGTCTTTGCACAATTCTGCCTTGCACTTGTAGAGACCTGTCGCGATTCTTTGGGTTAATTGTCGGTGCCTTCATGTCAACGAGCCCCTTCTTAATTCCATTTCTGCTTCATAAAAGCTTCTGTACCTACAAATAATTTCAGCACTGATCCTGTTACTTGGTTTAATGAAGTCTTGGAAAATGCATTCCCCAGCAGTGAGGAGTGTGTCTCTTTCACAGCATAAGTTGTTTTTAAATGAAAAGAGAGAAAGAAAAATGAGGCTCTTGACTCTCCAGGAATAGGTTGCTAAGTGGTGGCACCTGGGGATTTTCCAACATTTTTATCCTCTTAACAGAGGTGATGAGCACATTTTAATGGGAAATGAGAAAAGATACTGAAACAAGCTTACTTATAAACATGGGTTGAGCATGGAAGCTAAAGATGGTCATATTTAAGTCTCTGACCCCCATGCCTATTTTCTTACAAACAACCTTTGCATGATTAACAGTAGAATATGTCTACACATAGGTAGCAGATTCTGTCAATACTTGAAGTAATATTTTCCCATTTGAGAAACTGTCACAAATGAATTGAGAATGTAACAATTTGCAGAAACTTGAAGAGTGAATCAGAAAACCAGGAAGGAAGGGAACGACAACCAGTGTTAAGGGGCAGATCAACAAGTGACAACGTAAAACTTCCCTAGTCACAATTAGCTGGTTTGGATCTCACATTATACATTCTGAGCCCTAGGAGAATTGCCCAAAGGTTGACATAGGTCCTATCTCAGTCATGCTCCCTGGGATAGGAGCAAAGTATTAAATTGAAACACCTGGCATTCAAAGCTCCTCTCAAGAGACCTATCATTATTTGTGCCTCACAGGTGCTGAGCCTTGCCTTGGAAGGTATAGTCCCTTAGAGGGTAAAGCGCCACACTTAATGGAGTATAATCATGGGTACTGGTGTTTAAGCCATTGTGTTAAAAATATAGGATAAGAACACTTTATTCAGAGACAAGAGGTTTCTGCTCAAGTATTTAGCAGGACCTGGCCTCCTAATTACTGCACACTTCTTCATTTATGTCAACTCACGAGAACCAAGAATGAATGAGAATCGCCTCTCTAACTCCTGTGTGTGTCGCGGAGAGGGGGTGTGAGGGGTGGGTTGAGGTGGGGGAGGTATTCCTGGCAAACGTGGCTGGTCAACTGGAAGAAAAACATACCCCTAGGTACTCATTTCCACCTTTGACCTTGGGATGTAGCTTCTGTCTCTACATAGCCTTCACTGTCTTCTAGTTCACCTACACAAATGCTCATGTCCACAGAGGACCCAATTCAAGTCTGGAGTAAGAAACTGCAGAGATTCCATTGAACCAAATGTACCATCCGTGAAATATATATACAAAGCAGCTCAGCAAAAGCACACTTGGGTGGGAGCGGGGTAGGTGAAGAGAACTTAATTCACTGCTAAAAAAGTAATTAAGACTATAATATGCAATATGAGTAGTGGTATAAACAATTATCTTTCAATTGTGACTACTGTAATTCAAACTTGGGTTGCCTTAAATTTCAGAGATATGGAAAGTAAAGAACTTGAAATTATTTAAAGTAATTATTTTCTCTTCTCCTCTTCTCTTTCTTTCTTCCTTCCTTCCTTCCTTCCTTCCTTCTTATTTTACATTTATTATTAAAACTTAGGCCCCTGTGTGGCCTCTTTTCCCCTTTGAGTTTTGAGGTGCCAATGTTTATGAAGCACCATTCTAGACAGTGGGACAACCCACATTCTCAGGAAGATTTGGGGGATGTCTTGGAGCTCATCTTATGTCTTATGGTCATTTTATGGATACGGGTGAGCAAAACATTGGCAGGATGTCACGTTGATCAGTATGCCCCAGGACAAATAGAGAAGGTGTCACCAAGAAGTTGACAGGATTTGGGTTCTGCAACATGCAGTTTTCCAGTTGAGGAGAGGAGCATTCTGGGAAATGCTTGGGCTCAGCAAAAGATGTGTTCTACCACATTGAGAGATTTCACCTGGGAGGGCATCACCCATCCCAAAGGACTGGTGAGTAGCTGCTACCTAGTCACTCACAATATCTCACACTCATAACCCTCAGCTACAAAATGGTGATCTTGTCGGTGAGCTCCTTCCTCATCCTCGTATTCCTGATTTACACTTCCCGTTATCAAGGTTGAGAATCAAATGAAGGCAATTGAAATGTGTCACAGGAGTCTGGAGAAATCCTGCCGAGTGAAATAGTAAGTACTCACTCAGATACCACTGCTGGACATAGGATGGAGCACCTGGACTTCCAATAGACATGCTGCTTCTCTCCCCTCTTCCAGGAAAGAGATGAGCCCCCAGATCCAAGGAGGAAAATACATCACAGATATGTGAAGTAGAGGCCGCTTTTCCATCTTTCAAAATGCCCCAAACACATTCCAGCATAAATAAGCTTATCAGTGTTTCCTATACACTGGAAAAGAATCATTAGCTTTGCGTCTGGACAGCAAATACAGCTTGTAGGGGTCTTGCCTTGCATGGCTGACATGAGTTTGATCTCTGGCACCCCCAGAGCTACTACAGGAGTGAGCCCAGAGCCAGGTGTAAGTACTGAACACAGTGGTCCCCAGGTGTGGGTCCCCAGAAAACAATTAGAAAAAAAAGAAAAATCATGCTAGTCGTATTTGACTTTTTGTGTTTGGGGCTTCCCCTGAGGTACTCACGGGGCCCAAGAGTCCCTCCAAGTCTATCATGGCTATTACAGTCAGAGGATCAATGTTAGGCCCTGAGCATATGGTGCTGTTTGGGCCCTGCTGTGCCAAGGATTAACCTGGGATCTCCTAGGGTGTTGGGGGCCTTCAGAGAAGGGCATTCGAGGTGTGTTCAGGGAACCTTGCAGTGCATTCAAAGCATGTGTCTAACCCAGGGCTATCTCTCCATCCCTGTCCCCCTCCCAAATCTGCTTCTGTTTTATTGACTTCCTTCCTTCCTTCCTTCCTTCCTTCCTTCCTTCCTTCCTTCCTTCCTTCCTTCCTCACAAGAAAGGTAGACTCGATCACAAAGCTATATCCCAGTTCCAAAATACCTGAGTATTTTTTTATCAAAATTACTGACAAATTTTAATGTTTTGATTTTAATTTTTGACATCTGTATATAAGTATGGACTGGAGAGATAGAAGAGCGGGTTTACGTTTGCCTTGCACATGGCCAACCCCGGTTCGATTCCTTTGTCTCTCTCGGAAAGCCCAGCAAGCTACCGAGAGTATCCCGCCCGCATGGCAGAACCTGGCAACTTCCCCATGGCGTATTCGATATACCAAAAACAGTAACAAGTCTCACAATGGAGACATTACTGGTGCCCACTCGAGCAAATCAGTGAACAACGGGACTGCAGTGTTTCACTACTGAGTGAAGCTTTTACCCTACATTAATGAAACCTGATCGCTGGCATGACAAAAAAATAAACACTGGATTCCTATATATTAAGTGGTTAAAGACCTTAAGAAGATAATTTAGACAATTAGTTCAACCCCAATTTACCTATTCAGAAAAGATATTCCCATCATGGGTGTATTTATAGATTATTATGGCAGGTGCCATTATTTATAACACAGATCAAAGTTCTGTGCCCTAGAAGCACCAAGAGGCTAATTAGTTATCTTCATCAAGGTGTCATTTTACATACAGTGGGCTCGTCTAGTAAATTTGTCAAAGATTTTACGTTTATTCTCAGGGATATTTTTTCCTATAAAATAGGAAACATAGAAAACCTAAAGAATGAGAATAATGCATGACTTCCTGTTAATATTAGAATATGTATTTTTAAATATCATAAACCTTACCCCCAAGGCATTTTATATTGATTTTTTAAAACAAGTTAGCAGTGGCTAAATTTCTTTGCAATTTCTTTTGGATAAAAAAATTTTCTACATGCATCAGGATATTGCCTTTTCCTAGCATCCTACATAGAAAAATAGAAGTTTGCTAGAAAAGTAGTAAAATCATATGGGGAATGGGTCCTCATTTGAGAGGTGGAGAATAGTGATCTGGGTACTTGCAAATCCTGCTCTCTGGGCCCATCAGTAGAATTGCTCATGCCCATCCTTGTCACTGACCCACCGAAGGGACACTAGCTGCAGGAAGGCCAGAGGAACTCTGGGGAGAAATATCCTTTACAGACACTTGGCTTTGCATTACAGCTGTACAGGGCCTTGGGGACACAGGCCTCATATCTAGAAGTTGCAGTGACAAGGACGCTGTCTGTGGATAGACACTGGAACTGCTTCCCATGTGACTTTTGGGACTATCAGGATAGAAGAATAAAACCAAAAAAGCATGGGGTGCATCAATTTCAGAGACCAGAAGAACAAATTGTCATTCACTGTGCCCTTAAAACAGATGTGAAGAGTTCTGTTAGATGCAGTTCTCAGGACACTGAACAGCATTCCTCTTTATCTTCATGTATGAATCCTGGCTTTGGTAAACAGGTGGAATACTTGGGAAAACCCTAGGAGCATTTGTGCTTGAAATAAAATCTGAAAGACATAAGTCATGGGTGTTTTGGAAATAGTCTAAGAGAATATGTCTACAAGCTTCTGGTCTAGTGTATTGGGTTATGATTAATCTCACTGAATATATAAAGCTGACCTAAGTTTTGAGCAACCCATTTTTCACTAAATATCCTCCTTCCTATATAATCCTCTACAAGATGCAACAGTGTCTTATATAATAAATATCTAAATGTCCTCTGCCTAATACTGGTGATTCACAAATGAATTAAACCCAAGTAAGAGTGGTCTTTCACTTGGGGAAAGAGTAATAGTCCCGAAAGCCAGATTGAGTTGGTCAGTTTAATATAGAAAGAAGAATTGATACAGGAGGTTTCCACAAGGTCTTAATGAAAAGTAGCTTCTAAGGCTGTAAGCTGAGTAGCATGCACCACAAGAGGAGAGTGTGTAAACGCTCCCAAAATATTCTTTCAAATTAAAATGCACATGAGCCAGATATTTGGAATTGCTTGTTGTAGCTTATTGACATCATCTTTTGAGAAACTTATCTAAAGTCAGACTCCATTTCTGTGGTAGCTATATTATTTTTTTGAATTTTTATTGAATCACTGTGAGATAGACCCTTAAAAAGCTGTTTATGATTGGATTTCAATCATACAGTATTCCAACACCCATCCCTCCACCAGTGTACATTTCCCAGTACCAGTGTCCCCAAGTTCCCTTCCATCACCCCACACCCCCTAACCCCTGCCTGCCTCTATGGTAGGTGCTAGTAGTTAGAGTTTTTACTTAGCTCAACTCCCTATTTTTTGGTGTCTAGTGGGACCAAAAGTGAAAAAAACTATACATACAATCATACTTCTGATAATCCAGAAACACATAGATGTGCTCCATCACCTAGACTTAGTGCCTAGAGAGACACACATTATGTGTATGCATGCATGCATGCAGAAGAAGGTAAACAGAGAGATGTAGCTTGCAAAAAAGAACCAGAAGCCATCAGCAGTTCATGTCTCAACATTACTTACTAAGAACTGTCAGACTGGCTTCATCTCTAAGAGAGATCAAGAAATCCTGAAGCAGGAACATACTAAGACCCATGACTGCATAAAAAGCAGATGAGAAGGTCTTCTACTAGTTTCCTGCTGCTCCCAGAATGAATTAGAACAGACTAAAAATGGCTTCAAACAACATAGATTTTTGCATACGTTCTTGGAGATCTGTAGTCCAACAAAGACCTGAAAGGGTCAAAAATCCAGCTTTCCAGGAGCTGGAGATAGTACAGTGGATAGGGCATTGTCCTTGCACATAGATGACCGGTGTTGAATTCCTGGCATTCCATATGGTTCCCCAAGCACAGCCAGAAATAATTCCTGAGTGCAAAACCAGGAGTAACTGGGGCTGGAGTGATAGATAGCATAGTAGGTAGGGCGATTGCCTTGCATGTGGCCAACCCGAGTTAGATTCACAGCATCCTATATGATCCCCTGAGCACCACTAGGAGTAATTCCTAAGTGCATAAGCCAGGAGTAACCCCTGTGCATCGCCAGGTGTGACCCAACAAGCAAAAAACAAACAAACAAACAAACACCACCAGGAGTAATCCCTGAGTATTGCTGTGTGTGGTCCCAAAACCAAAAAGGAAAAAAAAAATCCAGTTTCCCACAGTTGTTCTCCCACCTGGATTTGAAGCCCCATCTGCCACCTTTAAATCCCATAACTGCAGATCAACAACCCTTTCACCACTCTCTGTCAAGGACTCTCCTATATCCACCATAAAAGGACTCTTGTGCTTATATTTGGTCGCCCCACAGATCATACCCCAAAACAACGGTCTCATCTCAAGGACCTATAGTTTATCCCAAACACCAAATCCATTCTAACAGGTAAGAGAACTGCAGGTAGAGAGTAAGGACATCTGTGTAGGACCATGGCCCTGCCTTTCACAGGTGGGAACTTTGGTCTGCACTCCAAGGTAGCAAACTTACTGGTTTTTGTTTCTTCATGTTTGCTAAGGCTGTGTCTATCAAACTGATTTCTCGTTGAGCATGGGCATTACTGAGTACACAGTTCTCTATGTGCTTGAAACAGATGTGTTTCCAGAGATGTCTCCCAGTAATTTGCAGGTAGTACTGTCTGTAGCACTGTCCTCCCTTTGTTCATCGATTTGCTCGAGCAGGCACCAGTAACGTCTCCATTGGGACAATTATTGTTACTGTTTTTGGCATATGGAATATGCCATGGGGAGCTTGCTAGGCTCTGCCATGGAGGTGCTCTCGGTAGCTTTCCAGGCTCTCTGAGAGGGGAGGAGGAATCGATGCAGGGTCGGCTGTGAGCAAGGCAAACGCCCTACTTGCTGTGCTATCGCTCTAGCCCCCATAGAAAGCAGGTAAATATTAGAAACATGTAGGGTGTAGGTGACCAGCGAGCCTGATCAATCCTACAAGGATTGACAATGCTCTGAACTCTAGCCTTCTCAGAGATCCTGGGGCCAGTGGTGGTGCTTTCTTCCTCACCAAGAAAACAAAGTTTCTAGGCCTGCTCTACTGATGTTGGAAATCTCCCAGGAATTGCAGGCCAAGCCGACAGAATACCTGCAGACAACCCTAGAGGTGGCTGAAAATTATACAGCACCCTCTAGAGGCGAGCAGGCCAAGCATCTGCTCTGCCCAACCCCCTGCAGCCACATCCCACACCTCACAGCGGCAGCTAAGCCAAGGACTCTCACTCCACACTTAATGAAT
This sequence comes from Sorex palustris, assembly GCA_028565675.1. Lineage (NCBI taxonomy): Eukaryota > Metazoa > Chordata > Mammalia > Eulipotyphla > Soricidae > Sorex > Sorex palustris. Next base: position 35,750,466 of record JAOXYA010000018.1, read on the forward strand.
ATTCTCTGCAGAGACATCAAACTGTGAATAACTTTAGGTACCCTGGTGTCTAGGCTTAGAAATACACTGTCTTCTTGGAGTAAGGATGGACAACCTCCCCCCAAGCCACTCTGCTTCCGGAAGCCCCGGCAGCCACAATCAGCCCCCACATCTGCTGCCATGTCCAATCACTGTTTCAGACCATAGGTCCTGAAGTCTCTGGACATTTCCTATTTCCATAGTACTGAAATTCTAGTAGGAGCACACCAAAATAGATGGGACAGTAACAGAAGTCAACTAAACTCAACAAATAACAAATAATACTAGCAACTAGCAACAAACAGCTTAGAAAATTCTTAGGCTCAACTAGCAACAAACAGCTTAGAAAATTCTTAGGCAAAGACTTAACAACCCCATGATGAGATATACAATTTTCACATAAAAATGGATTCATTTATACTTATTGATTTTAGTATTGGAGCTTTATCATCTAATAAATATCAACTCTAGAATTATATCAACAGTTGTGGCTTTGCCTACATTAAAATTAATTTTTTTAATTTGTTCTAATTTTCATTATCAGAGTTATACATGCCCAGAGACTACATAATATTGGAGGGACAGCTCACATTAATGAGTCCTTGCTTTGTTCTAAGTACAATGTGGGATGTTTATTTTTATTTTGTGAAAAAAGGCATTCTGGCAAAAAAAAAAAGACTTAGTACCATGCAGAAGGCTAGCAGCTTGGAGAGTGGTATTGCTGGATGCAAGCTCAGCATCCTGATTGGTAGTCCTTTTTCTTCAACTCAGTGATATTTCACTTTGCTGTTGCAGTGCCTTCTGAAGATAAAGCTATCAGCTGTTGTTCCCCCCATTTCTCTAAATGAGCAAGTAATGGGATTTTCAAAATCTGCTATGAGAAGGTATTGAGACTTACATGGTCTCTTAGAGAGACTTCCCCAACTTTGTTGATCACGAATGTGTTTGTGTGGCTTTGGACTTAGCAGACACTGTTGCTTGGCCAACCCAACACCCAATTACTAAGACTGCATATCTTATCTCCCTTGCAACTATACAGAATGTGATGCATATCCTCACTTTTGTGGCCTTTGAGTGTCAGATCACTAGGTACAACTTGTTCTGGCAAAGACACTGGTAAGGGTGCTCCAGGGAAGTTTATGACTTCCTCATAAAAAGGGTCAGATCCGTGAGACCCTCTTGCTTCTGGTTTTGAATGTCTGTGGTGGTAAGACCTGAAACAGCTTTCCTTAAACCACAAGTCTGAGAGAACTTTGAATACGTCCCTTCTATCATCATCATTGAACTTTTAAGCCAATGCCAGAGATCACTTACTTCTGAGCTTTTTGTAAGTGAGAAAGCAAAACTGTTTCTGTTTTGTTTTTATAGAAAGGAAAGCAATTCTATTGTAATCAGAACACCAAAATCTTCCAGTTATTCTTACCACTCTCTCATGGAATCTTCAGCCAAGAATTTGTGTTTGTTTTTCTCTTTATTTTCTTTAACTCCAGGCCATAAAACCCTAAACCCCAACAGAACCTTGGATGTGTCCTCCTGAATGTTCCACAGCCATCTCAAAGCTACACATTAAAATCCGGCTAGTTAACTTCCTTCCCACAAACCCTCAACTTCAAATTCAAACCTCCTGCATTTCTTTCCTCAGTCAATGGCATCCCAACCCACAGAGATGCCCAAGGCAGGATGGAAACAGCCTCCTTATATCCTCTCTTCTGTTGGGCTTGCTTTCTTGATATCCTTCTGTCTCATCTCCTGCACTCACTGACAGCATCTCAACACTGTACCTTGACTTGCTTTCTTCAATAGTCTCATCTCTTCTTCCAGTTTATGTTTTTTTTATACACCAATTTCCCAACTTTTGTTGGTTGGGGTAATTTTTTTTCCAAGCCACAATTGAGTCATGTTATTCTCAGCTTAAAATGTTTTCAGGGTCATCTTGGCCTTCAGGATGAGATACAAATTTCTTAACACTGTACCCAAAGTCCTGGGCCTTTCATTTTCTCTCTAGCCTTTTATCTCGCTGTGGTCCAACTGGCTCCAACACTCCATGCAGTTAGCTGGAGTCTGTCAGGTCTCAAGAGAATGAACCCAGGAAAGAGGTCCCTGTGGAATTACGAAGTAGTCCTAAGTCATTTGGGGTAGAAAAATTGAGTGCTAATGCCTAGAACTTGTGCTAGGAGGAGAGGGGAATTCTAGATAGATTCTGGGTGGACACAAACCCTTGACATTCAGTCAAGGGTAGAGGGTACTTGAGGAGCACCGCGAGAGGTTCATGGTAGCCTCCTCTCCTCACAGCTCCCTGGTACTGAATCCACCTCCCCTATGATGTTTCTCTCCAGACTCCTCACCATAATCTCTCATTCAAACTGGCACGTTAGTAAGGACCAATATTTACTGAGAAGGTACCTTGTTCCCATAGGCAAGTGTTCTCATTTGGAGCCTGGCTACTGCTGGGGTTGGTCATCAAGCTGGGAGAGAAGGCAGAGCTCCTTGGCCCTCTGAATACAGGAAAATGAATGCTGAGTGAATCTAAAGCAGGATGGTTGTGAATTATATTTAGTTCCATGAAGGATGGGAAAAAACAAGTTCCAGATATTTGAGAATAAAATCTTGGATGTTGTCCCAAACTTTAGTTCCAACAATGGCACTTTCCAGAGACACTGAGAAATTGCTCTTATTTCTCCCTCCCCCCACCCAAGTACACATATTCCTCTGTTCCTGACAGTTGAATAAAATGGAAATGTCTTGAGTTCATACTTGTTTTGTACATTGCTATGTTAGAATATCAATTTATAAGCAAGCGTGAATGAGCACATGTACATTGAGTGTCAAGCCTCCAGTATGGCCTGAGGATGTGGGGTTGGTTAAGAGAAAGTTGGTGAAGGAAGAGGCTGCATGGATGAGGGATGCACCTGTGATCAAAACTCTTGTGTTTGGGAGAAAGTTCAGGGGTGAAAAGAGAAGGGGTCTAGCCTAGGGATCAAAGAGTTTAATTATAACCATTCAGATTTCATGAATGTATTTGTAAGAGGAAGAAACTTATTTCATTGAATAGTTTTAAACTTTATTTCTAGTTTTATACAATTAAACATCTGGTATTAATTTCTACTTATTCCTTGAACCCTGCAAATATTAAGGATTTGTCTGTAAGCATCCAGTTAAGAAACCAGACTGGATTATTATAAATCACCAACTGCTTTGTATAGTTAGGTAGTGGCTAAAAAGCTTTTTCAGGTACATGGGAATGTAATTCTGGAATCAGACTTTTGAGTTCAATACTAGACTTTATCTTAGATTACATGTATAACCTTTTTTATTTATTGAATCACTGTTCAAGGGATAAGTACAAATTAATACTTATCCTGGGGTCCCAGGACTGAGATCTCCAAGCCTGCTCAGATCGGGGCTGAGCATCCTCCACCCAGATCTTCCACCTTCCAGTAGACAGGGGTCACACCCACCATCTGATCCCCAGCGCCATGTAATCCCATCACTGGCCAAGACCCAGAGACTATAAAACCCAGCTCCCGGAAGCACATGGCCACATTCGTGGCTGCGCATCATCTTATTATCTCATTCTTACTTTGGACAACCTGGCAGGTTACTAAATGTCACCTGCCCACATGGCAGAGTCTGGCAAACTCCCCGTGGCTACCCAATATGCCAAATACCAGTAACAATGATGGGTCTCATTTTCCTAATCCTAAAAGAGCCTTGAATATGGCATTTTTTTAAAATCTCGGGGCTAGGACGAATAGACATTACTGGGGCCTGCTTGAGGCAATTGATGAACAACAGGATGATCGTGATCGTTGAATCACTGTGGGAAAAGTTACGAAGATTTGAGGTTTAAGTCTCAGTCATGCAATGATCAAAAACCTTTCCCTTCACCAGTACTTATTTTTCACCTCCAAGAACCCCAATATACCCCCCTCCTATCCCTCCCAATGCCTGTGAGGAAGATGAATTCTACTTAACTCTCTATCTACTTTAATTACATTCATTATTTTGACAAAAGATGCACCGTTATTGTTTAAAATTTACACCCAACAATCAGAACTGCTGAAAAGGCATTGTGAAATAATTTGTTTTCTACAGCTGGTTATGAGAACTATATAATGTTGTGCGGCCGCTATTGCGGCTGCGCGGTTTTGGATTTCTGATATTTATTTATTAAGTCTGGAGGGATTTCTGCCAAGAGCCAAATAACTACGAGATTGGTTTCTGTGGCTCTGGAGCCATGGCTGTGCCAGAAAGCTGCTTGTGGGGGACAACTCATGACCTCAGTAGGGCGTGAAGGACGAGCTGGAAATGCCCCCCTTTCCATGAGGTTGCAGTTGCCCCGTCACCGCCGGCTCATACCTGGCTTTCCAAAAAGCTCCGAGGCAGTCGCCATCTTGCTGCCTAGGAGGAAAGAGGTGGAAGGGAGCGACACCCCTTCCCTCCCGGGGAAGCATGGTACCATGGATTAAGGCATAGTCCATTAACTTTTCTGCCGCAAGCTGCCAGGCACTGCATTAAGTCCTTGTACATGTGTAATCTTGAAGATTATACAGTAGTAGTTTAAGAGACCCACTGGTGAACCTCATGGTTTCCCACTGTGAAACATATTAATGACACCCAAAGAAACTAATGAATGCTTTAGTGCAAACAGCCCACACTCACAAATTTGTAATCACAGGGACAATCTATCTCTAATTCAGGATAAACTGAGGAGGGAGGACCAGGCTGAAGATTCTGCTGTCACTACAGTTTGTGCATGTGGTAGCACTTTGGTGCTTGTACCATCTGGAAGCTCAGCCAGGGTTCCAGGCTAAGAGTCTCATTTCCTCTCCAGGTAATACCTCTGCAGCTTCGATTAGTGTGGATGCTTCCAATGTGTAGTATGTCAAAAGACAAGGATGTGGCACTTTAAAGCATTGAGATTGGAAGTCACCAGCTTCATTAACATTCTACTCTCTCAAAGTAGACATCACATCCTCTGGAGCATCAAAGGGAAAGGAATATTAATCCTAACATTTTTGAGTGTTTGAGATGCTATATATAGTTGGAACTCTCTTGGAATATAGATCCCACTTTAAGATACCTACCCATTTCTATCCTTACCATGCGAATTGTCTACAAGTTATTTTCAACTCTCTAGACACCAGTCACATTGCATACTGTAGTCAAGTATGGTACCAAATGATAAAATTGGAGTATGCAAAAAGGTGCTCCCCATCTTTGCTCCCTGAAAAGTAGGCTGAGTGATTTGGAAGAAATGGTCAAGATGGATCTAGGAGAGGTGGGTGTTGGAAAAGATAATAAAAATGAAACAAATCTCAATGAATTCTGCATCAGGTTGATTCACATGTTGTTGCCAGGTTTATTTTGCATCTAATAAACTGAAACTAGAAAATGTTGAACATATGCTTTGTGTGTTGCTCCTGCCAGAAAAACAGTGTTAAATTTCATCTAGCAATTTCTACCCAAAAAGACCCTTGCCAAATTAAAGTACATTCACATTTCAAAGATAATGAAATGTTTAAGGTATGCACAGAATCAAGTTTTTGAAACAAACCTTGCTCCAATTGGCATTTTCAATGACCAGATTGGTTTAATATTGAGTTTAACAAGAAGACTCTCTTTGTACCTGACCTTCCTCAATTAAATGGATATCATAATTATGATACTTATTTCATAGAGATTTCAAATAATCAACTAAAACTATGTATTAGGACAGATGATATATAGTTAACATTTTAGTATTTTTCAGACATAAAGCATCTATTGTGGTAAAAATATCTGTTTTTAATACCAGAGTCACATAACACATCCACTTCCATTCTGATCACAGGTGTAACAAGAACTTTTGACTCTCTGGCCTATCTACCTGTACTTTGATGTTAAGAAAAGAGCATTAGGACAGTGAGGCTGGAATTTTGTAGCTGCCTTTGTTCTATTTGAGTGATACTGGGGCTGAACCAATGGTCTTGAATCTCACCTTTGCATGGTGATCATTTGAAATAAGTCTTTAGATGTCAGGCACTTTGTACA
>JAOXYA010000018.1:35848999-35864592 GCA_028565675.1 Sorex palustris
GATATGCCAGACACAGTAACAACAAAAATCTCCAATGGAGATGTTACTGGGCCCGCTCGAGCAAATCGATGATCAACAGGAGGGCCTTTACCTTTTTACCTTTCCCTCTCTGAATTACAAAGAATATTTCAAAAAAATGCTACTTATATCATGTTCTGAGAATTCTTTCCAGGGACCATTACTCCTTTTACATTTCTCTCCAGGCCCATTCCTCCTCAGTGGACTTTTACCCACTATTGTTATAGCCTTAGTTGACTTCTTCACCCTCAGTTGGGTGACATGGCAGTGTGGAGCCAGAAAATACTCGGAAAAGAAATTTCACTAAGGTGAATCAAATAGACTGCAAATAAGAGCTACCGAGTCAAGCCTTAGCCTTCCTGGGGCAAAAAGTAACTCAGTAAATTTTGAGACTGTCTTTTAAAGTTTAACAAACAATTCAGGATAAAGCATCACCCTAAGAACTAAAGCTTAAAGAAAAAAAAAAAGGAAAACTACTTCTAACAGGAAATGCGCCTGTGTGTTCTCTCTGTTGAAGCCAACTTTCTATCTCTAGAGGAAAGACCTTTGTGTGTTAGTTTTTTTTCCCTTACATTATTATTAGTTGCAAACAATAGATGTTTTGTTGTAAAAGCAAGACTCAGGAGCCTAAAGTCAGCACACAATCGTGTGATCACTGCTCAGCCTTGTATCCCAAAGTCGTTACCAAAAAAATAAAAGATATAAATTCACAAAGCCTGTCACTAAACTCACACCAAAAGATAAGCAAACGGCCAAGGAATCCCTGAGGGAAAATTCTGACTGTATTTATAAGGTATTGTCAATATTTCCCACCGGAGATGGCCAATTCAAATTACACTTTTCCCCCCCTTTTTACCCATCCTTAGTCGAGGAAGATATTATTAGTTCTGACCTTTATAATTTCAGCGTCAATTATTCTGAACATAGGATAATGCAAATCACACCCGCCCCGCTAAATATATAGGGCCGATCTCCTTAGAACAAACCATGTGGCAAGCAGCCCTTACTTATTTCAAATCTTGTAGGTTTTTGAGTCACTTCTAAAGATATTGACCAGTATCTCTTTTCTTAAACAGGAGGTGGCGCTGTGGGCGGATTAAATAAATCACAGAGTAATTGGAGAGACTCAGTTTTGTTGAAAGACCTTGTAGGAAACAATCACAAGTGTATCGAAAGGCATTCTGGAGTAAATGTGAACTTTCTAGGCCCAATTCTGTTTTTTACTTAACAAATAAGAGATCTGTGTTACACTCCAGAGTATAAGAGAATGCTTCTTTCCTCATTCCTTGGTCAAATACAAACATACTGGAATAAGCATAATGATCTGGATGAGGCAAGTTCTTCTGGTGGACACAGGTACGAAAGAGTTTTGTTTATAAAAAAGAGAAGCACCTCTGATAGAAAAATAGGACCATGTGTGTGTTTTGTTCTCAAAGGCAACAGTAGCATGGGCTTGGCAAGGCTCTGGGCGAAAGGTTGCATGATGATCAGGTTGCAGTTCTGTGTTTTTTATTGTTTTAATTTTTTGTCTTTTTTTGTTTTTTGCTTTTTGGGTCACACCTGGCGATGCTCAGGGGTTACTCCTGGCTCTGTACTCAGGAATTACTCCTGGTGGTGCTCAGGGGACCATATGTGGTGCTGGGAATCAAACTCAGGTTGGTCGTGTGCAAGGCAAATGCCCTACCTGCTGTGCTATTGCTCTAGTCCCTTTTTGGGTTTTTTGTTTGTTTGTTTGTCTGTTTTGGAGTGACAATTAGGGCAATTCCCTCTGTGCTTGGCAGAGGGATGGCAGAGCCTGGTTTGGAATTCAGGACACATACTAGTCCTGTTGAGCAATCTCTCCAGCCCTGGTATGTTGCTACTGTCTTTCTCTAAGCTCAAGTTTTAGGCTGCAGAAATTCTATCCCAGCCCAGCCATGTTCAGGGCAATGACTATATGATTAAATCCACATAGTTCACCGTGCTACATTCAGTGCCTATGAATCTGGCTTAAGAAGAGGCAATCAAAGGGCTAGAGAAATAGTACAGCAGGTAGTGTGCCTGCCTTGCATGCTGAACAAACCCAGGTCCAATCCCTGGCACCCCATATGGTTCTGCGGGAGTGATCTCTGAGCTCAAAGTCAGAAGTAAACCCTGCACGTGGCCCCCAAGCCAAAATAAAAAAAAAGAAATAAAACATAAAAAGGATCAACCGGTAAATATTTGTTGAATAAATGAACAAGAGTATCAAAGCACAGTATTATTGGTCTAAGCAGGTTTGAACCTTCAAACAGAACTCACAAAATAGCTCTTAGTAGACTAAGCAGGTTAAACCTTCAAACTAACTCACAAAAATAGCTCAATACCCTGAATTTCTGTGAGATGATTTGAATAGTGACCCCAACTCCCATCAAAGATATTTCCAGATTCTAAGTCCTTCAACCTGTAAATGTGACTTTCTTTGGGAGAAGGGTCTTAGCAGCTGTAATTAAGGGTCCTGTAAAGAGATCACTGAGATGATATGGGTGGGCTTTAAGTTCTATGACAGGTGTTCTCATAAAAATCATCCAATTCGAGAGTCAGAGAGAGAGCACAGAGGGTAGAGCTATTTCGTTGCACATGGCTGAACTGGGTTCCATTCCCAGCATCCTATATAGCTCCCCAAGCACCACCAGGAACGATTTCCATTCCTAGGAATGGGAGTGCCAAGCCGAAGTCAACCCTGAGCACCTCTGGCTGTGGCCCAAGACAGACAAACAAAAATATTGTCCCCCAGTTCAGAGGCCCAGAGGAGGTAAAGCATGAAAGTGGATGAAGTCAAGAACTCTGAGAGTTACCAGCAACTGGAAAGTGCAAGGAAGGTCCTCCCCATCCCTGCCACCCAACATTCCCCTCTTCTGCTACATCTTCAGAGGGTTGTGGTCTTGCCAACAACTTGATTTCAGATTTCTCACCTCCAAAGCCATGAGACAAGAGTTTTGGTTCCTTTAAGCCAACACATTTGCAGTAACCTGTAAGTGTAGCCTTAGGAAAACTTTCTTCACATCAAAGTCTGGAATTTTCAGATTTGAATACTTGACACTACCTGCTAATGTCACAGACACATGCAGAAAGGGGCCAGAATCTGCCCTGAGATAAAGGACGTGTCACCTGGTCCTTCTCTTCCTACCATCCTCTTTCCAAGAATGTGCACCTCACTTGCACCAGTGGGATTGAAATCTCTAGTTGTTCCCACCACAGTTCCTGGTCTAACTCCCTCCCACCTCTCTATCAAATCAGCTGCAATTGGTGGTGATGAAGAGAAATTATGGGTGTGAAGACTCTTTTCAGGGTCCAAAGAGATAGAAAGGGTTTGTAAAGGGACTCACCCTGCACCTGGCTGAGATCTGGGTGTGATCACCAGCACTGCAAGTGTCACTGAGCACAAGCACCGCCAGAAGCCATCCTTCAGCACAGAGCCAGGAGGAAGCCGCAGCAGCACACAGCCAAGTATGAACCAAAAACCAAAAAGAAAAAAAAAAGAAAACTTCCTTTGGGGGTCCTTTAGAGAGGTAAGAAGTCAGCCAAGGCACAGTTCAGTCGGTGTCACAGTGGCAGGAAAGGAGACCTCTCACCCCCATCAACCACTGTTCCTCTACACACCCAGTGAATCTATCCACCAGGTTCCTGTATTGAGACTGAAGACAGGAAGGAGGTTCTGCAACCAGGAACTTCCGAGACCTTGGGAGGTCTTCCTGTTCTTCTGTGACCTGTGCTGAGTCCCCTGCAAGCTTTCACCTAGCAGATTGCTGAAGCACATTCTCGCTGGGGCTTTTATCATGCTGTTTAGGTCTCTGGGAATGAAGCCCTCTCTCCTGCACCATTAAGACACCTTAAGGAAATAGCAAAAGAAAAACAAACTAAGCCCAAAGTCAGTAGCACTGTAGCACTGTCCTCCCATTGTTCATTGATTTGCTCCAGTGGACCCAGTAGCATCTCCATTGTGAGACTTGTTGTTACTGTGTTTGACATATCAAATATGTCATAAATAACTTGCCAGGCTTTGCCATGTGGGCATGATACTCTCAGTAGCTTGCTGGGCTCTCCAAGAGGGGTGGAGGAGTCGAACCTGGGTCGGCCACGTGCAAGGTAAATGCCCTACAGCTGTGCTATGGCTCCAGTCCAAAGTTAGTAGATGGAAGAAAAAGAAGAAAAGATCAGAGTGCAGTAAGTTAAGGATAGGGAGTGGAAAAGAACCAAGATCTGGTGGTTTTTATTATTTTGTTTTGTTTGGAGGCCACACCTTAAGTGTTCATGGCTTATTACTGGCTTGGTGCTAGGGATCACTCCTGGCAACCACATGGGGTGTGGGGATCAAACGCAGTCAATCACAGGCAAGGCAAGTGTCCAACCTGCTGTAGTATTGCTCTGCCCCCAAGCATTGGTGATTTTAAAAAATGAACAAGATTTATAAACATTTAGGCAGATTTAGAAGAAAGGAAACACATTTAATAATTAAGTATAAGCATAAAAACATAGATATTAAAATTGATAACATAGAAATACTAAAGATAATACTAAATCACTATTTACATAGTCCCTATCAAATAATTTCATTTAATCTCATAAAAATTCCACTGGTATTTTTCACAGAAATTAACTGGTGGCGGGAAGCTGACATTGGTGGTGGGATCTATGCCAGAACATTCTGTGTCTAAAACTCAACTACGGATAACTTTGTAAATCATGGTGTTTATTTATTTTGGGTTTTCTGGCCACACCCAGCAGTGGTCAGGGATTATTCCTGGCTCTGACTCAAGGATCGCTCCTGGCAGGTTTGGAGGATCATTTGGGGTGCTGGGGATTGAATCTGGGTCAGCCACATGCAAGGTAAATGTCCTAACTCACTCTCACTCTGGCCTCATGTAAATCATGTCATTTTAATAAAAAGTTTTAAAAGAAGGAAATACAATCTAAAATATTTTATGGGATCACAAAAAAGACTGCTGAGCGATTTACATAACTCAACATAATAATAATAACAATAGCAACAATTTAAAAAAGGACAAAGGGGTCAAGGAGCTACCCTAAATCCAGCATCACATGACCCTCCAATATTTCTGTGACTGAACCCCAAGCACAAAGTTAGGAGAAGACCCTAAGTACTGCATGGCTCCTAATCCAAAATAAATAAGTAAACAAGTGGGAAAAGGACATTAAGAAACATTTTATTTCCAAAGAAGACATACCAGTGGTCAGCTGGTACATAAGAGAGACTCTACTTCTAAATCATAAGGGAAATATGTTCAAACGACAATGTAAAACACCATCTAGGTCATGGCGAGAACCCACAGAGTATGTCTGTAACTGCCTGATCACACCTAGGTGCTAGTCACGGGTACTGTCCATCTTTTACCTGTCCCAGGATTGTTTTGAATTCTGATTATAGTTTATGAAGCTAGGTTTAGCTATAATTTATGGATCATCTAGTGAGGGTGCTGATATTGCATTCTGGTTTTCAGCATAAACTATCTAATCTGTAGAGTAATCTTACAGGGTTTCCATTTGGGAATTGAACAGACTTGTGATGCCCAACCCTCTTGCACCTGGGTAGCTGTGCTATTCTGTTCAATGTTCACAGCTGCACAATCTTCACCACCCACCATGCTAGACCGCCCCATGTCCAGAGAGGCACTGGGGACTTATGAACTTACATGGTTCAAAGGAAGAAGCCTGGAGCCTTAAAACAAATATAAGCTTGATTTTGCTTACTCTAACCTTCCCAGTATATCCTCAAAGCAAACTCATTAACATCTCTGGTCCATGAATCATACTTTTGGAGAATGGGGTGTTTCACTTGTGTGCTTTTGGTCCCTGATTTTCCTATCTTCAGGTCATGACTGATGCCTGCCATTTCTTCTGGAATTGGTGAATCAACATCCTTGGAAAGGCTTCTCCTTCAAACATCAGGTAACCTGGAGAATCTCAGAGAGGAGTTTCTTTTGTGAGATTTTCAAAGCATGTCATAAGTAGATGACTATAAGGAAGAGGAAAGAGAAGATTTCATAATGATAAGTTTTCTTTAGCTCTTAATGATTTGAACAGTGAATAACAGAGCATTTATTTGATAATATGATTGGCTGAAAAATGCTGGTGTAGGTGTCTTTAATCATGGTAGTAGGAGTAATAATCAACTGAGAATAAGAGACAACTCATAGCACAAAGAATGCACCAAGTTCTAGAGTTCAGCTCATGAGTTGCCTCATTTAATTAAGCTTTATGGTGACCCTCTGAGGTATATATATTAGTTCCAGATTTTAGAGAAACTAAGTTACAAGATCAGAGAGCTGAAGTTAAGGAAGCATCAATGGACTTTAGCAAGTCAAACTCTGGATATATAGAGGAAAGGTTTCATTAGTTAACAGACAATAACTTCTACTATGAAGCTGTCAAAGTAAAATTTAGAAAATGTACAGTGATCTCAATCAATAGCACAGATGGACTGACATTAAAAACATGATGTGTGGCAGGGCTTAAAATTTAAATTGAACACACTTTGTTTAATGATTTTGTCAAAACTTTTTTTATTTTTGGGTCACACCTGGAGATGCACGGGGGTTACTCATGGCTCTGCACTCAGGAGCTACTCCTGGCAGTGCTCAGGGGACCATATGGGATGCTGGGAATTGAACCCAGGTCGGCTGCATGCAAGGCAAATGCCCTACCCGCTGTGCTATCACTGCAGACCCTTGTCAAAACTTTTATGGAAGCCCTATGGTTTACAAAGTGACTCAAAGTTGAGCTTCAGATATTCAGTGATCCAATAGGAATCTTATTACTAGTGTCAACTTCCTTCCACCAATGTTGCCAGCTTTCTTCCCACCCCCTAGACTGGAATTAAAAATCTAACAGGCACATGCTTAGGTTTGGTTGTTGTAGTTTGCATCTGATTCTTTCAGTTTGCTTGGTTCTGTGGCTCAGATACTAGATATACCACACCTCTACAACAGCGACTTATCCAAGGCCTCACTCTTGCCCCTGTGACCTCCTATCTGTCTATTCTTTAATAAATTCTATTTTATAAGTTCAGGGAGAATTAAAATTTAGCACCAGAATAGAAATGGTCATGAGGTTTTTGTTAAAGGTGATCAAACTAGGAACAAAGAGTGCTTGAGGGCTGGAGTGGGATCCTTTACAACAGAAGAAAAACCTGCCCTTCAAAAGAAATCTCACAGAAGAAGAATATGAATCTTCCCCTCAAAAATTGTCCCAGGCAGGCAAGGTATATGCCCAAAAAGCATGACTAACACCGAATATTAAACGCTAAATAACTTTTGTTCAGAGGTAAATTATAAGTATAGTGAAGTGGTTAACACTTGCTATCTTGGCTACCTTACCCCTGGTCTACACTGCCTCCTACTCCATCCATCCCAGGACTTGTCACCAGCCAAGTAACCAGGAATGGAAAGCTGACTTCAAAGTTCACAGGAAGAGGAGAGGGTGGGATTCTATGGAAGGGGAGGAGACCTGTGTTGGCAGAAGATGAGCAAGATCCACCTGAAAGAATCTATAGAGACCACAGCAGGCCAAGATTGTGATCTCAAAGTCTGAAGTTTATTAGTGGTGGAATGAAAGCAGGAACTTCCTGAAACCCTGCCAGGGTGGTGTAATTGTTGATCCTGAACTCTGCTTGTGTTTCATACTTATACTCAATAGATACGGAGTATCCCAAGACAATTAACATGGATGTAGTCTTAAAAATGTTGCTCCAACCTATAAGAGCTGCTAATAACGTAAAGATCTCAAATCCTAGAGAACATTTGGAGAGATGCCACCATTTCAAACAAGTGCTGTGGTTGTAGCAAAGAGCCAAGAGCTAAGGGTGTAGCATTAATATAATGGAGACTAGAGAGAAGAATGTCAAGATAAAGGAAACAAGCCTGAATAAGCAGAAGGAAGGCTGGGATTCAAGGAGGAGAAGGTTGTCTTGGACTGAATCTTAAAAGAGGTCCTAAAATCTGGTAAAAATTTTGGATTTATGTATCTGGACACCACTTGAAGTTTACAGTTTGTCTTCAAACTTCTCTTTTCTCTTGTTTTCCTGCCCATGTTTTGTTTTTTAGGTATGTCATGTCAGACACAGACAATACAGATCTAATTCTGTATTCAGCAAAATTTTAGTAGTTACCACTTCTATATGAAACACTTGGGTTGGCTATATGGATAAGCACATAAATACAATGTATGGTAGGCTGAAAAAAATGTTTTTTTCCTGACCCTCCACCACATTAAATCTAGCCAGAATGAGTTGTTATTTGGATATATGATATTTGCAAATTAATTGTTTTAGATGAGGCTGTACTGGGTTACATTATGCCCCAGAGTGGCAAGAACAGTGACACAAAGAGAAGGCCGTCTAAATGCAGGGGAAGAAAAGCAGAGAACTAAGCTAACAGTCAAATAACTGCAAAGATTTTAGTCACTAGGGGACTCCGTGCCAGGCTGTGGGATGGGTGAGAGCCCTCCCCAGCCCAAGGGACCCAGCCCCAGCACCGACCTCCACCGCCACACTCTAGGCTGCTTTTCGGCCTTTATGAGACACTTATAAGACACTTCCTACCCATGTATGCTTCTTGGGGAGCCTGGCAAGCTCCCCGTGGCATATTTGATATGCCAAATACAGTAATGACAGTATGGCTCATTCCCCTGATCCTGAAAGAGCCTATAATCTTTGGGAAAAGATGAGAAAGAATAGGCTGCTAAAATCTCAGGGCTGGGAGGAATAGAGATGTTACTGGCACCCACTCGAGTAAATTGAAGATCAACGGGATGACAGTGACGGTGACAGAGTCATCAGAGACTCAGACAGGCAGAGAAGGATCCTCTCCCAAGCGTTCAGAAAGAGATAGCCTTGACTTCAGACTTCTAGTTCCCAGAACGATAAGACGACACATGTCTATCACAGATTGTGCAATTTGTGGCAACTGGCTAGGTCTGTCTATACACAAGCATTTTCCTGATCAGGTGGGTCACCATCTATGAAGACAACTAGATTGTAAAAGTCAAAATTAATGGATGCTAAATTCCACAATAAGGCTATAGAGAGAATAGAGGTAAAGGCATCCACCTTGCAGGTGACTGACCCCAGCTCAACCCTCAGCACTGCAAATGTTCCCAAGTCCCATCAGAAGTGGCCCACACCCTCTGACCCCCAATTTGGTAGTAAACACATTGAGGATGAAGAAAAAAATTGAAACTCTAAAATATTTCTCTCTAATATATATTTCTTATCAGGGAATCTCCAGAAATGTATTACTTACAGAAAAATTAATTTTAGATGGTAAAAGTGGGAAGAGCAGTCTGCACCATAACCTAAGCCTTAGAACAGAATTTCTATTTGGCCACTGGTAGGCTTTCTGTGGTTCTGCACACAACTAAAATCTCATGGGACTAAAATGTGTCTTTCTTGTATCACTTCCTTACTCAGGAGCCTACTTTGGTATGAAATTGATTCAGATCCTCTAGTTTCCTCTGTCTTAGCTCTACCTATGTCCCTTGAGATGGAAGTGTCCAGATCCATTAAAATCTGGATCAAGACACTCCTTTTTCAACAAGATTTTGTAGTTGTGTGTATTTGAAATGATTTCTTCTTCACCTTATGTTTTAGCATTATGGGTCAAAATATGTCATATACCGAACATATTGTATATTATCAACTTCTTGTTAGGGCTTGGGGTTTTATTCCTTTTATGAGTTTCCTTTGGATGCCTTAACAAACTATTACAAAGTTAGTGCTTTAAAAACTAAGTTTTGAAGGCCAGAGTCAGAAATCAGGTTGTTAGTAGGGGCCCGTTATCTCGCAAGACTTGTGGAAGAATAATTTTATGACTCCTCCTGCTTTGGGTGGTTCCAGGGCTCCCTAACTTGGGATGGGACTCTCCAATCACTTCCTGTCTTCACTCTGATTTTGGTTTCCTGAGATCCTCTGTCAGTCTCTCAGGAGGATATCTGTCACTGAATTAAGGATCCAACAAGATACTTCAAAATGACTTCATCTTGAAATCTTAACTTACAGCTACCATAGTGTCTTTTTTTAAATAAGGTCACATTTATATGCTTTGGGAGTTAGAATGTGGACTTATCTTTTGGAGGATCACTATTTAGTCTATTACACTTACTTTTGCATCCCCTTGAGCCTCTAACTTTCTCATGCATGATATGCATTTGAAAATTTATTTTTTCAGGGGTAGAGGTTGAGGCCACACCTGATGGTGCTTAGGGGCTGCTTATGGCTGGCTCTATATTTAGGGGTCACTACTAATGATGCTCAGAAGACCAAATGCAATTGTCAATGATCAAACTGGAGTCAGTCGTGCAAGGCTTAATTAACCCCTATACGATCCTTCTAGCCTGCATTTGGCGATTAATTCCCGATTAAATTAAATCAAGTTAAACTTTTCAAAACATATGTAAAAGACTACTTGCAAGTTCATTCTAATTAACTTTTCCCTAGCCATATCAAGCTCATGCTACACTTCCAATTCCATCCTGTTTGATTCCATTTCTGCAAACTGACCTTATTGAAAATTCAACAATGATACTCAAATCTTTGTAAGTAAAACCTATACAGTGATAAAATTAGTTCAGATTCCAGTTTTACTTGCGTGTTGTCCAGTAATGACAAGCTTTATAATGTTTTCCTTTAAGTTTATCCTAAGGATAATGAAAAGAGAGAGAGAATGAGGAAGGAAAGAAAGGTTGGAAGAACAGAGGGAGAGAAGGGCAGGGGGGTATGTACAAACACTCCCCCAAACTCATTTGAGACCATCTACTATGAATATCAGAAGTGCAATGATTATTGCTAATTCAGCTGTTAGAAGCATTCTCACCTATTAGAAAGCCTAGCATGTGTGTGGAATCGCTGGGTAGTAGCACTTACTGGGGAGAAAACAAGTTTTAGAAAATGAGGTCACATGCCTAAGCTATTTTTGCCTGCTGCCTTTTTATGTTCAAAGACTCCCTTCCTGATGACAGTCTCGCCTAATTAGTCAGATAAATGGAGCAATTCCAATGCTGAATATTGTTTTTATAAAGTATTCTCTATTTATTATGAAAATTAAGAAGTGTCATTGCTTTACAGATGCCACCCAGAGCCACACAACATTGCAGCCAATGCTGAGTATTTCATATTGTTGAAAGTCTGAGCAGAGAACAGGCCCCAATAGATACCAGATGCAGCTGAACTGCAATGTGGCATAAACGGACTTAATCGAAAATGACCCAAATCTGCTTTACCCAAGTATTATCACTGGGACAGTATGCTCTTTGATATGGTAATCCAACTAGTTGCTAGTTCCTCTCCATTTCCAATGTAGAGAACGCCCCCTCCTCCCAAACACACACACACACACGCACGCACGCACACACGCACGCGCGCCCACACACACACACACACACACACACACACACACACACACAGCCTCCCATCTTTTTTCCATCAAGTGAGTGATTCCTAATATTGGGAGAGCAGGATTCCATGTGTGGGGTTCATTGCTTTCTTTTCATTACAAATGGGAAGCCAGTGATTGGATTATTGTCTTGGAAGTACAGGAGGGATGAAGGCACCATTTTCTCGACTGTTGCTCCTCTGTACACAAAATACCCTAATGTGTCTGTGTTTGTTTAGTTTTTGTGTCAGGTGTCTGGTAATGGCTGGAAGTCTTGCTCACACCCCAAGATGTCCAGAGTGGGGTGTGTGAGCAGGGGAGGGTAAGCTCACAAGCATGTGGATTATAGTGGAACTGGCTTTGTGTTCCTGAAACACACAAGAAAAGGATCTCGCCTGAAGACCAGCTTCAGAAGCCCACCCTCTTTCCCAGCACAGAGAATCCTACATACATGTAGGATTTATACATGCACGTAGTCATAAGATTTGCTCGAGTGGGCCCAGTAACGTCTCCATTGGAGATTTTGTTATTACTGTGTTTGGCATATCGAATATGTCACGGGTGGCTTGCTAGGCTAAGGAACTGATTTTAACCATATACTTACACACAGATTTTCATAAATGCTGATAATTGTATAGATTCTTATGTTGATGGTGGGGTAAAGACATGTTTTATCGTGTCCAAGGCTGTGAGATGAATGTGATTCAAATAAAGTGGCACACCTAGCCATCAGATAGATGAAGGAACAAAAGAATCAAGACCCAAATCCAATGACAATGACTATATCTTTCTTTTCTTCTCTGTTCCAGCATAATGTATATACTATAACACACACTCTCTCTGTTATAGTAGAATACAAATATCTTCATAATGCATGTGCTAAAGAGGAAGCCTTCTGTGGGTGCTTCTATGTGGACTTACACACCTTCTTTGTTAGTCCAATAATCTTGGACATTTCTGTCCCATAGCATAAGTTCAAAGCCTTAATATCCAAAACTTAGAACATACTCTAAGGAGAATGATGAAACCTGATATCTCAAGATGGAGATCTCCTTTTCATTTTTTTTCACTGGAGAATAGGAGACAGAGACCTGACTTGCCCGCCCAGCTTACTGGCAAGACTGGGGAAGGAGTCACATCCTCACTCCTGGCTCCTCTGAAACGCATTCAGGGTCTCACTTCTACTCCTCAAGGTCACCTTCACCAAAGCAGGAATGATAACTCTTGAGGGAAGTGCTTCAAGGAAGCACAGTTGAATTTCAGAAATGCTAACAGTGTCAGCTGCAGGACGAACAGTCTTTGTCCTATCACCAGGTTACATGTCTGGAGTTATATTCTAGGACGGTACCCAGGCTGATAAGAAATGATCAAAACCCATTCATCGTGTCCCACATCCCTGTTTACCAAGGTCCCTGTCAAAAGTTCAAGCTTCCTGTGAAATCTGATAACCTTCATTCCTAGTCCCATACATCCTGTCTCATGACCTGAAATTTTATTCTTCTTTCGCTGGCAAGCTTTCCTGTTAGAACTATTCGTGCTCTCAATCAATAACCCAGCCATGTCCTTTCCTCCTTCTATATGTCCTTCATCTCCATGCCATAATAGAGACGTCTTCCCTGAGCACATTTCTTCTGCAGTCCTCTCTGATGAGCTCCATATTTCTTCTCCTATCTTCTGCATCTTAAGTTGTGGAGCTGGCTAAGTTAGCTGCTTTGTCTCCTTGCTCTCATTCCCAACCAATTATACCCTTCATTCTGCTAGCAAATGTTCCTTTTGCGGCTCCTGTCAATACTTCTCTGCCCTACACTCTGCCATCATTGCTGTCATACTGGTCATCCCCTGATAATGATATTCCCCAACATCTCTGTTGTCATATCTCACCCACAGAAACTCACAGCAACTATTTTTATACATTTTAGCATCTAGTATTCTAGCCTTATTTTGGTATTTGGTCAAATCTGATATTCAGTCCCTTGTCCCCACCGCCAATGGATGTTTACCCACCATTCTATCTTTGTCATCTACACCCAAAATCATACTAGGTTTTCTCATCTCTGGGGAGCCACATTATCTCCCAGTTGTCTGCCAATTTTATACTCTTCCAGACTTCTTACCATTAATGATGGTAATTCTATGCTTCCTATTGCTCGTCTCCACCAGCACTCTCCTCCACAGCCCGACCACTTTCTCGCTCTTCCTCAGACACCTTATATTTTAACTTCTTCCTTTGCCCAGTTTAGATTCTCCGGTCCAGCACATTGATCATCAGATGCAAAACCCTTTAGACTCTTGCCTTTCTTTTCTACTTTTGGATTCATTTGGATTCATGTGCCAAAACTGTAAGTCTCCCTGCCCCACCTTTCCACCTTCTCCTCTTAGCACAGAGTCGCTGGGGAAAAAAATCACACAGCTGTTTGGTTTCACTTGAAGTATATGATTGCAAATGTCAAATAAATCCTCAGCTTTGGCAACCCTATTACACACTTCCTTCTTAAATGGGCTTTTCTACTTGATGTATCTTTTCTTCTTAAAAACTCTTTCATCCTTTGACCAACACCATCTTCTGTTTTACAATAAAGGAAATAGTCCCTTAGCTTTTCGAAGACTAATAAATGCCTTCTCTATGGCTACAGATCTCATCTTAAGTACTTACAAATTTTGCTTCCTCCATCTTCTTTCTCATGTGCTGTCAACCTCTCCATTACAACCCATCAGAATTACAAAAGTCTCACTCTAATCTTCCCCTTAAAGGAGAGTGTATTCCCTAAAGTCCTCCATGGTTTTTAGCATTGGCCCCACTTTGTGACTCAAATTTATAGCGATACTTGTCCCCTTTTTAATAAAGAGGAGAAATTGCCCTTTTATAAAACACTTCAACACATACACACATACACACACATACGCACACACAAACTCCTTTTTTCCCACCTTCCCAATGTCCCACTATCCCACTTTAGGACCCAACTTTATAGCAATACTTAAGTACACTTATCTCACCCCTTAATAGTAAATAGGATAGATTATCTTTTATGAAACATTCCAACACACACACACACACACACACACACACACACACACACCCTTTTCTTCATCTCCCCAATGTAGTTAACAGTTAACCAGCATTCAGTAGCGGTGTATCATTTTATATTTTGAACATTTTTTAATTTTCTATAGTTATCAATTGCTTCAGTTTTTTTAAAAATAATTTTCTCTAAATTCACCGTCTACTACTGCTAAAGAATATTTCAACACACTCAAACATAAGAATATACTATCAGCTCTGATTCCTGGTGCATAAACTCTTCCTGGAGTTCTCACTTCTCTGACTCAAATTAGATGGGGTGGCACAGGGGAGACATCCAATGAAAGAGGCTCTTGAGAATCATGTCTAACAGCACTTGCAGTGGAGCTCAGAAACAGCCAGCCAAGAAGTTTAAGGAGGTGATAATGAGATCATGAACAGCAACAGTTTCAGAATAAATGGAAATTAGAGTGCTACTCCTTTTTACAGTCTGAAGGGGCATTTGTACCAGAAAGAAAGGAGAGCTTTTTCCTTTGTTTTGGATGAAGGATGGCAACAGAACTCAGTTTCTGTTGAGGGTTAGGGAGCACAAGCAATAGTTACCTTTGTGCATTCATTTGCATACTAAATTCCAGTCCATTCATTCTTATGCTACATTCTTCAAATGACTAGTATACAATGCTATTAGTAAAGACTAATTGAGGGGCAAATTTTTGTAAACAGTCTGAATAGAACAATCACTTCTATATTTTTAGCAAAGTAATTCCAGCCACAATTCCCAGAATATCGTTTTTAATGAACACATAGAACTCACTGACCTCCTTATGTGAGTCATCTATTAAATAACAAATGTGTCTCAATCTCTAAAGCCTTTTTTTTTGTATAAAATAAAGCAGACATCTTCCAGCAATTTCAACTCACATTATGCTCTATTCTAAATTAGTAGTGAAGGATTTTCAATGTAAAGCATATGTTTAAAATATGAGTATAATATAGCCCTCTCCTCTCTGGAAAGAAAGATGGCAGCCGCATGGGAGCAGGTATGAGCCGGGGGTGCTGGGGCGACAGAAACCTCATGGGAAGGGGGGCGTTCCAGTCCGTCCTTCACGCCCTACCGAGGTCACCAGTTGCCCCCCACGAGCGGCCCT
>JAOXYA010000018.1:35920841-35932389 GCA_028565675.1 Sorex palustris
GCCTCTGGAGGATGACAGCCACCAAGTCGCCAAGAGGGAGCAGGTGGAGGGACAGCACCCATTCCCCCCTGGGGTGTTGAACTATTTTTAAAGACCTTTTTTGAAGCCTAACAATCATTGAGGTTATTCAGTTCTCAATAATCTGAATAACCTTGATTTCCTTGCAATAACTCTTAAGCAATCAATAGTGGGGTGAGGTCCTTCTTAAAATTTGCAAACACCTCATCATATACCCATTTACTTTTATAACTTTAGAATCAATATCCAATACCACAGCTATACCAACAAGGACTAAATAGAAGAAATATATGAGTATGTACAAATAACATTAATATTATTTATGGTGCCACTTATTGAATTCACTAGTTCTTACCATTCTGGAAGAATATGTCTCACATTTTCAATTCAAAACTGAGCAAATTGTTGTTCAGAAAGACATCTGGTATCACAGAATTTGAATGTACCAGAGCTCTACTTGAATTAATCTTCAGGAATCATTAAAGTCTATAGTTTGCTTTCTCCATCTATATCATTACAGTACAATGCAACTGGTTTACCCAACACTACAGATTTAAGTCCAAATGTATGTTCTCACTTGCAAGATTATCTGCTCAGGGAATTACGTACTTTTTCCAGAATGCTGACATGAATCCACAGATTTTTGGACTGCTTCCTTTTGGAATTAATTTCAGAGTTAAAAATATTAAAATGAAATGGCAACAAAGCTCTTTTCTTCAAAGACATGTTTATTGGATATTACAGTAAAATACAGAAGAGCCAAGACGCAAAAAAGCATTTAAAAAACAGGTGATCAGTCTTGGGAATACTACTTTGGGTCAAAAGTGAAGTACAACTAAAAGCACAACATTAATTTTCTTTTGTTTCTCCTACAATATAAGACAATTCCAAGGAGCCCAAAAAATGTGAATAATGGTAACATTGTTGGAATAGATGCACTTTCATACCAAGTAACCACTCCAAAGGACACCATTCATGCTGAAGAATAATGCACACTTTAAATTTTGTTTCTTTGTCACAGATTTGCTATCAGCAATTAATAACTAAGATTCATCCCAATCCCATCTTGGGTAGGCAAATGGCTATACTTCTAATATATTATAAGCTATCGGTGAAGGTAAGAGTATTACTTGCATTCCAATTACTTTGTTTTTTTTTCCACTTCAGTGGCTTTTAAAGGTCCAGGGTAACCCCATTCAATATCCTTCTATCATATCTATCTATTCAAAGAATTATCAGGAGACTCTGTATTCAGATTCAAAAGAAACTAAAGTTAGTAATTAAATATATTTTCCAAAATAGAAAAAGGACATGTGACTAACTGACAAGAATTAAACTTAGAATAAATCACAGAATCCTTTTAGAACTCACAACTTCAGTCTTTCAGATACCTAGCATAAAAATTATATCCAGCATAAAAATCTTCCTGTAAGTAATATTATTAGAAACTAAAAACACTATTAACATTTCTAACTTTCAGCATCCGGAAATAAGAGATATAGTACCTACCATGAAGGGGTTTGGGATGGGGACTTTTTTGGGGGGGATGTCAATTTTGAACCACTCCCAGCTGTGCTCAGGGCTTTTTCTAGTGTCATGAATCCATCCTGGTGGGGTTTGGGGACCAGAGAGGATGCCTGATTCAAACCCGGTCAGCTGCATGCAACACAACCACCCAACCTTCCATACTACTGCTCCATCCCTGTAGAAAACAACCTCTGGGAATATTTTAAGGAATAAATTTCTTTAAATACCTTTCAAAAGGCTTGAAGATAATATGGTGGTTAGGATGCATGAATGACATACATGGACCAGGTATGATCCCCAGCACCACGTGGCCTGTCAAGCACCTTCAGATAGAGACATGCAGGCCCCTAAACATCACCAGATGTGACCCCAGTGGCCCCCAGTGTAGCAGCACCATATCCTCTGGCCTAGCACTGAGCCTCTGACTGGGTTGGACAAGTGCCACTGGAAGGAAGCCCTAATTGGGAATCCCCTGCCCCCACAAAATAAATACCTTTTTTTACTTTGTTTAAAGGTGAGTTGTGTTAATGTTTTTAGAAGAAATCTCTTTAAGAAGTTTTTAAAATGTCCTCCTGGAACTATAGAGATAGCACCCATGGGTAGGGTGCTTGCCTGGCTTGTGATAGACCCAGATTCAATCTCCAGTATCCTGCATGGTCCCCCAAGTTCCATCATGAGTGGCCCGAGTGCAGAGACAGGAGGAAGCCCTGACCATAATCAGGTGTGGATCCCAGACAAACCAAAAATATCAGCCATATTATGTTCTTATATAATCAAGCAGAATTTATATAAAGACATAGGTCACATATCTTTATACCATCATTTTCTCTTTCCCTAAAAGATAGAGAAAATAAATTAAATGTCCCGTCATTTACACAATACATAATTTAGTCATGGCATGGTTCCATGGGGAATTTTTCTAATTTTAAGAGCATTTTTTTTGGCAGCTGACAGTATTAAAGTTGATTGTTCCTATTAACAGGGGTAGTGTTAAACTTATTATAAATTTTTGTGGCAAGTGGGCTTTTTAATAATAAAATATTTCTTTGATCTCAGGCACTCAAAATGCTTTTAAAATGCTCTCTATTTCCATACTTCATTAATAGCTAGAACAAGTCTTCATAATGGGCCTGGAAATCAAAGCAGATTTTCATATTGTTGAAGGAGTCGAAACATCTATTTGGGGGGAAAGAGTTCCAATTCAATTCTTTACCCCTCTCAATTGCACCCCAATGACAGGTTCTGGAACTCTCAGTTTATGTTCCATGTGGAGCTGGCACAGACGCTGATCACAGTCACTCATCTCTGGGGTGATCCAAGAATTTGAAAAGACTCATCAAGAGGCACAGAGAAATCTGTTTCATCCCAAACCCACAGTCAGAATCAAAAGCAATTCAATCCTGAGTCCTGACAATGAGAACTATTCCCTGGCCTACGATAGATGATAACATAATTTTATTTGTGATGGCAATATTTTTGTAAGAAAATGCAGCAATTTCTGGTTTTAGCAGTGATTCTAATATAAGTGAGGATTCACTGAAAAAGAAAACTGTGGGCAAAACCCTTCGGG
This sequence comes from Sorex palustris, assembly GCA_028565675.1. Taxonomy (NCBI): domain Eukaryota; kingdom Metazoa; phylum Chordata; class Mammalia; order Eulipotyphla; family Soricidae; genus Sorex; species Sorex palustris. The sequence continues at coordinate 35,923,957 of JAOXYA010000018.1, forward strand.
AAAATACTGACTGCTGAGTGTGGGCAGAATTGATTTCATTGGTATGAATTCCACTGAAGAAGCAGCGATCAGGGTTAGAAAGTTAAAACTAAAGAGATTTCATTAAGGAGTTTAGCCACAACTGTATGGTTCAGAAAGACCACAGAGATGAAGATGAAAAACAAAAAATAGAGAAGAGAATTCTAGAAACTGCAGTCTTTCCATGGCAAAAGTGAAGTGGAAAGAGCAACAATGACATCTGCTCAAACAGAACAGGCCCATTCAGATCTTGAAAGTGAGAAGACTGAAGCATCTGATATTGACCATTACCATGTCCCTAGGCCTGATTTACCATGGCAAAAGTCAAAGAAGAGCTACCCAGAGAAAGCCACATATTTTAGTAGGATTGGCTCAAGTGGTTTGTAGGGAACACACCTTTCAAAAAATATGTGGAACAGATGGAAAGGAACTAGGAAAGCTGTCAGCACAGATACTGCAGATTTCCTGAAAAGAGGGGGTTGGGAGGGGGAGAAGAAGGGAGAAAGAATTCTGCGTTGGCTGTATTACTGCATTTTGAAGGAAGTTAGGCAGGCTGATATTTCTGGGAGATGGGAATGCTGGTGATGGTGCTGTTATGGCAGCAACAACTACACAAATAACTAACACCAACAGCCTGACTGACTACTCTCTTCATTTAACACTTCCAGCTACCAATGAGTTAGATATTATTGCTGTCAGTATTTTTTATTTGTTGGTGGTGGGGGATCATACTGGGCAGTGATCAGGGCTTACTCTTGGCTCTGTGCTTAGGGATCCCTCCTCCTGTCAGACAGATCTTGGGGAACCGAAAATGATGCGAGAGATCCAACCAAGGTCAGCTGTGTACAAGGTAAATGTCTTGATTCCTGCACTACCTCTCTATTCCTCCCACTAACATTTTTAAGATGAGGAAACAGAAGCTCAGAGAGGTCATTTATTCAAGTTTAAGAAATAGCAAGGCAGAGATCTAAACTCAGGTGAAATTTGTGTTGGAGGAAACAGGATACCAAGCCAAGACTCTAGTACAAGGAAAGGAAAGGGGTGTGTGGTGAATTTTTTTAGATTTGGCCCAGGTGCCTTATGAACAATGTTGGTCTGCAAGAAAGAGGATTTTACTTGTTGAGATTTTTGGTTGGAAACAAGTTAATGAAGATGACCAGAGAGAAGCAGTGAAATACGGAATGGAAGCAGGCCTGGAGAAGAAGGTAATGCATGTGTGTGCTGTCAAACTTAGGGTAGCAACTGCACCATGGAGGCTGCCAGAAATGCATGGTGGACAGGAATCAAGGTGGCTTGCCAACTTGCTGAGGAGAGTGATTGTGCAGCCACATGACATCTGCGCTCACTGGCTGGCTGTGCTCAACTTCCAGGAAGCTCTGCCTCAGTTACATAGTGAGGTTCTCTTCCGGGAACGAGAAAGACACATTAAACCATTTGCAAGGCTTTGGGTTGTATACTGGCATTAAACTGCATTCTCTTTCCTGCTACTTAACTCACTTCATACAGAAAAACTCTTGGATTCCTGCCAATGAAAATGGTCCAGAATGAACAGATTTGAGTTTGGATGATCAACACAGATAATGATCTGGTAGTCATCACAAGGAGACAAAGAGGGGAAAATGGCAAATGCCTGCTTCATTCAGCACACACATGGAAGGTCAGCTACGGATCAGGGTTAGTACATATTTACTATTAGCTACTTTCTCAGTTTCTCAGCTCATGAACTATAATATACTATAGTCCACAGTATATGCCCAAAACCTTTCCTTTTTTTTTTTTTGAAAGTGACAAGAACAGGGGCCTAGTACAGCAGGCAGGGCATTTGCCTTGCCTACAGCTGACCCAGATTCAATCCTCAGCATCAAATAGGGTTCTCTGAGCCTTTCCGGGACATTCCACAGTGAATAGCCAGGAGTATATGTTGAGCACTGCCAGGTGTTACCCAACTAAATACACAAACACACTTATGTACATATATGCATACATACATATATGTGTGTATACATATATCTTATACACATATCAGATAAAAATGGAATGGATTCTTGGGGATAAAAAGATAATATAAAAGTTAAAGAACCTGATCCTATTGGACACTGAGCAGCAGCATAAAACTCCTTGCCTCCCGCTCCCAGAACAGCACCAAGTAGCTCCTGACAGCCCCAGATACCACAGCTCTCGGTCTGGTGTCAGCAGCATTACAACGAGTCATAAGAAACACTCAATCCTCAGACCCTAGCAATAGCAAATTAAATCCAGCAATGTATAAACAAACAACTGTACATTTCAACAGTACTTGTTTTCCCAGGACAATAAAGCTGGTTCAACATTCAAACATCTTTAGAAGAGAACCAAAAATTAAAAATATGGTTATATCAATAGATACCCAGGAGTTGCCATATTTTTGGACAAAACTTAACACTAATTTATAATAAAAATTATCAACCAACTAGGATTAGAAGAAAACTTTTGGAGGTGGGTTGGGTTATACATATTAGTGCTCAGGTTTTGCTCTTGGTTCCGTGCTCCAAGGCCACTCCAAGTGGTGCTCGTGGAGTGATATGAAGTTTTGGAGATCAAACTATATGCAGTCTGCTGTGAGCATGTCAAGCACCTTAAACCCCATTATATCTCTCGATCCTAGAAAAAAATATTTAATCTGTTAAAGTATTTACTCAAATTCCTACAACTATTAGTATTCCTGCCTATTTGAGTGGCTTTCTCCTTAATATTGGTAAAAGGCTTAGAAGTATGCTATTAGCATGTCTGTTAAATATTACATAATATTCCCAGCTAATGTAATAAGACAAGAAAATCAAATTAAATAGATATTAAAATGAAAGAACTCAAATTATTATTGTTTGCATTTTACATGGTTATCTGTCACTGTAACTGTCCTCCCGCTGTTCATTGATTTGCTCGAGCGGGCCCAGTAACATTGTGAGACTTGTTGTTGCTGTGTTTGGCATATCAAATATGTCACAGGTAGCTTGTCAGGCTTTGCCCTGCGGGCAAGATACTCTCAGTAGCTTGCCAGACATGGTTATCTACATTCAAAAATTCCTGAACACTTGACAAAAATATTATACCTTATTGCTGATGTGGACAAGATTGTAGGGTATGATTTAATTTATACAAACCAACTGCATTTCTATATAGTTGCAATATTTGTAATTTAATAGTCTACTTCTGTTACCCCAAGACCAATACATGAAAAACAGAATTAATGACTTATTCAGTATCAAATATTGCTTCTTAGCAGAAAGACATTGAGAAATTTTGGGGACATTCAAATGGCTTTATCGAATGTTAGTTGTTCCTTCCTGCAATGGTGAAATGATTGCAGGTGAGAGAAGAGTCTCGGTTTTACATAAACCTACCAAAATATGGGATAGGAATGTTTGAAAAATAAAAGAGAATCATAATAATTTAAACACTGTAAGATTATACTCTAAATTCTACAACTGTGCTGTCTGATTAAAGGTGTGTGAAGGCCGTGCACACTTGTACCTCCTGTCTAACTCAACTGAGCCATCAACTTAGGATCAAGCTAATTTGTGGGGAGTAAGATATACTTAATTAGCAATAAATGTAGTTCCTGAGTTATACTTCGACTGAAATTTAGAGAAACAAAATGGATGACCACAAATTCTTTAGGAAATCTACAATAAAGCTTCAAGGGGTACCTTTTGTTTCCCCATAAACTTCTCTTCTACATGTTTCAGTAACCAATTCCTTTGCACTAAACTTTTTTTCTACTCCAATGATTGTTAGAAATATCAATCACTCAGTTTCTTTCTAGGAAAGTAAAAATAAAGGAAAAATGAAGGAGTCAATAATGCATTCTTCAGAATAGATGATATGGGAAGATTCAAAAATATAATTCTCAATCTGGAATAGGATTGAAAACTCTCTATGACTACGGAAACACTTATAGATGGGCTAGTTTGGCTCATTCTTTGGGGAGTTAAAACAGACAAAATAAAATGGATAACCTGGCCTCTCATAAATGAGAGGAATGGCAGTAATAAATTCATTATCCTGCTTTTGTTTTAGAAGCAATTAAATAAAAGCTTATATCCAATGTCTCTGATATACACAGTTGACAATTTGGGAGGGACTCATATGCTCATATACATATGTGGGTGTATGTGTGTGTATGTGTGTGTGTATGCTCATATATATGTGCTCATATGTATATGTATATATATATGCAATCCATTTAGATATATAAAATCTTTTGCTTTGGTGTAACTCTGTAATTTAATGTTTCCATCTAAAATATGTCAAGAGCAATCTTACAGGCGGATACCGACAGACAAGCCAACAGTGCTGTGGAATTCCAGACCACTAATATAACTCTTCTTACATCATCATTCTAATGCCAATTTCAATGTGTTTCCAGATGTTTCCTATCCCGAAGAAAGTTGTGATAAACATCCTTGTTTATATTTAGGTGTGTTTGTGTTTGTAGCTGAAAATGTCAAATGCTGTTATTTCTTGGTTGATAAATCTCCATGAATGGAATGAATAGTTCAATGAATATCCACAGTTTTACCACATAAAGTATTGCCAAGTAGCTGGGTCCCGTGCCCAAACATCAACAGGGGGTGAGACTGATTATTTTTCTACATTCTTATAAGCCCTGAATTCAAACCACATTTCACATTTCAACAAACACTATGAGTGAAACTGTGATTTCATTGTTCACTTAATACTGAAGAGGTTATTTTCTTTGCTGTTTTTTTCTTTAGAAAATTACCTGTTCCTATCGGCTACATAATTTTTCTTTAATTGCTTTGACACTTTATTTATTTATTTATTTATTTATTTTTGCTCTTTGAGTCACACCTGGTGATGCTCAGGGGTTACTCCTGGCTCTGCACTCAGGAATTACTCCTGGTGGTGCTTGGGGGACCATATGGGATGAAGGGAATCGAACCTGGGTTGGCCACATGCAAGGCAAATGCCCTACCCCCTGTGCTATCGCTCCAGCACCACACTTCCTCATTTTGACTCAACATTATTTGTGGACTGGGTTCCTGAGTCAGGAATGGCCTGAGATCTGCCCTACCAACAGGAGGCTGAGCCTCGGTGCCCACCTGAAGGGAGGGCCTGATTGAAGCCTCATTCAGGACCTGGGGCCTGCCCAGGGGAGGAGGCCAAGAGCCCAGGCTTCTGTCTCCCATGGCCTGGGAGCGGACTCAGGGTGGTTCTCCTCCAGCGGGAAGAGAATTCTCCCACATTGGGGGACAAGGTCTGCCTCCGGAGAAAGAAGCCGTGGTCTGTCCTGGTGATTTATGTGCCCTGCATCCGCCTTTGTTCTGCAGAGCGGGGCGCATGAAAGGCTGCCGGGCTGGGAGAGGTGCCTATCAGTGACTTGCACAGGAAATTGGAAATTGGAAACCCAGGGTCTCCCTCTACTCTGCCTCTGACTCACGCTTAAACAAACCCAACACCCGCCCTGACCTTTGCTCCCTTCATCTGTGGTTGGCTGTACCTTCCAGCAGCCCACTCTCCCCGCCCGCCGGCCCGCGAGAGTCAGCACATGCTGACATTTTTCGCGCCCCCCCCCCTTTAAATGTTCATCCATTATATTCATCAACGCAGAGAGATGTAACATTTGGCAAAATTATTTTAAGTAGCACTCCAACCTGTGATCATAATTTCAAATCAAGGAATTTGCTGAGCAGCTGTGCGAAGAACAAAGGGCCTGTGAGTGATTTAAGGGCTGGGGGAGGGGAGGCTACGTTCAGCACCAAGCTTGCCCAGTAGAGAAGCGCGCAGGAAGGCAGGTTGGGGACGCACCACACCGAGAGCGGGGGAGCAGGCCTTGTCAGCTTAGGGCCATTCTGTGGCTTCCATCTGCTGAACACACCACACGTGCCACTGAAAAATAAAGCCACGAGCCGGAGTGAGAGTACAGTGGGTACGGCACTCACCTTGCACGTGGCCGATCAGGGTTCACATGATCCCTCAAGCCTTCCAGAAGTGATCCTTGAGCTAAGAGTAAGGCCTGGACACTTTGGGGTGTGGCTCCCCAGACAAAACAAAAATACAGCCAAGTTGCAGAGGATGGTGGTTTTAGGTAAGACAATTGCTGAAAGCTTCAGCTCAGGAGTGCGATGTTTGTGCACTCGAATCATGGCTCTGTCACTCACCAGCCTCAGTTGTGACATCTATATAATGGGGACAATAATAACATATCTCAGGAACTATTCTGATATGTTTTTATTTGCCCCCTCTGTCCAACAGAGATGCTCTTATTAGAAGCATCTAATAAGAGTATTAGAAATGCTATTATCACTGCATTATTCTGCAGAAATTAATAATTTATGGACACTGCAACTGATTGATTTCCCAAACAGCTATTGGGTCCCTATTATATTTGCTGTGCAGAGTTGAGTGTTGCAGGGATACAAACATGTACAAAGCATGGGAATTAATAAGCTATTAGATATATAAGGACACTTCCATTGAGTTAAAATTAATCATGACTTCCAAGAGCATTCAATTTTCAAAGAATTATTCTTATCAGATGGGTCTATTAGAAACAAATTGAAAAGTGATAGAAATTTAAAAGAAGCAAGGTAGATAATGGGGAGATGGCTCAAAGGGCTGGAGTGTATGGTTTGGATGTGGGCACCCCAGGTACACTTTGTGGTATTGCACCGTTCCCTTGAACACCTCTACTACAGAGCCAGTAGAAGCATCTGAGCACTGCAGGGTGTGCCCCCAACCGGAGTTATTTTGATTTGATTTTGAATGCATTGCCTTTTTTGGGGGGGGAGTCACACTCGGCGATGCACAGGGGTTACTCCTGGCTCAGCACTCAGGAATTACTCCTGGCAGTGCTCAGGGAACCATATGGGATGCTGGGAATTGAACCTGGGTCAGAGGCATGCAAGGCTCTTACCCGCTGTGCTATCGCTCCAGCCCCTACATTGCCTTTTCAACGAACTATTACTGAGATATACTTATTAAACAATAGTCCTTCATAGCAGGGAATCCATCAGATCATTTGCAAATCCTTAGACCTATATGCAAATAAATCTGATTTGTTTGAGTGCCTTTCAAATAGACAGGGTATCTGTTCGGAGTTATTCAGTTCTGCAAAATGATAATTTTAAGCATTCAACACGACCAGGTCCAACCTCTCATCCTTTTAATAGAATCCCTGATCTACAGTAGCCGAATCTCTGCTCTCATTGTGCTGGGAAAAGAGAGCTCACTTGTTCAGAAGGGGTGAATAGCTCGAGATGTTTAAGGTGAAAGAATTAATGGGAGAGTAATTTAAACGAATTTGCATAGCACATGGAAAGGACAAAAGGACCTTTTTATTGTTTTCCCGTTCATCTTGCTTTCCATCTCAGTCATCTGGCGTCTTGCTTTGACGGCATGTGGCATGTCCATCTTCCCCTTTCGCTCCAGCTGCCTCCCACCCTCTGTGTGGAGCTGACAACAATAGCGTCGGTCACTGCTGGCTGCCCAAGCATCCCTTGCCTTAGAAGTTGAGAACTAACATTCAGTTTATTGCTCCTTTGCCCTGTTCTCTGGGGTTGTTCAACCAGGCTCTGCTTTCTTGGAAAACAACAGTGACCTTTGTTCAGCCAAAACCTTATTTCCCAAACTCTGGTATTTGCTCACAGGCCCTCCTCTCTCCAGCTGTCCCGAACTGCTGACCACTTGCTTCCGCGCTGGCCGCTTCCGCCGTGGCCGCTTCCGCTGTTCCAGCACTTCTTGGAAGGCAGCCGCTAGGGGCCAACGCAGATGGAGCCCAAGTGCTATTGGCGGCCTTGATCTGGGGGGGTCTGTATTGAAACTGGGATTGTTTGTAACGAGCAGAGGGAGGTTGCCTTTGAAACTTGGGCGCTAAATGCACAATGAGCAAACGGAGTGCCTTAATTCTTTTCACACTTCTCATTACTGGTAGAATTGTTTGAATTAAAAAGAGCGGGGGTGGGGGGTGGGCAGAAGGGGGAAAGGGGAAGCAAATCAAGAGCAATCAAAGTGAAAAAGAGAAAAGTGATTCAAGGGAGAGATTTCTTGGGGAGGTCTTGCGTTCTGAAATGCCTTCTTTACGCTCGTCCTTTTCTAACTTGGATGTGGTTCTCGTGTTCCCGGATCTCTGCCCAGGCCCTTGTCTGCCAGTCCCATCTGACTTTCTACCTGGACAGTGAACCCTTTCAGTGAAGTCCTCCCTTAAGCTCCTGCCCCTCTTGTTCTTCTATTTGAGGTGGGCTGCTGGAGAAAGCCTGCACCCTTACCCCCTTGACGATTCTGCACCAGATTAGGGGTGGCTCAACCAGAGCACGCCAAACCCATGGACCACACTGGGAACATAAAGGTAAAGGTAAAGGCCCTCCCGTTGATCGTCGATTTGCTCGAGCGGGCCCAGTAACGTCTCCATTGGAG
>JAOXYA010000018.1:35970258-35981276 GCA_028565675.1 Sorex palustris
TCGATTCTTCCGCCCCTCTCGGAGAGCCCGGCAAGCTACTGAGAGTATCTTGCCCACACAGCAAAGCCTGGCAAGCTCCCCATGATGTATTCGATATGCCAAACACAGTAACAGCCAGTCTCACGATGGAGACGTTACTGGGCCTGGTCGAGCAAATTGATGAACAATGGGAGTACAGTGCTACAGTGCTATGTTAAAAAAAAAAAGAAATTAGAAAAAGCAAACACAGTGCTTTTTCTAGAACAATGAATTTTTGCTGAGCAAGGCCTGCATTCTCATGGGTGCTTCTGGAAAAATCTCATGCGGAGATGTCACAGCAGGTTGGGAGTGGGGTCGATGTATGACATCTTACAATGCTCAGAAGAAAAATCTCCCACTAAAAGGAGTTATCAGGCTCAAAAAATGAATAGTGCTAAGGATAATAACTAAGAAAAAAAAACTTCTGCTCTCTTTAATCCCACTCTCCTGAGCACTGAGTTTCTAGTTTGAATAAAAGCATACACATTAATATTGCTTAAAATGTCACGTGATGTCTTGGGGCGACAGTACAGCATGTAAATTGCTTGTTTGAGCATGGCTGACCTGGGTTCAATCCCCGGAACCCCATGTGGTTGCCCTACTAGGAATGATCCCTGTTCACAGAGCCAGGAGCTAAGCATTGCCAGCTGTAGCCCCTCTGTCCAAAAAAAAAAAAGTCACTTGAAAATCTACAAATACTGTAACATGCCTAATGAGTTCAGTGCCAATGTCTTTAAGAAACACTCATGGTACCTGCTACATAAGTTTCTTGTGCCCCACTGCCACTAGCTAGTTGCTTATAGGGGCAATTTATGTGGATTGTGCTGGGATTATGGAAAGGCCTTCTGCAGGGCACCATGTACAGGAGGCTCCAGGGGGCCCCTCTCCAGCTCCAGTTTTATAGGACATTGAGAAAGTGGGCCAGGGAGAGAGGTTGTCATCAGTACCAGGCTTGATCTCATAGATCTTGAGATCTCAAGATCTCCTAGATCTTGTCAGTCTAGGAGCTTTCAGAAGGAAAGTTCTATTTTGACGAGCCACCCAGCCCGTAGTATTTTGTGACAGAAAACTGAGTAGGTGAACCGAGTCCAGCTACGGGCTATATCCACCCCTTCCAAAGTATCCAGAACCTGTGACTGGCTTCTGCTCAACTTGATTCTACCAAGGTGCCATCTGCCAGATTCTCCAGAATTATTTCACTCCAAGTTGGTCTGGCTTTTGCCACAAATACTTTATCCATATAACTCCTTCACCATGATACAATTTCACCCCAAAGGATAAAAACAGTAACTATTGGCAGTTTGAAGTGACAGCTTGGCTTCAAACGTGCTTCATATAGTTTGTGATAAGTAGGCCTGACAGTCTTATAATAGAGAATGAGGGGCTGGAGAGATAGAACAAGGGTTAAGGAACTTTTCTCTCACGGAGTTGAGCCCTGCTCCATCCTCAGCACTGTGCAGTCTCTGAACCTCACCAGGAGTAATCCCCAAGCACAAAGCGAAGGCATCCCCTAAGCAAAACCGGATATAGTCTGACCCCTCCCGCCAACATTAAATCAAGAATGATAACTACTACCTAAATCGACCTGGTAGACAATATTGCAATCACTGAAGACAAGTATGATATACCAGAGTGGGTAGCCAGGCTTTATGCCATCCTAGGAAATGCTAGCATGGCAGCTTGCAAACCCACAGCGGAGCACAATAATTCTCCCCACTCATCAAAACCAAAAATGTACGGACCCTTAGCAAGTATAAGGAACTTCTGGCAATTCACAACAGTCTTCAAGAACATCAATTATCAACTCTTTAGCTAATTTAGATGAAACAATAACAGCTTGCTCTCACATGCCATCCATGCCAAATTTCTCCAGCAGATACTGAATTTAATGTGAAAATAATAGGCATAGAAGTTAGCATTTCTTATGGGGAGAAGGGGAGCTGCCACACCTGGTGTGCTCGGGGTTTACTCCTCTTTCTGCAGTCAAGTATCTCTCGGGAACAGCTCTCAGCACCATGTACAGTGCCAGAGATGAAACCTGGGACAGCCAGATGCAAGGCAAGTGCTTATCTCTCCTGCCAGGAGTTGGTATTTCTCCTAGTTAGGAACACCAACTTCACTGAGCTGACAGATCATGACATTTGCCTCAAGAGTTGTCTTCTTGGGGCTGGAGCAATAGCACAGTGGAGAAGGTGTTTACCTTGCACACAGTCAACCTGGGTTCGATCCCCATCATCCTATATGGTCTCCTCAGCACCGCCAGGAGTCATTCCTGAGTTGCAAGCCAGGAGTAACCCCTGAGCATCACCAGTGTGACCCAAAAAGTCAAAAAAAAGAGTTGTCTTTATTTTGAAGGACACAATGATGGAGAAGGAATTGGTGTAGGACCTAGAAGGCAAAGAGTTGAACCCTCATTTCAGGGAATTTGGGAATATATGTCAAAGGACAATTTACTAAGAACAAACAGTGCCAAAGGCTCTCTGGACACAATATAAAGCTCAGTTGTAAACATCCAGCCTCATGCTTGGAAACTAACGCCTCTCAGAATGAAGGGGAATCACTGGCCAAGAAAGAAAACCAAGATACTTTTAATTTGTGATTAATTTTTCCTGTTTCACTGTGTCCTATTAAATGAACATCTCTCTGATTTTTGTGACTTTATCATTTTTACAGAAATGCTGACTTACAGCCTGTCAGGCAGCAAACACATACAAAGCAAAGAACTTACTCAAATGACTTAAAACTGGCAAGAACAAGGGGATTTTGCAGCAGGAATTAGAGTCGCTGTAGCAGACCTTAAATTAATCACCCTGGCAGTTATCCTGGGTGGGCCTGACATAAATAGGTGAGCTGTCTAAAAGCTTTCCTGTCCACTGGACGGGCCACTCTTCCTCCCGGCCTTGGGAGGCCAGTCACTGCAAGCAGGTCTGGCAGGGAGTTCTGCAGCTGTGAGGAAATGAATTTCACCCACACCCACATATGCGGAAAAGGACTGAGAGGAGGTGAGAGTACAAGGTGATGGCTTGGTCAGCACACGGTCGCTCTGTGACCCTCACGGGGTTGGTGGGAGGAGGGGGGTACATCTAACTTCCACATGTTCAGAACGATGACCACAGGAAACAGATAATAAATCTCCGCTGGGTTTAGCTGCCACTAAGATTGTAGGAATCAGTTTTGTGGCAATAGAAATTCCACAGAACGATCACCCCACAATGGAAGCCTTTCCCTGAAATTTATAATCCAAACTGAGCACCGTTTCCTCACAGATGCTCCTGAGACTTGGGAGTTATCCCTGTCAAGGGTGGGAAGCTCGAGCCTGAACACAGACCCAGCAGAAAAGCACACAGGCTCTAATTTCACGCATCTTTAGAGTTATGTTGTTTTTCTCAGAGGCTAACAGGTAAGCGAAGTTCAAGGTGAAAGCTGAAACGGGCGGGGTTTCCTCTCACCACTGCTCACTGGTCATCACAAGCAAATGTTGCAAAACTAGCCCACTTTCCCCACAGCTGGACCTGTCATACAAGCTGTTCCCCAGACTGAGTCAGGACAGCATAGGGAACTCTCTGAGGAGTCGTGTGGCTCCTACCTCTGCACCATTCATCTGCCTTGGCTCACATCTTGATGGGGGAGCACATAGCTGGGCCCAGTACCAATTTAAGAAGCATGACCTGGGCCAAGGACCCAGCCTGCTGGTTAAGCTTGGATGCTCATAGCCTACTCTGTGTCCATCTCGTACGATAGACAGTTGGACTCAGTAACTCTTAGCAGCTCAGTTTATGACTCTTTGAATCCAGGACAGTACTTTGCCAAGTTGAATCGTGCAAATGGTGTTCTTTAATATGGAAAAAAAAGAGTACTCCTTTTACACAAACTTAATTTTTACTATACTGTTACTTGGCAACGCACAGCTGAAAACTGGAAACAAATCCATATGCTTTAGCTCTGAATCAACGATGAGACCAACACAGAACAACACACAGAACACAATAACAATAAAGCTCATAAAATTCAAATTAATTTCACATAACAGATGAGGTTATTTTGCAGAGATTAAATTGCCTTTCAAAACATAAATACAGGACAAGCTCTGAAACTAATATCCTCTTGATTTGAAAAGCTCAAACCCCACGAACTCAAACCGTCTTCCTCAACCCAACCTAGGGCATCATTCCCCCTACAATAAGGGTTCAAATCTCTTGTCCTCAAGTGAAGAGTATTCAGGTTTTGTAAGTCTATGTTTGGGTTGGGTAGGGTCGAGCCACACCTGGCAATGCTCAGTGGCTATTCCCAGCTCTGCGTTCAGAAGTCACTTCTGGCTGTGCCAGAACCACGTGGTGTGGTATTCTGGGGTCAGCCACATGCAATGCAAAAGTCTTAATCATGGTACTATGTCACAAGCTCCACCTCCCCTGGTTCAATTGTTTTACCCTTTCTAGCCTGTAGCTCTCTGGAGGAGTATGCCTTTAAAAGACGGCAGGGAACTCAGACAATTATATTGTGAAGCAGCCTCTGTTATAAGAGGGAACCAGTATATAATTATTATTTTAAGATCATCATCAAAATGAAAGTAGAAAATAAAGCCACAAATTTTGAGGGGATTCACAGAAGAGCCTGAAAATATGTCTGCGGTCTCCTCTGGGAGGGAAAAAAAACACACTCTGAAAAAAAAATGCTGTTCTCTGAAGGAAAGGAAGAAGTCCACGAAACAAAGAATATAATTAACAACACTGACAATAGCAGCTACATTGAGTATGTAAACTGCTCTGAGCTCCAGTAAACACTTCATTGCATTGTTCACCATGGTTCATGCCACCTACAGTAACTAGCTTTTCTCTTTTCTCCCTTACTGCCTTCTCCCCAACCAGCTATCTCTTGTTTTTTCTTAATCAAGTGCCCCCAAATGAAACTCAACAAAAAAGATATATGAAATATTTGTCCTGGACTGTATATATTCCACCACCTTTTACATTCAGAAAAAAATATAAGAATTTTCACCGCCTGAGCAGAAGAGACAGCACAGCAGGTAAGATATTGCACATAGTGACCTGGGTTTCAATCCTCAGCACCCTGCATGGTACCCTAAGCCCCGCCAGGAGTGATCACTGAGCACAGAGTCAGGAATAAACTTTGAGCACAACTGCATGTGACCCCAAAGCAACAAAAAAATATTTTCTTACCCCCTTTATAAAAGGCCCTCTTTGCACACCTGCGGAACAGCCTTGCCCTGAGAGTAAATGCCCTTCGATAAGGACACTTTTAAGTAAGTATTCAGTGGGTGCTAAAATACCACTAAAGCATTCCATTCAACAAACTTAACTATGAAAATCCAAGAGCCCACTCTTATATATCATGGCATGGTATCTATTTCTACAAAGCCCCCAAAGCCTGACTCAGAAAAACTAAATCACTGCTCTAGGGGGGGCACAGGAGGAGATTTCTGAAAGCCTTTGGTCGTGACCTCTTCACCATCATACCTGCCTCTCCTATGGGCAGTTCGGTGCAAAGACTTCACGTGACATTCATACATCAAGACTGAGCTCCAGGCTCATGACATGGTAATTCCTCCCTCAACAAAGCTCATCGACACATCAAAGGATGCCACAGTCACATATCCAAGAATATCACAGCCTTTCTGCACATCAGGTCCCTGGCAGCTCTTTAGTACGGGGGCCACTTGAAATATTGACTGAAAAGCACCAATCAAAACCACAAAGAGGATCCGAGTTAGGTCATCTGTACAGGAGTTACATCATCTGTCTTGCATGCAGCCTACCCTGGTTCAGTCCTCAGTACCATGTTGTCCCCTAAGCATATCAGGGGTCTCTCCTGTGCCGAATCCAGAAGTAACCCCAAAGGTGGGCTGGGGGTGGCAAAAAAGTCAAACACCAAAAAAATTCATTACAAAAGCAGAGAAACTACATTAAGAAGATGGCCAAAGGCATTTACTGACTGTCTGAGAGGCATCGCCTATAAGCCTCAGCTGGGAGTGGTCACATCATGGGACATGCATTCTTCATCCTAACTGCTCATGTCTCTGAGAGACCATGACTGCACACCAGGATTGGCATGGAGGTCACAGATACATTTTGTCAAGGAGGAACAGCAGAACAAACAGTGTGGATCCACCACTCACTGCCTTGCACTCAAAACTGGTTCCCAACTTGTCCAGGAGCAACAACAGACACAGTTAAAGGGCTTCTGTTTGGATTTTCCATTTGCCAGTGTTGGCCAGAATACTAAACTGCGCTGGTTTCTTTAGCTATGAACAAAATGCTGGGAAACACATTCCTGCCTCACAGAGTTGCTTTGGAGACAGAATAAAAATAATCCAGACAGAGCACTTAGAGAATCATGGAGGAAATAATCCATCTTGGGGTGATAGGGTTCACATTTGGGAAGCTTCTCATTTTCCTTCTGCTTTGATTCTAGAGGCTCAACCACCCCTGCAGTGAGATCTGTGGATGGGGAACAGGTAGTGTGAGAGCGACTCAGAGAAGAAATGATACAGAGGAACTGAAAGAGAAAGAATGGACATATCCAGCTTCTGATTGGGAAAGCCAGAAATCCAGGGGGTGACAACATCCTTGTTAGCCAAGCCACTCATTCTCCTAAGAGGGGTTGTCCAGAGTCATATTCCCTTAGCAGATGGAGAACCAGATCTGCCCGCTACATCCTGGAGGTTTACAGAGGGAAAGTTGAACAAGATAGAGGTGGTGGAAGGAGTGGGAAACACCGGCCAAGAAACATCTATAAAGGAGAAAGGAAGGGCATGAGAAGGGGGTACCAGATGCTTCCTGCTTCCCTCCCTTTGAGCATCTCCCAAGAGGTGAAGTTATGCTGCATAAAGAAGAACACCGTTGGGGACAGAGAGGGGTCACCCACACCCTCTAATTAGCCCTCAAAGGACCCTTGACAAATGAGATACAGGGTCACTAGAAGCTGCAGGGAAGCCTGGAGCTCCCACATTCCCTGAAGTTCGGAAAGGACCCTGTGGGTAGGAGAGCCTGGGGGACTGTGTGTGGGGACGGGGTGTTGCCTCTGGAGCCCAGAAATCAGCAACCGCACATTTCTTAAGGGATCCACCGGTGACAATCTCCTGCCAGAGGAAGGATTAACTCCACATACCCCTCTGCCGGGAACATTGGGTAGGGCTGTGCTGAGAATCCAGAGAACTGGAGTACACACACATACACGCACACACACACACACACATGCACACACACACGCACACATGCACACACATGCACACACAAGTGCACACACGCATGCACACATGCACACACACGCACACACGTGGACACAAGTACACACATGCGCACACATACGTACGTGCACACACGCTCACACACAAGTGCGCACATGCACACACACATGCACGCACATGCATGCACACACACATACACCATGCACTCACACACGTGCGCACACACACATGTGCACACGCACGCATGTACACACACATACACACACATACATATACACATTCCTGGAAAGTTTGTTGCTTCTTATGTTCATCCAGAGGCACTGCCCATAATGTATGGGCCAGCCGGGCTGGCTCCAACTCCATTCCGAACATTAGCACATCCCTACAGGGGGAGAAGCGCGTCTGTCAAACCCGACCTCTGTGCGCATGCCCGCTCCCTGAACAGTGCCGTCTCCTAACTTGCAAAGGGGCTTCCTTAGAAGAACTGATCAGGCGTTACAAGAGAAAGAGCAAAGGGAGTGCTGCAGATCTGTCTAATTACACAAGACATATGAGTGCACTGATGGAGATAGGGGTGTCAATGTACTAATTATACATAGGATATGTAAAGCATAAGTGATGACAAGTGGATTGATAGCATAAATAAGACTTCAGTCCCTGAAGCTGCAGCCTTCAATGTCCAGCCCCTGACATGTGGGTAGCAGTTGATGCTGCAGCCTTACAGTAGTTTCTTCTTCTACCCTCAATCCCTGTTTTTCTGCTTTTAAGACCCCTTATTAAAGCCAGTGGATGACAGATGGTAGCCACTAGGACAAAATGTATTCATGGCCACACTGTGTTTGGTTAAAAAGCAGGAAACTAGAGCCTATCAAGGTGGTTTCACGGGCCTCCCTGGCCGGTGTCAGAGCCACTCGATGTGAAACTCCACGTCTAGAGGCCAGAGAGATAGGACAGGGGACACAGTGCTTGCCTTTCATGGGCCAACACTGCTGCATTCCCCGCTACTACATACGTGCACCCAATACAGTCCCCCAAGCACTTCCAGGAGTGATTCTTGAGAGTGGAACCAGGAATAAGCCCTGTGTACTGCCAGGTGCGGCCATAAAACATAAATAAAACAGATGTACATATATAAATATGTAAATGAGTACACGATGCAAAAATAAATACATTCCCTGACTACTGCTTCCAAGAAATGAGCAGCCCAGGAGAAGACTGCTCAGCTTTCTAAACTTCCTGCTCTTCCTCCACACAGCTGGGATAAAAGCAAACACAGAAACAGCTACCATTTTCCTCGACAGAAAAAATGGGGGTATGGCACTAACTCTCAGGGTTTGGGGTGGCTGCAATGAGAAACAGATGCACGAAGAGTATGAAGCATTCAGTCATGGCCAAGGCTGGTGGTGGCCCATCCCAGGTCTCTTAACACTGACCCATTTATCACAATACAATTGGCACAGCACACAAGAAAAGGAATTTAAAATGCTAATCATCCTATTAGCATATGCATATTAACGGTAGGGAGAAATAAGTGCATATCAATTAAATTGCACTTGCGTACTATCAATCCTGCAAATGTCCCTCCAGGATAAGCAGAGTTGACAATTCTCTATTTAACTGCAATACCTGCACGAAAAGGATGTGTTTATCTGCCCGGTGCCTAAAAGCCCCCTCAGAGGTTATTCACAATCAGAACTCTGCCTGTTGTATTCCCTAAAGGATATTTTGTGACCTACACCATTTCCTCCCATGTGAGCTAGAGATACAAACGAGGGTACTTAAACAACTTGATATTGAATGTGAATAAACATCAAAGCAAATGAAAATAAAAGCATTGCTCACTGGTATTTGTACTAGGCTGACACACACTGGTAATTCAGAGTCAAGGTGTGGAGAACTGAGATGGAGGATCTTTCACTTTGTTCTCAGTGACCAAAGCCCAGGAAGGTCAGGGGAAGACCCTGCTGGACTCCCCGCAGGTATGAGTATCTCTGGGCCTTCCAGAGAGTGAGCCAAGTTCCCCAGGGGTTGAAGAGCAAAGGGACTCTCCTAACAAGAAGACCCAGAGACTGTCCATCTCTTCATTGGATGAAAATGGCAAAGTAAAGTTGTTGTTGTTGTTGTTGTTGTTGTTGTTGTTGTTTTTCTCCTTCCTAGTCTCCAGGTTGATTTTGCAAATGGAGGTCTTTAAAACCAGACCATTCTATTGTGATTTATTGATGACCTGAAAAAACATTTCAGGGTGGAACAGAAAAGATCAATCAACACATGACAAAGACGAATGAAGGGGCCTGTACTTCTGACATTCTTTAGAGTCCAAGAAAGAATTTGCAAGATGGATTCCCTGCAAGGACTCCACACTAGAGGTGCTGAATTCTGTCCCTGTGACTCTCAGCTACCAGCTTTTAATATGAAATCCACCATCAGGCTAATGAACCCAAGGAGGGTACAGTACTTCTACCTCTCAGGCAGCTTGTTTGCAACTTGCTGTCAGTGCATCCCGAGAGCCCTGGTGTTATATTAAATGTTCCCAAATGAAAAAGAAGACAATTTTTCTCAATATCTCAGAATTAGATCAAGAGAGATGGAGGTCAGGCTCATGTGCTGAATTCATTGTTATTTCCCAGACCAATCTCTTGATAAAGTCTGTGATCTTCTATTCATAGTTCACAAAACTACACATACCGAGTGATAATGGTGAAATCAGCAAATGATCTGGTTTAATCCCTGACCCTGATAGAAATTACTTTGGGGAAGGAAAAGAAACACATATTGCAAAAGCAGTTTCTTTCAGGAGAATAAGGAAGGTTTCTCCAGAGCAGGGAGCCTTGAGGTGGAGTGGAATTAAGAGAAATAGAAACCTCAGTTTCCTTTATAGGAGGAGACAGTAAAGATGGGGCCCTTTCTGTCATTCCTCCTTTTTTCCCAGGAAAACTTGGAAATATAGGCTCAGGAGAAGAGAATGAGGAGGTGGAAGGAAATGAAACAGAAGATGAAAATCTGGTCAGAAGCTTCCCTCTCAAGCCACGCCAATACTAGGAGGATTCTCCTCATTTGCCAGAACACTGAGCAGGTGAGCCCAGTTTTCAAGGGTCTGTAAGTGGTGGGGTAAGGGGTCCCCTCGGAAGCAAGACAGGCTTCTTGGCGGCTCTTTCCCTAATAAACTGGCACTTAAATGGGCTCACATCCAGCTTGAGGAAAGCCAAGGGCACCCAGAATGTTTGCCTCATTGCTAAGAGATGAAAACACCACTCCAATGTAAGACCTGGGTCAGCCATGCACGCATGTTTAAAACTTCGCAACAACTCCTAATTCCTTAATACTAAACCCCAGCAGGAACTCGCCAGATTAGATGGGAGAGTAACATAAATGCCAACAAAACTCAACAAAGACAATAACATAGAAGGTTAAGCCAACAACAGACAGCTTAGTCAATTATTAGAGAAGGATTTCATATCCCCATTGATCAAATATAACAATTTTCACATTAAAATTTGATTTTTTATAATTAATGATTTTAATATTGGAGCATTGATAGCTAATAAATTACAACTCTAAAATTGTATCAGTAGCTGTTTATCTGAATTAATTTTTTTTATGTAAGAGGACTGCTATTTATTCAGCCACTGATTAACTGATTGAATTGGGCATGAACTCCACCTTACTTTTTTTTCCCCACAGTTTTATTTATTTATTTATTTATTGTCTTATATTTATTTATTGAATCACTGTGAGAAAAGTTACTAAGCTTTCAGATTTAAGTCTCGGTCATACAATGATCAAACACCTTTCTCTT
>JAOXYA010000018.1:36000850-36014751 GCA_028565675.1 Sorex palustris
CATCCCATATGGTCCCTCAAGCACTGCCAGGAGTAATTCCTGAGTGCAGAGCCAGGAGTAACCCCTGAGCATCACTGTGTGAGACCCAAAAAGAAAAAAAACAAGGCCATCTTGAGTCTTCTTTGGGTCTGCCCCTTCTGCAACATTGGTCTCTTCAGATCTCCTACGCCTCATCTCCAATGCCATTATCCAAGACAAACCTATGGACACTGCTCCATTCATTTTGGTGCCTAATGTGAGCTGGGAATGACCAGTCAGGCTCCTGTTTTTCCTAAATTTCATGTATCCAGAATTGAGGCAGTCTGGTAAAAGACTCCCATCCTTTATGAAATACTTCCCTTGCGACCAAGGAAGGAGTAGGGAGAACATTTCAAAGAGTGCTTATGCTTTCTGGCCTAGACCGCCCAAGATCAAAACAGATACACTTTTAACCTTCTTGACTGTTTACTTTTCAGATGCCTTACCAAATTCCTGACCTCCTTGACCTGCCATATGTCCTCGCTCCATATATAATAAAAAGTTTGAACAACCAAGGCTTTCCCTCCTGTTTGGTCATCTCTGCCTCTTTCTGTTTTACTTTCGTTGCTTGTGAAAAGGTGAAAGCAAAATGCCTTTAAAACTCTCTAACAAGTATAACTAAGAGCAAAGACAGGCCATTGTGCCTACATTCAATTTCATCAATCCTTAAATGTTAAGTGTCTAATGGATAGAGAGTATATTTGTGGGCATTGGACAATGCAATTTAGGAAACTTAGGAAAGAAATGAGAGGACCAAATGCTTACTTCTAGGCAATTTCTAAAAAAAAAAAAAAATGCCCGTTTTTTGGATGTAAGAGGGGCCAAGATCGACCACTGAATATGGACCAACGAAAAGATCAACATCTCTTTGAGATCATGCTGTAAGTTTGGTGATGACTATGAAGTAACAATCTCACAATCTTCAAGGTAAGTAAGGTGCACTGAATTCTTAGAATAGAAGTGCAGAAATAACATAATCAGAATAGATAAATCTCCCATAAAAAGGATGAAAATGATTTGTTATGATAATTAAATAAGTAACAAAAACTTATACCTAAGGTCTGTCTCTTATGCTACTGAACTCACAAAGCTCCTGGGAAATCTGACATATTAATTACTAACCTAAATCCTTACAGGAGAAAACTGAATGAGCAAGCAAGCAGAGAAGAGACCTATGTCGACTCGTTTCCAAATAGGTAAGTCACAGAAGAATCTGGAAGGAGCGAGAAAGAGGGTCTCAGAAGGGAAGCCAATGGGGGAAAAATGCTGCATTTCAGCACAGCTAGCTGGCCTTCCATTTGTTCCCTTTTTTATGTGAAGGGCTTGAAAATAGCAACGGTTCACTCCCTGCTGTTCAACGGAACTATGAAGTTACTGTCTTTAATTTATCCCCAGTCATCTACCAGCATCTAACCAGGCAGCAGCACTCTGTGGAGTCATTCCCCAGCTCTCCATTCCTGGAGCCTCTCTGACTGGAAAGAGTGGAGTCTTCCTTTTCAGAGGCACACCATGTTTCAGCTGTCAGCCAAAATGGGAGGGAAGCATAATACGCATGATAAACACCTCCCCACAATAAAAGAAATCTCTCACCAGTAACATTTACTTTGCTTCCCAATGACTGAGAGAACTAGATGTCAGAAGTCGAGTTTCCCTGTTAGGACCCCAAAAGAAGCCAGCACTCAGGGTTTAGATAAGATGGGTAGATAGATACTTCCTCCCTCTGAGAATCTGAATCCCCAAACGAGGTACCCCGACATGCATGCAGAGATGGAGTACCAGACTCGCTCTGAAAGCTGTCAAAAGGGCTGACAATTTAAGTGAGGGGTCTGTATTTGGTGCAGTGGTGTGGGTGTCAAGGTACTTGGGATGGATGTCTGGCAATTTGCTTGGCTTTTTATAGACATAATATAATTTCCTCAGCCACCATATAAATCAAACGACACTTTCTTTATTTTCTGGGTAAGAACAGGATCAAAGAAACTTCACTCACCCAGGGTAACAGTTCAAGAGACCCCCTCCCCTGCCCCCCCACCCCCAGGCAGCAAGATGGGTTCAATGACTCTGAAGCTCCCCCATGCTGTGATGTGCCACCAGAAAGGAAACAGTGAAGTATCAAATCAGAAGTGGAGAGATGAAACTGGAACAGAGGATCCAACTTCTGGTTTAGGCTCCAGATGGTCTAGCTAATGGATTTTTCAGTCCTTTGGGCCTCAATTTCCTCAAATGGGGGCAGGTTTACAAAGAATATTTGTGGGCCTCTAAAATTTCGTAAGCCACTGAGGTCACTTTGGGGTGGAAGGTCTACCACATTAAAAAAGTGGTTCAAGATGGGCCGAATCTTATTTTTCACGACTGGTTAGAATCAAAGCATGAGATCTGTGGCAGAAGAGACTCATGCCACTAGAGCAGACACAGGCAGGGGAAAGCAGCAAAAACCCCAACACCCCCAGTCTGAGATCTAGTCCGCTCTCAGCTTTTTCCTTTGTTCCAGCACTGACAGGAAACTCCTTCAGTTTTATAAGGCTACTGGAGCTTTAATGGCCATGGGCCTCTGGGACTCCCCAGGGTTCATTGACAACTATTAGGATGAGTGGCTGCCACCGGTGAGCAAAATCACTCAGGTTGGGGAGAGGCAGGCGCCTGGGAGACAGAATCTCACTCTGATACTGAAAGCAAAGAAAACTGAATGTTCCATGCTGTTTGGGGTGAAAAAAAATGACTCTCACACAATCAAATGTCTATATTTCTTAGGGGAAACTCTTCACACTATCCATATCGAAGGGCAAAGAGGCAGGAGAGGAAACATGACTTTTTAAAAAAATTTTAATGAATTACTGTGAGATAGAGTTACAGACTTACAAACTTTCGTGCTTATGTTTCAGTCATACAATGATCTAACACTCATTCCTCTATCAGTGTCTATTCTCCACCACCAAAGTTCCCAGTATCCTTCTCGCCACCCCACCTCCGATTCCTCCCCCCCACCCCCACCCCGCCCTGTGCCTCTGTAGCAGTACATTCCCTTTTACTTTCTTTCTCCTTTTGGGTATTAAAACATGACATAGTTAACTAAAAGCATCTCCTCCAAACAATGCTACTGGCTCACTGATAGCCAAGTCTGTCCTTCCTTTCATGGCCAGTTCTAAGAGCCTCACAGCAGTGGTGCCTTCACTGTGAGTGTAGTTACAGTCCAGGGTGAGATGAATCCTGCAAGTAACATCAGCTCTGCAGCATGAGGAAGGAGGAGGAGATACTCAGAGGCCAGGCTCCATTTTCCTGGCTCAGACATGGCTTGGGAGGGGAAAGTGATCAGGAAAAGCAGAAAATGAAGACAAAGACCCTAAGAGAGGGAAGGATCCAAAGCAGAAGAGAACCCTGAGCTTTCCAGAAGCACCAGAAATGTAGCGTGGCTGGAGATTGGAGGAGAACAACAAGGAGGAAGAAGATGGTCTTCCTAACCCAGTACTGTTGGGCCCTATAGTGCACTTGGACTAGATCCAGAGAGTACCTTGGCATCTTGGGTGATGTGTGCTGGCTGACTGGCACCTCAAACTATGGAAAGCTTAACTGAGTTGCCATGCAGACACAAAGTGAAAAACTGAAGGTGGACAGGGCTGTCACTAGACAGCGCAGCAGGGAGACACGGGAAGTAAAGAGTCAAGTGGCAACAGCAGAAATTACAACTCGGTGGTTGGGATGAGGAAGGCAAAAAAAATCTCTAGGTAGTACCACAGATAACAGTCTCATATGTTCACAAGAGTCAACACAGCCCAGTCTGTGCCTGGGATGTGGAAGATGGAAGGTTCTAGTAACCAGGCTCACACCCAGAACAGCCCAAGAACAGACTACACACCCCACCATATGTACCCAACTTTCTCACTCTCCCAAAGGACAACTCCTAGACTCAGTGGAAATGGTGGTGGCTACCTAAGAAAAAAGGGGTTGTGAAAGAACTAGTTACTACTTTTGGGGAGCGAATGGAACCATGACTTTGGCAATGGGAATGGTTAAAACTATACGCACAGGAGGGTGTGAAGCTAAACCCCTGAAACTGTGTCATATTGTAAATCAATGATAAACCAACAATAAAATAATTAGAAATCACATTTTTATCAATGATTCCATCATTTGCATTGAAAACAAAATATGAGTCAGAAAAACTTTTCATCATGAGCAGAAAATTCTTCATGAGTGCAAACTGTGACCTCACTTTTGTTTTCAAAGCCTATGTCTGCTGCCTGACGAGATGAGTCAACTCAAGAATTTACAGATCTAATGTGTAGCAACAATAGCCTGAAATACTTAGAAGCAAAATTTTACTGAACACAAACACATTCATTTTGGAAATGGCAAAAGCGGACTGAAGCAATAGTACAGCAGGTAGGGTGTTGGCCTTGCATACCGCCAACCTGGGTTCAATCCCATATGGTCCCTCGAGTGCTGCAAGGAGTAATTCCTGAGTGTAGAGCCAGGAGTAACCCCTGAGCACCACCAGGTGTAACAACAAGAAAAAAAGAACAATAAAACTGAACCAATTAAGACAAAAGAAATTTGTTCAAAGGCAAATAAATCACCCACATGACTCCCAACCACCTACCAACATTCAGTCAAGAATCTGTGACTTCAATTCTACACGAGACAAAATGCTGTAAAATAAGAGTCTGGTTTCATCGTGGTGACCTCAGCAATGCCTCTGCTGGACAGTAAATCTGATGCAAAATGAGCAAGTACACGGGTGGCTGACTTTCAACCTGGCATGATATTAAGGCTTTGTCAAGGATCCCAGAATTGAGAGTTTTTAAGAACAATAAAAAAAAGAAGGAAAGAAAGAAAAAGAGGGGGAAAAACTGAAAAACAAAAGCATATGCTGACTAGCTGGGGATGGGGAGAATGAGAGGATGGCAAAGGTAGTGTTTTATTTCAGAAAATCATCTTTTTAATGCCTGTCCCTATAGTTACCCATTGTGAAGTTGTTGTTTTTTTTAATCTGGAGAAACTAATATCTCTAAATTATATCACGAAAGAAATGTCCACTCAAAACTAAAGTTTAAATACTGTTTTTACTTCTTCCTAGCTTTAAGACCCTGAAAAAAATCTATATTTTCAGCCAATTATTCATAACAAGCAATACAAAATAAATTATTTAGGTTCTGCTTTGGGGGCAGGGTTTGCGGGTCTGGGTGGAAACATGAAATAGGGTGGTGGGAAGGTGTAATGGTGGTTGGATTGGTATTCAAATATTAAATGTAATAAATTATTGTGAACAACTTTATAAAAATAAAATAAAATCTTAAAAAATTATCTAATGCCATTGTGCATCAGTTTCTTCATCTGCAAGATGGGAGCAAGGCTTGTACCCAAATTATAGAACACCTTCAGCATAAACTGTAACTTCCTCATGGAACCTCACAATGAATTTGAGATTTACAACATTGCATGAAGCAAACCAAGTCCATCTTTCTTTCCTGAATTGGCAACTCTGGAGCTGAAATCTAAAGGATAAGGACATTGAGGTTCGAAGAGAAGACACAGCATACCCCAGAACAAGGATATGGTCCTTCAACTAGCCTAACCATGCAGGACCCAGAGGCAAATGAAGAGTCTGACTTCAGTTCATCAATCTGCCTGCGTGAAAAGGTCACTTCATTGTTATTCCAGTGGGAAAATGGCGGATTTTTTTTCTTCTGAAAAAGAGTCTAGTATCTGAGTAGTCGATGGTCCTGAAATTCAGAACAAAGGCATCAGAGTGCCTACTGAACTCATTCTGGTAGGAGGTGGTGATAGTTTTGCAATGGCAGTGATAAGAATGGAAAGAAACAGAACTCAGAAGACCTAAAATCATAACACATGTGTTTGGGTACTTTTATTTCATGCAGAGACTAACAGATGGCATAAGAACACTGAACTGCCTCTACTTTTCTGAGGTTCTCAGATAGCTCTCTTTAGGTGAGCCAGTGGCCAGCAGAGTTAAGAAGTGCTTGTATCAGTGTGGCTTACAGTCACAAAGTGACAAGACGGTTGAGGCCACATCCCTCAGGCAGCTTCGACTGAGAACTCTAGGTCCCCATTACTTAGAATGTAAAAAGTCATGGTGTATGTATAATCATGCTGTGTCTGACTAGTAGATAACTCTGCATTGTTTTCAACTTAGATTGCATTTCAAATTGTTTTCTGGAACATGACCTGGAGTCCCTACCCAGGAATTTGCCTTATAGCAACTTCTTTTTCCAGACATAGTTACTAATTCACAGATTCTTGGTTCCTTTTCTGCATCTCCACATCCCTGCCTCTCCCGGTCCCTGCAATTCATGGAGCTAATTTAAAGATCAGGGTCTTTGAACAGTTCTAGTCCTTAACTAGGAACGTACTTGCTTTTCATGACAACCTCCTGTCTTTTAATGTCATGTCTAAGGATCTCTCTTAGAAAGGAGAAGGTTCCCCGGCATCCAGTGAAATGTCCAAGAGCAATACTTCAGTGTCACCTTTCCACCCATAGGCTGATGTCAGGAAAACTTCATGAAGAATGTGCTTCCATTCTTAGCTAGTAGTTGCTTCATAAACAAGAAAAAGAGAGGAAAATTGAAGAGAGGAAGGAGGAGATAATTGGGGAAGGGAAGGAAAGAAAGTGGAGAGGAGGAAAGGTGAAAGAAGTAAAAATAGGGGAGAAAAGAACAGATAGAATAAAATAAGAGCAAAGGAATAAATAAACAAGGGATGGAGCTAAGGCCTGATCTGTCAGCACCCTGAAGTGCTAATTCTGGCTTCCAAACCTTGAGCTCAGACTCCTTCATCCATCTTAATACCCTCCCAGATTCTGTGTAGAGTATGCTGAGAAAAAAAAGGAAGTTCTTAGCCAACTATTAGAGACTAGCTTGAAAAAAAAAAGAACTTTGCCTTGACAGCACATATTTCTAAGGGCTTGTTGGGATATAACTAAGGAGACTGGCTTTGGGCCTTGCAGTTTCACATATTTTCTTGATTCCAAAGTTAATCATCTTTACATCATCTGCTTTAAAATAAGCCAAGGGGAAGCTTTCTCCAGGAATAGCCATTCATTGGCATTTTACAATTAAAAATAAGATCACATTTGTGCTATGTGCCTTGAACAAGAACTTGACTTATATTTAATAAGACACAGACTTATGTGTAATGCATACCAATGAGCCTTACAAGAAATATTTAATATGATAGAACTCTAGAATAAAACTGAGCAAGTTTTAACAACTCATCAGGATTTATTAGGCCAAGCTTACATGACTTGATGGAGGAATAGTTAATGGTATCTGGGTCTTTGAGGGGAGAAAAATGAGTATAAAACTTTCCTCTTCCTATCAACAAATCTTAGGCATACAATTCCTCCTCTTTTTCACTGACAGCTCCCCAGAGAAAATTCAGATTAAAACTCTAACTTCAATAATTACATCTGGAGTACTGAGAAGCTTGCTGACAAAGACAAGTAAAACTTTTAACTTTTTAATTTTAAATGTTTTGTCTCTTTACTCTGAAAAACATTTTGCATGTTAAAATAGCCCACGATTTTCATGTAAGTCAGTTCATATATTCCTGAGAAATACATGATATTCAGAAATACTCAGATGTAATTAGCATGGGCCAATCTTATTTTTTCATCATATCTAAATCTTATCACTTCTATAACAAATTCAATTGCTTCCATCTTTTTGTTTAAACAAAGATCACAAGTACCCATGTGGTATACAAATAGTATCATAGTTGAGCCTCAAGGTATTTGTCTGTATTTTCTTGCTTCTTCTAATATGCATTCCAAATGCATCCCTTCTGTTTGATATGTGTTGGAGATCATCATATTTCACACCAAGAAATCCTATCTCTTCAACCCTAACACCAACTCCTGGTATTTAGATTAAGGGAACAAAGATGAAACTGTGACCTAACAGTAATGGCATATCATTGAATATTTCCAAAAAAATTGCTTCCATCGTGTCCAATGCCCTATAACTCAGAAGCAAATAAAAGTCATCATACAAAACTGAGAAAATGGAAGGATTAAGCTATTCATCAAAGAAAAACGTGTTTTATCTCCAAGTTAAAAAGAACAAAAAGAAAAAGACTGAATTGTGCATGTGTTTAGTGATATGATGAAAGATTTGAATAGATCAACTTTACCTGTAGTAAGTGGTATGTGAAGTCTGAGGCCCAGTAACCCTAATGTTTAAAAAAATTCATGAATTGTCACTTCACTTTTAGAAAAACCATTTCTATAGTCTTGATTGACTAACAAAAACAACAAAACACAAAGAATATTCAGTACAAAAAGTTGAAGAGCAAAAGCAGCAACTGGGGTTGATTTTGAAGTAGCAGCAATGAGGCCCTGCCTAACTCATTCCTGGCCCTTCATTCTACAAGTTATGCACTCATCATTTTGTTCCTACTACTACTGCATCTTAGTAGAATTTTATGTTTGTGTATGTGTATGTTGCTTCTGTGGGAGTCTTGAAGGAGTTTTTTTTGGGGGGGTGGGAGGCATGGAAACCATTTACTACTCTAAGAAGTTCTCATTATCTATACCTGGCTCTATGCTCAGGATTGACCCCTGGCAGAGCTCAAGGAAATCAATACAATGTTGAGGATCAAACTAGGATTGCCATCACATGCAAAGCAAGAAACTTAGCCCCTTGCTTTCAATGTAGCCCTAGGGTATTCTATGTATTATGATATAATTCCATAAGGGACAGGGGCAAGGGGTGTATCTGAGAATGTTCTGGGCATTCAAAAAAACATACATATAAATTGGTAGAAACTTATTGCTTATTCCTTTCAAAAAGCTTAAAGGGATATTTCGCTTTTAGAATAATGGGTAAAATTGATGCTCTGTAGCATTCAAGAAGAGTAGAAACTGTTCACATTTGTGAGAACAATTTGAAAATATTTAAAATAAGTGCAATATTTTGTCCCAAGAATATAATTTATCCTAGAAAATTCATTAGTTCAAAAGATTATACCTAAAATTGTTTATTTACATGTTAAAAGAGAGAACAATATGAAACGATTGGGAAAAATTGCCACTTATCTTCAAATGAAGATCATAAAACTAAAAATGTAATGCATTAACAGACAAAAATATCAACAGAAATACTGAATGAAATGAGGTAATGGAATAGCATGTTTGGTATAATTTCACATGACTGTAGTAAGAACCAATAAATGACCTTTGCTTGAATATATAGAAGAGTTTTCTTTCCTTTTTTTTCTACATAGAATATAACAAATCCAGTTTATTTCCTATTTAAACTTTTGTACCTCCTAATATTATTAAACATATTTTCTATGCCAGAGAAGAAAAAAGTTCATGTTTGCATTTTTCTCACATCACAATTTTTTGTTTATGCATTTCAATCTTTTGTCTATTTCGAACATACTGAACCATAAAAAGTGAGATTATAGGAAGGCTATGTTAACAGGGTTCATCTCTAGTTATTACAGATGCTCACAAAAGCATCCAGATGAACAGATGATGGGAGGGAAGAAAAGTGGAAGAGTTTCTAACAATTACTAGACCCATGTCTGAAGTCTTCCATTTGCAAAGTTGTGTCCAGTTGAGAAGTCCAACTGCTTTAATTCTTGAAATAATTTCAACACTAGAGGGGAAAAAAAGAGGCCATCAAGCTCATAGAAACGCTACATTTTTATCCATATCTCTTATACAGCATGACCAAGTCCTAGAGTTTGGTTTCCCCGATGCAGCATCATGAATATTATTAGAAAAAAATGGGTCCATCAACTTTAACATCAGCAACACTGTCTGGCATCCACCCACTGATGAAGAATCGAGAAACAGAGGTTGGCACCTGGGCATCAGCTAATGCTCTTATTCTCTTTGATTGGGTGACTAATGCATTCTCTGTTCAAAATAAATGGTTGAAATAAGTTTGAAGAACTATATAATGAAGCGATATGTCACTAGAAACTGTTGGTAGTGACCATAAAAAATGCCACTGAAGAAGCCTAATGTGGACCAGAGCAATAGTACAAAGAGTAGGGCACTTGACTTGCACGTGACGAACCAAGGTTCAATAACTGGCATTCCATATGGTTCCCCAAGCACTGTCAGGAGTAATTTCTGAGTGCAGAGCCAAGAGTGAGCCCTGAGCATCTCCAGGTGTGCCCCTCAAAACAAAAACATAAAGGAATTCACTGGATGCTCAAACTTGATCAACAGATTAAACTCAATTCATGAGTTTTAAGAGTTTTCAAATCTTATGGCCAGTCAGTGGTACCTTGGTTATATATGAAGAGCCAAGTAGGTTTTGCCTTCCCCTTGTAGCATCTGTCCCTGTCACTTTTTGCCACCTAGACTCAGCCGAGCTCTTTCTCAATCATTGACCCATAAACAACAACAACAAAAAGATCATAAAACAGTGACTCTTGTTTTAAGCCACTAGGTTTTAAGGCAATTTGTTATGCAGCAACAGGAACTAAAACATACTGTAACCTAATAATAAGGAGACTGGAATTGCTTTATCTTGATATATGACTTCTTACACGTTTGTAAAGCAATTTTGTTTAGCTTTGGGAAGCATCTGTGTTTTATAACTTCCATAATTTCCCTTCAGACATGTTGTTTTTGTGGAGAAGGAATTATGGACCAGATTCTAAAGTCACACAGTAATGGACAAATTATGGCCTGTGGGAGAATCAGCATCCCGGGGTCCTATAGCCCTACAGGATGCCAATTATTCACAGCGCCCGACAGTAATATATTCAAATTCCCCTGAAACGATCTACTTACCAGGCTGCTGTGCCCAAAGACTGAGTGGGGGAGCAAGTCTTAACATAAATGTGGTTACACATAAGAAATGAGGAATAAAACCTTTCCCTGTATGTTTTCATAAGAACTGGAGAATAACAGTGCTTCCTTCTCTGACAATGTCAACCTACCAGATGCAGGGAAGGACCTGTAAACCTAAAGACAGCCATGTCTGGAAAGCTGAAGAAATAAACTGTCCCAAAGCACTATGCCATTAACACACTCACCCAAAGAATGCAGTGAGATCCACTAGATGAGACATGCAGTTTGTGGTGACTGCTCTGGATCTCCATGGGTATATGTGACCGCAGACATTGGAGACTCACTTAAAACCAGTGAGGGATTGAGACTGCTGAGTAACTCACTCTTCATCAAGATATTCTATGTCACATATGGCATATACACATTTCCATGTCCAGTTCATTTAAACAACAAAGTTTTTTTTTAAAAAAAAACATTGGAGAGGAATGGATCGGTCAACAGAAGTTGGACATAAACTCTTAGAAAATCAGTGCACCTACATTTCTTTCATTGGGAGTAGAACTGTATCAATTTCCCTTTTAAACTTCAGGTGACTATTCAACTTCATGCTTAGATTATAAAGGACTTGGGATATATTATCCCATTATGGGGCCTGAAGGTAGTATTTTAGGTGAGTGTGAAAAGCTCATGAAGCTTCTGAGACTAAAATTGTTAGGTGATACATTTGGTGAACCTGCACTAGGTATAGGAGTAATTTATTTAAATTTTACCTAAGAAAATACTGAACTTCTAAATCCACTGAGTGTACACAAAACCACCCCAAGTATATACCCCATCTGACCTTCTGAAGCCTCTGATAATTGGGATCAGGTTTAGAACACTAGCAGTTTTTGTTTTGTTTTGTTTTGTTTCTGAGATCAAGTCCACACCCCTGGGGATTAAATCCTAATTATTATCCAAAGAAGGCTTTATTTCAGTGCACTGCATCTCGTCTCAAAAAAAATTATATCATTAGTTATTATTAGTTATTTCAAAACATGACCTACATGCTCTCCACTTCCCTGTTTTATATAAGGATTTTTTTGGCAGAAAGTTCCAGAAATTTCTCTATTCTCACAAGAGTCGCTCTAGGCACTTTCCCAGTATAATAAAGAAGTGTTTTACGTTATGGGTGATGGCCAGTTAGCATTTGTATTTCTCCAGACAAACTACAACATTCCTATCAGCCAAGGGAAACACCTGCATAGCGCCGTGTTCCCGAATTACATCCATGACCACACGTCTCCTAAACAATGAATCAGAATGCACGGGACAAAAACCACAGATGCTACAGCAGAACAGCCCCATGTAAATCTGAAGCAGGCAACAAGCTCCTCAGAACAAACAAGATTCCAAGGGTATAATTTTCACGAGGAAATATGGACATTAACCCCAACAACTTGTAATTATTTTTGTAATATATGGAGTTTGGACCAAACATGACCACAGATTAAAGCAGAAAGATGGAGTTCCTTGGAGACATATGGTAGCTGACAAGTACAACAGATTGCATTTGTGAAATATTTAGTCAAAGCCTCAAGCTTCTATTCTCAACAACTTTAAAATCCAAAGTTGATCAAAGGGTCTATTTAGACTTCAGGGCCTCTGAACGGTCACATCTTGATTCATAACATTATATTCATAATGTTAAATATGAAACTGTTTCATATTTCATAATGATGTGTCATAAGAATCAGAGAAAAAAGCAACTAGAAATTATTTTTAATTTATTTGAAAATAATGATGTTTCCCAGAATATCTCTTTCAGACATCTTCCTGAATGAAGAAGACTGTAACTAGCTACTGGAAAACCAGTTACTCTGTTGGTACTCCATAGAGAGTTTCTGTGTTGTGTGATTTTCCTTTGAAGCTAAGTGATGCCCACAGTAAATTCAAACATACAGGAGGAACAAGAGCCTCTAAGCCATGAAGTATAACAGAAGTCAAACTCTCGCAGAACCCAGCTCCTGTAATGACATACAGTGAATGCCACACGAGATGACATCATCAGAACCACATTAAGCCCAAAGATCTGGAGACAAGAAACCAGTTTGCAGATTATACGAAGACTAAGCCCATAAGCCACGCTTGTCAGAAAAGGTTTCATGGCAGGCAGATTAAAAGGATGCAAGTCTCTCGGGAGGCACTGTCAACAAGACTGCTTCTCAAAATATTTTACATAAATCTTGTAACTTTTCAATCTGTGTTTCATGAGCCTTTATGGCCCCCTCAAAAAAAAATCCCACACATACATTCCTTCAGTTCAATGCAATATTTCCTTTTTAAAAAATGCATTTAAGTGTTGGCTGTATTCATCCTCGTGTGGTATGAAATGCAGAATACAAGAGATCAGAGGAAGTCTTTTGCCCCAAGAGCAATTACAAAGTTGTGAAAAGTAAAGACAGGCAGATAAGCCTATAATCAGAGTACAAAAAAAATTGCTATGATGGCTATAATAAGATGGATCAACACTTGGAAATGACTTTTCAAATTGATGACCCAAACCTCAGACACTCACATACCTCATCTAAACTTCACAAGGAGTTATTAAGGAAAAACAAAATCTGTTTAAAGGAACCTTAAATGTCAGTGATCCAGTGATAACTGTTAGGTTAAACACATGCTCTGTATCAACTGTTCTATTGCTTGGTGAATTCTACCATACACTAAGCACTAACAGCATAAACATTATTCTTAACTCCAAAGGTAGTACTTCTTCTTTATTTTTAAAGTTTAGCTATTTAAATGTTATCACCCTACCATGAACCTTTTGCTGGAAAGATTCAGAAGTCATCGTTCTGCACATCCTAGCAAGCTCTACACCCAATTTAATGCTAACAAGAAGAAGCAAGGTTAAGAATCTTAAATAAACGTTATTTCTGAGATTAAGAATAATTAATATTTTTTATATTATCTAATGAAACATTATACCCAGCTCTTATTTTAAAATATAGAACAAACAGAAGACAAGAAAAATGATAACCTTTGGACACCTGTATTGTGTGTGCATGTGTGTGTGTGTGTGTGTGAGAGAGAGAGAGAGAGAGAGAGAGAGAGAGAGAGAAGTGCCTGCCAT
>JAOXYA010000018.1:36021553-36036483 GCA_028565675.1 Sorex palustris
GG
The DNA here is from genome assembly GCA_028565675.1 of Sorex palustris. Taxonomy (NCBI): domain Eukaryota; kingdom Metazoa; phylum Chordata; class Mammalia; order Eulipotyphla; family Soricidae; genus Sorex; species Sorex palustris. Next base: position 36,021,556 of record JAOXYA010000018.1, read on the forward strand.
TGGAGGGATGGGTATTTGATCATTGTATAACTGAAACCCAAGCACAAAAATTTGTAAGTCTACAACTGTACCTCCAGGTGTTTCACTAATAAAATTTTTTTAAAAAATGAAAAAAAAAAAGAAATAGCCCCTGGGAACCAGTAGGTGTGGGAAGGGGGCGAGAGAGAGAGAAAAAGAGAGAGAGAGAGAGAGAGAGAGAGAGAGAGAGAGAGAGAGATCTTTAGAAATTAGATAACTGAACACTCAAAGACATATGACCAAGCCCTTGTAAGCTGGAATCCTGGTAAATCTCTACAACCAGCCACTGGGGCAGGGCACCTGGCTGGCAAGCAGGAGGGCTGCCTGGAGCAAGTGGCTGAATCTCCATGACCAGGAGCAGGGGATGGACTGCCACAGACCCTGATCACTCCCTCTGCACCCTGATTTGCACCCTGAATTCAGCAGAATAGCCCAATCCTGAATACAAGGGCAGCAGGCTAAAGGGAGAGAAAAGGGTGAGGCACCTCATAACCGCCAAGAATTGGAGTCAGGATGCTGATGTCTGTAGCCTTTCAAACCAACCACTACACTTCCAGAGGGAAGAAAAACTCTGGGAGCTTCTGTTCCTAATGCATCTGCATTGGGTGCATTTGAACACCACTCCCTCTAAGATTTTCCCTGTTTCCTGAGGGTGAGAGAAAGGATGTGCTTCAGGACCTGCTAACTGTTCTACCCAACTCACTAGAAGATTCAGGAGATTTCTAACATCTTCATCGAAGTTGCAGTCCCCAACGGGGAAGGAATGGGGCATGCTCTAGGCTCTTTCACTTCTTGCAAACTACAGAATTTCAGAATCTTTACTATTCTATGGTTTGGACTAAGAAAATGAACCTTGGGTGAGCAATGGGCATGATATCTAAATTACAAAGAAATCTGAAAACTGAGCATGCATGAACAATCCGCAAGGGAGAAAATAGTGCCCAGTGAGGGCAAGGGAAGGAGTAACAAGGCAGGGTATGGAGGGAGTTCCAGGAGTGTTCAGCTGAGGCCCCTGCCAGCCTGCCAGCACACAGCTGCCACATGCATGAACCGCATCACACCAGGGGGGACCTGAGGAATCTGTGAGACATGCTCAGCCACTGCAACAACTGGGCACTCCAGATGGGGCTGGTGATCGGTGACACGGAGGGGCTGCTGGGCATCTCTGTGGGCCTCTGGGCTCCCTGTGCAGTTCTGTTGTAGACCTCAAACTCTGTGCAAAAATTATTTTTTAGAAGAGGTTAGGAAAAAGCTGTGAAAACTGAAGGGGTGGGAGGTAGCTTTACTTATTTAATTTTTATTTATTGAGATTTGATGATGGGCCGGGGGCTAGTCAAGGACCCAAATTTGATTCCCACATGATCCCCAGACCAATACCAGAGCGAATATAGCTGCACACACACACACACACACACACACACACACACACACACACACGCATGCACGCGCACGCGCACGCGCACACATGCAGACTCATGTGAGTACATACAATGTTCCAACTCTAAACCCACCACCAGAATCAGCAATCCTTTCATTGACCTCTTCACTGAAGACTCAGTCTCCGCGCCTCCTGAGCAAACTCATCTGGGGGTGAGGGGGGCTCCCACCTGTGCTCAGGAAGTGCAGAAGTCCCACAGGTGGTTCTCAGCAAAGCAGTTCAAAGTTCAGCTCAAGAACCTGAGGATGCAATACTGCTGAGGCTCTGCAGAGTGGGGGTTTCCTGGCTACCCCCGCAGTGCTCACAGGGCTCCGAGGAAGCAACCTGTGGTGCTGGGCCCCGAACCCTGGTACTTTTGCACTATCTCCTCGCACCAGCAAAACTCAGTGTTTGGGGGTTTGTTTCTTTTCTGATTTTGTTTTTTTGGGGGGTTTGGGTTTTTATTGTTTTTGTTTTTGCTTTTGGGTCACATCCTGCAATGCACAGAGGTCACTCTTGGCTCTACACTCAGGAATTAGTCCTGGTGGTGCCTGGGGGATGATATGGGATACTGGGGATCGAACCCAGGTTGGCTGTGTGCAAGGCATGCCCTACCCGCTGTACTATTGCTCTGGCCCCCAAAACTCAGCTTTTTTAATTTAATTATCACAGAGTCCAAGACTCATGACCAAAGGTCAGTCAGCTTTATCACCACCTACACACGTACACTCACGCATACACATACACAACCCCCCTCTCTCTCCCTCCCTCCCTGCCTCTCCCTCCTTTCCTCCTTTCTCTTTCTATCTTTCTCTCTGTCTTTCTCTCTCTCTCTCTCTCTCTCTCTCTTTCTCTCTCTCTCTCCTTAATCTGTAGCCTAGAGCCAAGGTTTTTCCATCATTTGTAGCAGTACCTCAATAAAGCGGTTCACACAGTGCCCTCACTAGAAGCAACCCAGCACCCATAGTCTAAACTTCAGCCCATAGGAGATGGTTTTGAATTTAACCCCCCACGACCTCTGGACATGGATGAACACAACACTTATCCCCAAAGCAATGTGCAGGTCGCTGGAAGACCAAGGCAGCAAATACTACATTTCACATGCCAAAGGTAAGAAACTTGAGTTTCTGCACCATCGATAGTACAATGGGTAGGGGATTTGCCTTGTAAGCAGCTGAACCGGGTTTGATCCCAGGCATCCCGTATAGTCTCCGGAGCACCGCCAGGGGTAATTCCTGAGAGCAGAGCCAGGGGTAACCCCTGGGAGTAACCCAAAAAGAAAAAATAAAAAAGGAAGTTCTAAGAAGCTTGAATTTCTTTTGGAGACTGTAGGAAAAGCAGACATTTTTCTTCTTCAGATGCTTAAAACATTTGTTCATTCACAGTTAAAAACACATTTCTCCAAAGCTTGTGACTTAGAGCAAAACACAGACTTTATGGTAATGGAAAAGGTGCCCAGATTCCCAAACTCCATGCCCATGTTGAGAAGGCCAAGGGCTTTCCTGCCTCTGGGCTAGTTCTATGTCCACAGGGCCACAACCCACTCATGCAGTATATATGGTGGCTATTAGACTAGTTTGCCAAATTGAATTAAATGCTTTACAGACATCCCTGGGGAAAATCACTCAGCTATTGTTTGGTATTCTTAAGTTGGCCTGCCTAAATAAAACAAGAGAAGCTTGCACTCCTTTGCCAAATGCACTTATAATTTAAACGCTGGTTGTTCATTTTTTACTACTTAAACTTAAATGAAAAACGGTACTGGTGCACCAATTCTGGGAAACCTGTCCCATTTAAGTAATATTCCCCTCCACATTCCCTTTAATATAACTGTGAACTTGGACCTCACGCTCTTCTCTTCCTACGGCATAAAACATGTCTACATCCTGAAGCATTTTGCTCTGTCTTCAATCTATTTTCAATCCATGACATGGAAGTGATGTGAATTTTCCAGGGTAGATTTCTGAAACGTCTCTAGTCTCCTTTTATTTTTTACATGTTTTTCTCCTCTGAGCCTTTAAAGAGAACATCTGCTCTGACACGAAAGATGCTTCATTTCATGTCGATTTGGCTAAGTCACAGGGCACCCAGGTATTATTTGGGATGTGTTTGTGGGATAATCCATATAGGACGAACATTTGAACTATGGACCAAATAAAAGAGATTGGCCTCTAGCATGGGTGGGCCTTATCTCATCAGCTGAGACCAGAGGAGAATAAAAAGGCTCACATTCCCTGGTAAGACAGAAAAACTCCTTCTGCTTGATTGCCCTGAACTGGCACTGGAGTTTTTTCCTGCCTTTGAACTTGAACTGAAACATCAGCTCTGTCTGGGATCCAAGACTACCAGCATCCATGAGACTCACTGTGCTCAGTCTCCAACTTCCCAACTGCAGACTTTGGGACTTCTGAGCCACCGCAGTTGTACGAGTCAATTCTTACTGTTTATGTGCGCATGAGTAACATAAGATATGCAGGGTACAGTTATGTGATATACCCATGTATCATATGTATCATGTGGTATGCATAATCATATGTACTGTATATCATATATATATATATATCTCACCTACCACATAAATAATAAATAAATATGTATATGTTAAGGAAAAACATCCTACATATTATATTTCTTAGGACTCAGCTCACACAATCATACAAACCAATAAATATATTATTACATATAATTACACACACATACAAACACATATGGTTCTGGAAAACTCTAATGCAATATCACAAGAAGAATTTTCAGAGACTTCTGACAAAGACCACATTTTTTCTTTTTCTCCTTTTACAAATACTTATAACCAAACCATAAGCTTGTCTTGCTATATGAAGTTTTCCTTCCATTTGAATATTACCTCTCCTCAATTTCATATTTTTATTATAAAAATATGGTGTCACGTTAAAAAACCATTTCGGTTTCAATGGATGTTTTCTTCATGGAAACTTGACAAACTTTCCTTCAGCCAACCTAATCATATTTTTTATGGCATGGAAAAATCATATCAGAAAGTCAGAAAAATGCAGCCAACTGCCATTCACTTTAATGGGAAAGATCATGTGCCTTTTTTCTCTCAAAAATAGGAAAATATACTACTTTTATTATGTTATTTTAGTAGCAGCATATTGGAAACATCCATAAATGTTTAGTTTGATTACTTTTCAAAAACAGTATCTTTATTTCAAAAGAAGCCACACGCAAATACATCATAACGTTTTTCTTATGTGTTAAAAGACTTCATGTTTTCCTTTTTTGCAGAAAGACCATGTAACTGTTCCCAGGCCTTTCCAGCCCGTGTGCATCATTAGTGCTGGAGCCAGCAGTGCGGCCTTCCAGCGGTAGAGTTGAGTGCAGGAAACTCAGGCACCGAACTGCATTTTCATCCATCCAATCTCACTAGAAGCCTGCTCAGAGTGTGTGGCCGGAGCCATTTCTGAAAGCCACTTGGTTTCCTGGAGACGGAACCAGGAGAGGAAGAATGAAAAGAAAAGGCCAAGATAAGTTTCTGAATGGCTCCATGGTAAGTAGAGTATTGTGGGGTTTTGTTGTTTCTTGGGGGGACACACCCTAAGGGTACAAAGGGCCACTCCTGGATCAATGCTCAAGACACCCTCAGTGCCTGGGGAGTGGGGTAACCAGGTCTCTGCCTTGCATTGGACTCACCCGTGACCTAGACACATGCCACCAAGAGGAAGATCACCTTTCTCTTCCTTTTCCCCCCTCTTCCTCTCCTTCTCCTTGTGCTACATTTTACTTTAGTGTTTCATTGAGGCATTGCTACTTACAAAGTTATCCATCCTTGACCTTCAAGCATACAATGTTTCAGCACCAATCCCACCAATGATGTCAACTTCCCTGTATCACTGTCCCCAGGTTCCCTTTCACTCCACCAGCCTGTGTCATTTTTGAGTTTGCTTGTTGTAGTTTGTATCTCAGGTTTTCAGTGTTAGCTTTGTGGTTTAGATATATGGATATATCCTACTTCTAACTCCCCCATATTCCTGAATGTCCTGACTCTCTAACCCTGTTACTTCCTGTCCACCAGGAGTGAGTCCTGAGCAAGGCTGGGTACTTCCCCCTCTCCCCCACAAAAGAAGAAAGATAGTTTATAACAAATGCTGGGAAATGTCAAAACTGTTCTGGATCAAAACTATGTATATATAACGTGTATATGTGTATATGGGCTGGAGTGATAGGTTCGAGAGCCCGGCAAGCTACTGAAAGTATCTCGCCCACAGGCAAAGCCAGGCAAGCTCCCCCGTGGCGTGTTTGATATGCCAAACACAGTAACAAGAAGTCTCAAAATGGGGACATTACTGGGGCTGCTCAAGCAAATCAATGAACAATGGGAGGACAGTGCTACAGTGCTATATGTGTATATGTAATACATACTATAAAAGGCAGGAAGACTAAAAATTTCAAAAAGCACTCAGTCAGATTTTCAATGGCTTCTTCTCCACTTCTCCTTTTCAGTATACTACATTTTCTTTCTCAAGCATTTTGTTAAGGCACTGTCACTTACAAAATCACTCAGAGCTAACTTTCAGGCTTACAATGTTTCAGTACCAATCCCACCATCAAGCATTTAAAAGTCTTTCATAAGAAATTAATTTCTTCCTTTCAAATGCTGTAACTGGACATTGTAAAAGATGGTGGGACACTTGTGCCCAGAGTAACCGGCTATATACTCCCATTTTTATTTTAAACATTTATAAAGAATAGATGATTGGTTAAAGAAACTTTGGTTCATCTATATAATGGAATAATATGCAGCTCTTAGGAAAGATGAAGTCATGAACTTTGCTTATAAGTGTATGGTCATGGAGAGTATCATGCTAAGTGAAGTGAGTCAGAAAGAGAGGGACAGACACAGGAGGACTGCACTCATCTGTGGAATATAAAGTAAGATGAGACTGACACCCAAGGAGAGTAGACACAAGGGCCAGGGATATTGCTCCATACTTGGAAGCCTGTTTAATGAGCTGGGAGAGAAGGCAGCTGGGATAGAGAAGGGATCACTAAGTCATTGATGGCTGGAGGAATCATTTGGGATGGGAGATGAGTGCTGAAAGTAGATAAAGGACCAAACATGATAACCTCTCAGTATCTGCATTGCAAACTACAATGCCAAAAAGTAGAGAGAGAGTATGGGGGAAATTGTCTGCCATAGAGGCAGGGGGAGAGTTGAAAAGTGGGGATGAGGGATACTGGGGACATTGATGATGGAAAATGTGCACTGTGGAGGGATGGGTGTTCTATCATTGTATGACTGAAACTCAAACATGAAAGCTTTGTAACTGTAGCTCATGCTGATTCAATTAAAAAAAAACTTTTTAAATAAAGTAATAGCACAGTCCTGGGACACAACATATTTCAGAACATTTCGGGCCAGATCTCCATTTTATGAGGCATCCAGCCTTCCAAATCCCAAATAATTCCCCAAGAACTCAGGCTCAGTTTCTACAAGCAAAGAAGGATCAGCTTTAAAGAGCGAGATTCTGCTTGCCAAACATCAGCCGGACAAGAATGTTCTAAGGGCAAGTTCCAGTAGAGACTTCAGATTTCACACAGGAAGCTGGACAGCACTGTTCTCCGGCAAACTTCCGAAGCCAAAGGTATGTTGGGATGGGCGGCCCATGTCCCATTAAAGAAAACTTGGCTTCTCTGAGGTCTATTTCAAACAGGAGAGTGAGAAATACTTGTAATAAACAGCTAGAATCTGCTTGCAGAGTTCCTTTAGTGCTAAAAAGGCTTTAGCATCTGCACTTGTCACAGCCAAGTTCAACTTAGCAAATGTGGGACTGCATTCCGAATAAGGAAAACAAGGGAAGACTTTCTATGTTTTCCATGTAAAATCGAATCCATATACAGCAAACTAAAATGAATATAACCAAGTAGGTTTGGGAGTCAACTCCTATTGCTTTTATTTCTGTACTGAAGCTCTTGCTCATACAAATGTTTGCACACCTCTGTGCCTTGCAACTGTTCTAAAGATTCAATGGCTGAAAACTGTGGTTCTGATTCTTTTTATAGCAGCTGAAAGAACTGGATTCCAGGGGTTGCTTTATCTTTATGTATTCATAAGTTCATTGGCTCTTGTCAAAGATTAAAAGAATAATTTTAAATAATTTTGTACCAAAGATGTAGCTCAGTGTTACAACATTTGCTCTACATATGTGAGGCTCTGAATTCATTCCCCAGCACTGCAATATATTTATTAGGAAAAAGTACAGTTATCAGAAAGACGCTCCCAATGTTCTTTTATCCTACAACTAATGCATAAACATGACAATGAGACCCTGCAAGCACCATGGACACCCTCAAAGAATGGAACTGATGCTGCATAATAAGCATCTGCATGAAATCACAAGTGGGATGAGCAGTTTATTCTCATGCAAGAAGAAAATAATTTCATGAGCATTGCAGAATGGAACTTTCCTTATATTGTTCACTATCTAATTCTTATCAACAATGTAAATAGGAATTAGCTAGATCACTTGTAGTTCTCCATTCCTCCTGCTAAATATTACTGTGTATGCTGAAAATCATTCCAATCTTTGCCCCAGTTCCATACTTTACAATTTTCCACTTTTTGTTCTTTATGGAGGATGTTCAATTTCATCAAAAATTAGGGACATTTAGACCAAGTTGGAGCTTGGCAAAATAATTGTTTTGTGGCTTGTTCATTGGATGTGTAAAAGCCATCCCATGGAATAATGAATAATGTCTTCTATAAGAGAGTTCTGGATCACTTTTAGAGAATGATTTAGGACAACTCACTAAATTGTTACTAATTCTTCATTTACAAACCTTAAAGTTAAACTACATATCCATCATGTCTTAAAAATAAAACACACAGTAGACTGGAGAGGTAGTACAGTGGGTTGGATGTTTGCCTTGCACACAGCTGACCTGGGTTAGATCCCTGGCATACCATATGGTTCTCGAGCACTGCCAGGAGTGATCTCTGTGCAGAGCCAGGGGTAAGTCCTGAGAACCTCTGGATGTGTCCCCAAAAACCAAAACATGTTTTAAAGTTTAAAAATAAAACACATATTAATACAACTGTAAATCATGTTACTCAAAAAATATATAATTTATACATTTAAAAATTAAGTCACATAGGTTACAATTATGACAAAATGATGCTATTAAATGCCAGTCATACTAAATTCTATTTTTAAAATGTATTAGAAGCTCTTTGTAAGCTTCAAGACAAAAGTGAATGTCTGAGCTTATCAACCGAGGTTCTTATGAAGTCTTCCCCAAATTCCCTCTTTTTTTTCAAATAAATATTTCATTTAGGGGCTGGAGAGATAGGGTGCATGTAGGGTGCTTGCCTTACATGCAGCTGATCTGGGTTCAATCCCTGGCATCTCATTTTTCTCCCAAGCACCATCAGGAGTAATTCCTGAATGGAGAGCCAGGAGTAACCCCTGAGCATCTCCCTATGGCCTCAAATTGCCCTTCCCCACCAAATTGTTTTCCATTTAATAAAAATAAATAAAGCACACGTGCATCTCTATACAAACAATATGAATAGTACAGTTCATACAAAATCGTATTCATCACCATCTCTGTGACTTTACAGTCTTAATATGGCTCTGTTGGGAGCCAGTGTGTCTCAGCATAAAGCACACTGTTTGTATGTATGAGACCTGGGTTCGATCCCCAGAACCATCATAAATCAATAAAATATGCTGAATAAATAAGTGAATGAAATAAGGACTCTCTTATATACATATTACCTGCAGCCCTTTCATAATACCCTTTTGGATTAAACAGAATGGCAGGAGGTTGAAGGGTCTTCAGTTGCTGCAGACATATCTCTGCCCTCAGCAATGCTTCTATCCTGCCCGAAATTTCCATCTTGTCCTTTGTCTTCCGAGACACTCTTCTTCACAAAGCACAACATACTTCTTATACAGCATCCAAAGTATGTACGCATTTCTCTAAGACCTCTACTAGGAACACAGCCTACTCAGTTAAGTAGTTCCTAGATGTGGACACTGAGTGCTTTATCTGATTTTGATCCTTCAGTTTCTGCAGCTCTTAGGAAGTTCAGTTGCCTGTGGAAGTGACATGGTTCCTAAGGGCAGATCCTGACCCTTAATGTGTATAGTACAACTTCAGTTCAGCACCCCTTAACAGCCATTATAAATTCCAGAACCATAAATTCTTTCAAGAATAAGCAACCTCAGTACAGAGATAGATAGACAGACAGACACACACACCACACACATACACAGAGAGAGAGAGAGAGAGAGAGAGAGAGAGAGAGAGAGAGAATCATTCCCTATAAATGTATCTGACTTGGACTCCATTCAATTCAGATTACATTCCAAATACCAATAGATGGCTTTACCTATGAGGTGCCATTGAGTGGATCATGAAGAGTCAGTCCAATTTATTTTGGAGTCCTGGGTTTATTTTTGGAATTCAGATGCAGGGAATGGACTATTTCCATTGGGCACAGTGAGCAAGGTAATTAGAAACCACATACGCCATTGAGAGTCAAACCCAGTAGACACTGGTGTGATTCTGATGGTCAACTTCCCTTGACCTGCTGGCTATAAATTAAAGACAATCGCCAGGATGCATACTCTGTGCTCTGACAGAAAGTGGAGATTTTCTTAGAAAGAAAAAGAATTAAAAAATGGGACTACCTCAAACAAAAAAGTGTCTACTCTAAAACAAGACATCTTAAACAAAAAGGTATCCTACTGAATGGGAGAAAATATTCACACATCACACATCTAACAAAGGGGTACTATTCAAGATATGCAAAGCACCTACAAAACTCAACTACAACAAAACAAACAACCCAATCCAATAACTAGGAGAAAAGTATGAGAGGCACTTCTCTGAAGACATCTGGATGGCAAATAGGCACAGGGAAAACTACTGGCTATCAGGGCAATGCAAACTAAAACAGCGTTAGACTACCAACACTACTGATAATATTCCAGATCAAAAAGACTAGAAACAACAAGTGCTAGCAGAGACCCCTTGACCACTGTTTCAAAGGGAATGTGAACTGGCTCGTCCTATGGAAAACATTCTGGAGAGTTCTCAAAAATGAAAATAGAATTGTCATATGATCCAGAGTTTCAGCTTTTAGGTATCCATCCCATGAATATAAAAAATGAGCTTGTAAAAGATACACACAAACATATATATCCACTGCAGCACTATTTAAACTACCTTAGATCTGCAAGCATCCTAAATGCCCCTAAACAGATGAGTGGATTAAAAAAGAAAATTCCCTATACACACAATAAAACATTATGTAGCTATAGGAAAATATAAAATCTTCCCCTTTACTACCCCATGGATGAAACAGGTAGGAGTTATGTGAAGTGCAATAAATCAGAAAGAGACAAATACTGGATAACCTTACACAGATGTCTAAAGAAATAAAGCAAAGTAATAGATAATATCCAGCGAATACAAACTTTTAAAAATCTAACCTCCGAACCGAGGTTTCCAAAGGACACGGAGGGGCTGGAAAGTGGACAGGAAGGTTTTCTCTCCCTTGGTAGTGGACATGGTGTGGTGATAAGGACATTATCATTCTTATAGGCCACTATTACCACAGTCAACTGAAAATACATGGGGCAGGCTGGACTGATACTACGAAAGTGAGGGCACTTGTCTTGAATGCAGCCGACCCAGGTTCAATCCCCAGCATCTCTTATATTCCTCCAAGCACTGCCAGGAGCAATTCCTGGGTGCAGAGCCAGGAGTAAACCCCTAAGCACCACCAGGTGTGGCCAAAAAAGTTAAAAATACATGGGTCTAGAGCAGCAGTAAAGTAGTAAGGTGCTTGTCTTGCAAGCAGCTAACAGGGATTTTTTTCCTGGGTCCCAATCCCCACAGGAATGATCCCTGAGCAGAGAGCCGGGAGTAAGCCTTGAGCACTGACAGGTAAAACACAAACCAAAAAAAATTTTAAATACAATAAAATGATTTCAAGCTATTCATCAAAAATAAAATGACCCAAAAGTTAATATTCAATGAATTGATGTATAACCTTGAGATGAAATGTAGGACAGACTGATATGACACTCTCCAGATTATCCTAATTAAATATATTCATTATCATGCTACCATGTCAGTTTTGTATATAACAGAGTTTTAGGAATTCTACATTAAATCCTAATCAATAAAAGATCTATATGTATGAATGACCAAAGTTTTTATTTAGGGTTGAGCTAAGAATCTGTCTTCAGAATTTAGGCCTATGCTGAGTTTCTTCCCAACTGGGAACTTTATTTTTCTTTCTTTCTGCTTTCCAATAAATCTTTTTATTTTAGACAGAGAGAGAGGGAGAGAAAGAACTTGGCTTTGGTGATTTCTTATTTTGATTATAGGTTCCTGCCTTAAATTACCACTTCAACTCTATCTCTAAATAAAAGAAATATGGGTGCCCATTGATTTAATTCAGGCCAGGAAAATTCTAGAACTTAGTTAACATCTATGACTTACTTCTTTAAATTTTTTTTATTGAATCACCATGAGATATAAAGTTACAAAATTGTTCATGATCAAGTCTCAGTCATACAATGTTCCAACACTCATCCTTTCATCAGTGCATATTTCCTGTCACAAATGTCCCCAGTTTCCCTCCCAACCACCTCCCCACACAGCCTACTTCTAAAGCACACACTTCTCTCTCTCTGTCTCTGTCTCTGTCTGACTCTCTGTCTCTGTCTCTCTCTGTATCTCTCTCTCTTTCTCTCTCTCTCTCATTTTCTTTTTAGGCACTGGGTCTGCAATACTGTTACTGCCTTCCCTTCTGATCTGCCACAGTAAAGAAGGACTCAACAGTCCTCACGTCATAATTTCTCAAGGACTCCCTAACTCAGGCACTATCATGAATGCAGAACATGAGAGGAGTCTAAAAATTTGAGAGAATGGAGTATAAGACATTTTGTTCTGAGCATTCTATGAACATCGTTTGTAACAAAAATCATCACAGTGTATATTATCCATTATATGACATGATTCTGGATGCATTCCATTCCTCATGATGGTTAATTTTGTGTGTAAAGTTGACTGGGTCACAAGATACCCAGATATTTGGCTAAATATTATTTCTGAACGCTCTGCAAGACTGTTTCTGGAAGAGATTAACATTTGGGCTGGCAGATTGGTTAAAGCACATGCCCTCACCAGGATGGTTAGGCCTCCTCCCGTCCAGATGAGGGGCTGTCAAGAGCCAAAAACGGAGCTGCCAGTCTTCTTCCCTCAGACAGGAACTCACATTCCCGCTGCTCGCGTATCAAGCATGAGGGCCAACTCCTCATAATCCATCTCATTTTATGTTCCTCCTACTGTGAAAGTGAGGTAGAATCTATGTGTCTTAAGCTCCTGAGACAGAGATCCCAAGGGAATATTTGTCTATCTGATGTTTTAATTCTGTTAAAGAAGTATAACAAGGGACAGAGAGATAAAACATGAATGAAGTGAGGTGCTTGCCTTACATGCTGCCAATCCCCACTTGTTCCTAGACACCCGTGTGTGGCCCCACAAGCACCAAGAAAAATGATCCTTGTGTACAGAGTCAGAAGCAATCCCTGACCACTGCCAGGTGTGCTCCCACCCAAAACAAATTGCAGCACTGTAGCACTGTCATTCCATTGTTCATCCATTTGCTCGAGTGGGCGCCAGTAATGTCTTCATTGTGAGACTTGCTGTTACTGTTTTTGGCATATCAAATACGCCACGGGGAGTTTGCCAGGCTCTGCTGTGCGGCAGGATGCTCCCAGTAGCTTGCCGGGCTCTCCAAGAGGGGTGGAGGAGTTGAACCCTGGTCAGATGCGTGCAAGGCAAACACCTTACCTGCTTTGCTATCATTCCAGCCCACCCAAAACAAACAAACAAAAAAATGTATAACATAAAATATGTGATATGTTGTGTATAATCTTGGTTCTGTTTTATGAAGAATTTTAAAGCATTGGGAAATTGCGCCTCATTTTTCTATCAAGTCATAAAGCATTCCTCATTCTGAGGGCACTCCATCAGCCTCTGCTAAACTAGTCCTGCCCCCTGTTCAAGAACCTGGTAGAGATCCCTTATCTTGGGCCAGCTCTGCCCAGTCAACATAATGAGAGGGGAAGGGAGGAAAAGAGGCAGGGTTCTGGAAACAATAATTTCTTCCTGTTAAAAAAGGGCATAAGGAGACATTTCCTTTCCTGGCTCTGCCTACTGAATGCAATTGTGTAATCACAGCCCGTGTTTCTGGGAGAATGCCAAGAAAATCATGGCCACCCCCCCCCCCACCAGGCTGTCCTGGGCCGCTAACCCAACCTTAGCACAGGCCTGGCTGGAGTCAGCGGGAAACTCCTGCATCAGCCCCAGAGCATTCAAGACTCCCCAGATAAACTTCCATAGTAGCAAAGATATTCAGAAGATATTCTAAGATAATTGTAAGGATACTCTGTTACAAAGCAGTTATTTTTGACTTCACTTCTCTTGTGACCCATGCCATGACACATCTGCCTGGACTTTTTGCCTTTTCCCATATGATTTCCCATATGACCAGGTGTAGAACAGAAGCTTTTACAATGAAATTTCTGAGAAACACAGCAGGGCTACCAAAGCAGAAGGTAAAAAGAACTGTATATTTTCTCTACGAGTGTGTGTGAGTGCACCTATCCATTTTTTCATGCATGCACAAAGGTGCGTGTTTTTCTCTCTTACTTTAATAACCAATAACACATCCAAAAGAACAAAAGTCATTGGTGTTGGCATGGATGTGGGGAGAAGGTCCTTCACTGCTGGTGGGAATGCCAACTGGTTCAGGCCTTTTGGAAAACAATATGAACATTTCTTAAAAAATTAGAAATTGAGCTCCGATTTGACCCAGCAATACCACTTCTGGGAATATATCCCAGAGATGCAAAAAATTACAGTAGAAATAATACCTGCACTTGTATGTTTATTACAGCACTATTTATAATAGCCAGAATCTGTTCCACCAAAACAGATAACTGGTTAAAGAAACTCTGGTACATCTACACAATGGAATACTATGCAGCTGTTAGAAAAGAAGTCATGAAATTTGCATATAAGTGGATCAACAGGGAGAGTATCAAGCTAAGTGAAATGAGTCAGAGAGAGGGGGACAGGTATAGAATGACTGCATTCATTTGTGGAATATAAAGTAACAGAATGGGAGACTGACATCCAAAAATAGTAGGACAGGAGATTTGATCCATGGCTTGGAAGCCGGCCTCACGTGCTGGGGGAAAAGGCAACTAAGATAGAGAAGAAACCACCAAGTAAAGGATGCTTGGAGGGCTAGCTCAGGATGGGAGATGCGTGCTGAAAGTACAGTATGGACGGAACATGATGACCACTTAGTACTCGTATTGCAAACCATAACACCCAAAAGGAGAGAGAGAGAGAGAGAGAGAGAGAGAGAGAGAGAGAGAGAGAGAGAGTGTTAAAGAGAAAGCACATGCGACAGGGGGAGGGGGGGG
>JAOXYA010000018.1:36082099-36093486 GCA_028565675.1 Sorex palustris
CGTGGCGTACCCAATATGCCAAATACCAGTAAAAATGATGGGTCTCATTCTCCTAAAGAGCCTTGAATATAATCTCATAGCTAGGATGAAAGAGACATTACTGGGGCCTGCTCGAGTCAATCGACGAATAACAGGATGATTTGTGATTTGTGATTTGTGATCCACATACTCACTAGAGTTCAGTAACATGTTGAGTTTTTCAGGAAACTTATTATTTCTCTAGATTTTAATCAGCATGGGAAGTTAGAGGTAGATCAATTATAAGTCACTTGATCACAGCACACACACACACACACACACACACACACACACACACACACACACAGTAACTTTCCTATCAAGCATGGTGAAAGGAAGAGGCAGGAATGCCTTCTGCAAGAAGTAGTTCCATATATGAGTTTTAAAGGATTCCTAATCCTATGAGCACATACAGCAAAAAGAACACTTCTCAATCTAAAGACTAGTTTTGGGGGTTTCTCTAGGGGGACCACATCATATGGTGTACAGGGAGGCTCCTGGCACAGTGCTCTGGGGTCCAATGCTGCCAGGGATCAAACCCAAGGTGCCACATGCAGAGCATGTGTTCTGGTCTTCTGAGCTATCTCCCTGGTCCACAACAGAATCATTTTAAAGTTTTCCAGATGAATAATTCAATCATCCCATAAATTCAATTCCCAAGATAGCTGAGACAAACATTCTCAATAGAAAACGCACAGCAGTGTTCTTTCTACTCAATACTAACCACTGAGCATAGTTAAGTCAACAACACTGAAACCAGGGAAGTAGCAATTGTCTTTAGCAATGCTAACAATTGAACGTTTTGTTTTCTTTTGAAACTCTTTTTTTGCCTATAGGGAAGCAAAAAGTCTGCCAGGCCAGAAATAGGCCCTTGAGGAATGTTTCATTTGTGAGCGATGGGGAAGGGAATGAGAAGGGAGAGTGTTTCAAAGGCAGAATGGAAATCACCTTTGAAAAAGAAATATTTACATGTAAATGTCTCCCTTCAAGAGATCTCACAAGAATATGCTTGCCAGTGGAGTAAGTGTACAGACACCATTTCCTGTGCTGTTTTAGTTCACTTTCCTAAATTCCCTTTCTTCTTCCCAAAGTCCTCCGTGTTAGCTAAGCAATCTATTGATTCGTTGAGGATTTGGTCACATATGGTGGGGGTCGGGGGCTATTCCTGGCTCTGTCTGTGCTCAGAAGTGCTCCCTGGCTTGCTCAGGAACCCATTAGTCAGGTAAAGACTGCCACAGAAGCATCTAAAGCAAGCAGCCCACCTCCCCAACACTCTCTCCAGCCCAGGGTAATGGACAGAAGGTGGTAATGCAATGGTTTAAAAGGGGATGCCCAGATCACCCTTGGCCCCAGAATATGGGGAGAAGGAAAGAAACAGATTGAAGGGAAAGAGTGGAAGAGATAGATGAGAAGCAACGAGAGTAGCGGTCAAGGGAATTTAGGCATGTTGGTGGTGCTGAGGAATGACAGCAAATATACCCAAACCAAAGAATCAGCAACACTGAAATCCTGAGACCCAAACTTTAATAACCAAAATTAAAAGATGTCTGTCAAGAGGACAGGCCAGGGCTAGGGCTGGGTGGTGATGGGAGACCTGGAGGGTGGGGGGTGGAGGGAAGGTAGGAGAGGGAGCCTGGGAACACTGGTGGAGGGAAATTGACACTGGTGGTGGATCGGTGATGGGACATTCTATGTCAAAAACCCAACTATGTCTAATGTTGTGACTCATGGTACTTTAATAAAATAAAATTTAGAAAAAATAAAATCAGGTTGATCAACTATTCAGCTCTGCTGTGTCCCTCTCATGATGAATGTATGTTATTAATATATTTCTCTTTATTCTTTCTCTTACCAACGTGCCTCAAGCTTGTTTGACTGTTTTCCTTTGTTATTTGAAGAACCCAGGGGGGGTAGAATATGAATTCTCTTGCATCTAAATACATCAATATTAAGATGCAATTACATATTTAAAAGTATAAAACTGCAAGTCAGAATATCCTCAGAAGAAAATGTCTGTCCAGAGAATCTTCGTATTCAGTAAAATGCCCTAGTGTAAGAAGGGTTCATCAAAAATGTAATAGGGTTTGCATAAGCTTCTTTCAGATATGATAAAGATCATGGGTACTGATTTTCCCTAATTTATTTCTTTAAAAAGTATATTAAGACCTACGATGTGAGAAAATTATATTGACAACACTGAGCATGTGATAGGATGAACAATAAATAAATACAAAAAAAGACAAGACAGAAAATCTCAGTAAACTGTAATGAAACGAATGCAAAGTAGTAAAAACCAAACAGATGTGATGGATATTTCACCACAATGACTGATCCTCAGTGACTTTTGGTATCAACTCATCTGTTTTGTTTGTTTGTTTGGGGGCCACATGTATTGATGCTCAGGTGTTACTCCTAGCTCTGTGCTCAGAAATCATTCCTGGCAGTGCTTAAAGGTCCATATAGGATGTCTGGGATTGAAACCAGGTCATCAAGCGTCCTTCCCACTGTACTATTGCTCTGGCCCTGTACCAATGATTTCTATCGAAAGTAATACCTCTTATATTTAGGCGAGCCCAACAGACACATCGAGCTGCTTGTCATTCCCTCCTGCTTGAATGACCAAGATCTCAAAGAAAATGCCCAGAACACACCCTGACCTAAGCATGTATCAAGGGAAAGAATATTCGAACTGGGAATGTACCTTCATGGAAGCACCTTGTACACATGAGGCCCTGGGATTCTATCCATGGGATGTGTTGCAGGGTGTTGTGGGGGGAGGTAATATTTGTCAAATCAATCAAGTAGGGAGTGACTGCCATACCTTATCTTCCCCTGGGGTTGAACCAAGTCCGAACACCAAACTCTTCAAAAGAAACCCCATGTTCCCACAGCCGCCATCTCCACTGCCTTTCCCCTGTCCCCAATACAATAGCACTGCATCTTTATTCTTTTTGTTTTGGGGTCACACCCAGTGATGCTCAGGGGTTCCTCCTGACCCTGCACTCAGGAGTAACTCCTAGTGGTGCTCAGGGAACTAGATGAGATGCTGAGACCAAACCCGGATTGGCTGCACCCAAGGTACTATTTGCCTGGGCCCCAGCACTACTCCAGAACACTGTGAGGCTTCTGATTTTGTTTTTGTGCCATATCTGGCAGTACCCAGGGCTTACTCCTACTCTGTGCTCAGGATCATTCCTGGCACGACTAGAGAGGCCACATGGGTACTAGATCAAATCCAAGTCAGCAGCATGCAAGACAAATGCCTTAGCACTTGTACTATTGCTCTAGGCCTCTGGAAGCATCTAGAAAGGATGTTTTTCAAAATGGAGATGTAGCCAGTCACCTGTATTGGGGTGCCCAGAGCCCCCAGCTGCTACCACCAGGTACAATTTCCAGGGATTCCAGAGCTCAGGCAAGTCTCCCCCACTGTTATGTAGGCAATGGGTGCAGAAACAGACTGGTATCAACTCATCTCAACGAAGTAGCCCCACAAACACTCCCAAACATCTCTGAACAATGCAATTATTCAATAGCAAGAGATACTAGAAGATTAAAGAAACTGGAGCACAAGGACGCTGAGGGTTCCCCATGTTAGAGTTGGTTCTCTTGATCTTTTGGGGAGAAAAATTAAATCTGAAAGTTCTCTAAGCATCCTCAATGGAAATTTTCAGAGGAAAACAAACACTCATACTCAGTTGAGTTGTATCAGTGAGGAAGTGTACTCTAATGAAAACGGTCATTATTGTCACAGACATTTGTCTAGTGATAATTTTATCTGCATTCTCATTGTTATAATTTTATTAGCATACAGATGCTCCTCATGCTGTCGCAAAATTCTGCGACCTAATTTCTATGGCTGGAGAAGACCCACAGAAATCTGTAGAAAACCCAGGCTTCTCTATTTCCAACAGAGTTGAAAAACATTTCAAGGATATTCATTTTCATCCTTGGTCCCAAGCAGTTTAGAATATTCAACAGTGCCTGTTGGGCAGGAGTGTTGGTATAATGGGGAAGGTGTCTGCCTAGCATACAACTGACCCAGGTTCAATCCCGGCACCTCATATGATTCCCTGAGCTTGCCAGGAATGATCTCTGAATGAAAAACCAGGAGTAAGCCCTGAGCAGTTGGGGGTGGGGGGAGCGTGTGCAAAAACAAAGCCCTCAAAACTACCTATCGGCTTCTCTAACATGACCAAATTCTTTTGCTTTACCTTGTATCATTTAATGGAGTCTGGGGGCATACGGAATTTAGAATACAATATTTAGTAGCTAAAGGTTCCCATCTAATCTTCATTGTAAAATCAAGACCAATCACTTTGATTCCTTGACCTTGACGGACTGGAAATAATGATAAACACCCCTTCCACAATCCCTGTGGAAACAAATGAGATAAATTACTGAAATGCTTTCTAGTCTCCAAAGCAATTTCATAGATACCTTGGAGAAGCCTCCCAAGGGCTGGAAAAAGAGAGAGGCACATTTGCAAATACATACTGGAATAATTCCCCATCTAAAGAGCTGTTTCAAATCCATGGTTTTGAAACCAGAGGGAAGTAAAAACAGCTTATGTTTTTAGGAGCTGGTACTAAACCGTCTCAGGTAAACGACTTCCCAAAACTCAATTAAAAGTTCATAACATTTGGGGGCTGGAACGAGAGTACAGTGCGTAGATCACTTGCCTTCATGTAGCCATTCATTTTCTATCCCCGGCACCCCATAATCCCCCAAGCCTGCCTAGAGTGATCCCTGAGCACAGAGCGAGGAATAAAAACTGAGGACTGCCAGGTGTGGCCCAAAGACCAAAAAAAAAAAAACCCTAAAAATAAAAGTTCATATGGTCTAAAAAATTCAGAGACATTTCCCTTTGCACTTTCCCCAATATAGAATATATTAACTCATTACTGCTATGGGTATTATAAACATTGGACAACTGGCTAATTTGTCAGATTATTGCCTAGTCAAAGTTAATATGGCCTTGAAAGAATTAAATGACACAAAAATTTTCTTTGAAAGATCTAGTTTTGATCACTGAATCTATAACTGTTACAGTGTGTGTGTGTGTGTGTGTGTGTGTGTGTGTGTGTGTGTGTGTGTAGGGGTGCTGTTAGATTTGTTGGTTGGTTGGGTAACACCTAACTATGCTCATGGCTTACGTCTCTATGCTCAGGGATCATCCTGGCCATGAGAGAGGGATTCATATGCATTGTTGGGAATTGGATCCCGGTCTGTGGTACACAGGGCAAGCACGTTACCTGCTGGACTATCTCCCCAGCCCCTGCTGTTCCTGTTTTTAAGGGTTTACTAAATAGAACTTGACTTCCCTCTTCCACTAGATTTCCTACACTGAATGACCAAGCCTTATCTCACTGTAGGTTGATGGTGCCTATATTTCAGCAGATGCTCCCGTGGACAGACAGTGTCACAACAGGATGAAAATAAGATGAGTGCTGCATTGCCCCCTAAAGCTTTACTGTGTAGCCAGAGAGAAGGGACAGAGGTTAGAGTGTTTGTCTTGCATATATATGGCCAACTCAGTTCGATACCTGGCAATGCCTATGGTCCTCCAAGCACTGCTCAAAGTAATCTCTGAGCACAGAGCCAGGAATAAGCCCTGAGCACTGCTGGATCAAAGGAAAGCTTCATTGGGAAGGCAAGTCACTCATTCACAGCCAATCTCGGTGGGACCGGAAGTAGAGTCCTGCCAGGCCCTGGACACCCAGCAGTTGCTGGCACTGATTGCCAATGAAGACTTGGTTTTGAGATGGGCTTCATTACTTCTTTTCTCTGAACAGCTACTTCCCAGTCACTGCTACTCTTGAGACTGAGGTAGATTAGGGCTGCAATAAATGAAACGGGAGGCTGTAACGGGAACACTGGTGAGAATGCCAATGCAGCCCACAGGACTTCTGAGGTGATGAGTCCCCCCCCCACCTGCCTTGGGTACCAGCCACGTTCCAAGCTTCTCACTTTGCATCTGTGAAATGAAATTGGGACTGTCTCCCTGGATGTCACAAGTTAAGCAAAGGAGCACGGTGGAGTTCTCAGGAAGGAAAGGTCACTTAGCAAGTCCTCAGTGATCTCTAACTGACATTGTTCATTAAAACTCACTTGGGAAGGGAATGTACCTGCCACAGAGGCGGGGAGAAGGGGGCTGGGGATGGATGGGAGGGATACTGGGATCACTGGTAGTAAATGAGCACTGGTGGAGTGATGAGTACT
The DNA here is from genome assembly GCA_028565675.1 of Sorex palustris. Taxonomy (NCBI): domain Eukaryota; kingdom Metazoa; phylum Chordata; class Mammalia; order Eulipotyphla; family Soricidae; genus Sorex; species Sorex palustris. The sequence goes on from JAOXYA010000018.1 coordinate 36,088,337, forward strand.
CAATCGTTGTATGACTGAAAAGTAAGCATGAAAGTTTGTAAGTCTGTAACTGTATAACTCACGGTGATACATTTAAAATTTTTTTTTAATTTAAAAAAAAAACAACCTCATTTGGGGAGTATAGTCAGACCCAAGTAGGAGCACTTGGCTTGCATGGGTGAGGTTCCCAGCATTACAAAAATAAAACAAAATAGCCAAGAATATAATAAACCTGGTTAACAAGCCAAGCCTTGCAAACACCCAGGAACAATCAGTTATGTTTCATGAGTTGCACTATCTTTAGGAGATATAAGCAGAACATTAATTCAGTTCTTTATGCTGGAGGACAAGAAATATTCTTATTCCCCAGACCTCTAAATTTTTTCTTTACACCATGCTCCTAGCACTTAGGAGCACTTGTTTCTTATAGTCCACATGTTGGTATCTGGCCTGTTCTTCCTGAGATCTAAGATCCATCTAACAGCTAGAACACATGACCTGGCCATAGTCTGTGGACATAGCTCAGACATGCCCACAAGTAGGTTGAAATAGTCACTGAGACTTCAAGAGGCCCCCATGCATAGATAAGCAATCTTCCCCCCCCCCACCCCACCTCTCCACCTTGCCAGAGAGTGAAGTTCCACATAGCCAGAAGGTCAATCCACAAATATAAGAAAAATTCCGGATATTTTTCCCTGGAAATTGTGATTCCCTTTCTGCTGCTCCATCTGCTTCAAAAATGCAGAAAAGGAATTTACCACAGAAAGGGTAGCAAACAAAAAATGTTTTAATAACATTTCTACACATTGCTCAGGGCTTCTAAAGTTACAATTATGAGTTCATGCAGTGTTAACAACTGGTTTTCATTTGGTGATGGGTTTTGAATTCAAAGAGGAATTGATAGAATGGTCACATCTAATGCATCATCCGAATAAGAGATTTATGCTCCAGAAACAGGCTTCCCTGCTCCAGGCGTGGAACAGGCACGGTCTGGAGCGTGTGTTCCTAGTTCATTGCTTAGGAAAGCCTAGAAATGATTCCTGTATGATTTCACATCAGAAGTACTGCAGTTGTCTGTCTTTGGGGGTATTAACTAACCTAAGCAAAAGGGTTCTAGTCTCCTCCGCTGGAATGGCTCAAGAAGGACCTGAGCTGGCCTTCCTGAACCATTCCATGATCTCACATGCAGAACCCACAGGCTACAAACTCATTTATTTCCATGAAATAAATGCTATAAGAATTGGAATAAAGGAGATTTTCAGGGACACTTAGGAAATGTCTCTAAATTCAAAGAAATATCTCCCAAAGGTCTGCGGCTACTCCCCTCAGTTACCTATTTGATTGCTGTTTTCAAAAACATTTGCATCCATTAGCTTTTCCAGGAATTGCAGGCTCTGGCCAAGACTGACATTAGAGACACACACTTCTCTGAGTCCACATCTCACCTATCACCTTCATACTTGGCACAGAAAGAGAAGTGGGGTCTCCCCCCTTGAGAATTCGCACTTATGATCTTGTTCTGACATCACTGGTCTGTCTCATTTCTTTCCTCAGAACAAGCCTGATTTTATCTTAATAATGCAGTGAGCACATTTCTGTAACTAGAACCCAGAACAAAGCTGCATTCTGGACAAGTCAGCTGATATGGACTTTACGATCAGATGGAAGAATAATTGCCCTGTCTGGACTAAATCACAGCACATCATAATTTTGAGGGAAATATGGTCCTTATTTGGTTCTAGTCAATATGCAGCTTCTGATCAAATATCACTATCCAACAGAACCAATTCAAACACTGACACATAGACTGAAAACATTTAATCCAGACATTCAACTCCAGCACAAAGCCTGTTTTAAGGCTGAGTGACATAGATATTTTATGGTAATAAACAGAAGTAAGACTAAGGGCACAGGTAGAGTCAGTACCCACAACAGCACTGAAAATAAGGACAATTATTTCTTAAACCTGATTCTTTGATCGAGAAGCTATACCCCACAGAAGACAGGGAAACACTGTAGATTTTCCTATTAATATCCAGATCAGATAAGGTACTGACAGCAGTGACAGAGACAGAATATGTGTATTACTGACCTCACGAAAGGCACAGAAGCACTTTTGAGCAACTCAAGGGCATAAACGCATTGAGAGGGGACATTAGCAGTATCAATTTAGAAGATTAAGAACTATACTTAAAGAAGGTTGATTGTATGTTGAAGGAGAGAAATGAAATGCTTGTAGTTGTGAACTTAAAGCCACACAGAGAGATGCTGACTTATAATGATAACAACCTGCCACTTCATGGATTATTGAACTACCTTGTTACTTCCATAAAAACATTAAGAAATTAAAATTACTGCCTGAAACACACCCACAGTAAACAATGACCCTTTATCAACCAATTTCACAGCACTTTATAGGTGCTTGATGAGGAACCCAGTGGAGGGACCTGAACAGAACGCCCCCTCCCCCACTCAAATAAAGAAATCTCTAGTCCAACATCCTTTATGCAACTGCCAATTTACCAGCTTCAAGAATTCTATTGCTCATCAGGAAACCTATCTCAGACGAGGAAGACTCTGAGAGTTTTATTTTTATGAGTTTTGTTATTTATTTAGAGTTTTATTATTAATATTATTATTTTGTTGTTGTTATTATTATTATTATTATTATTATTATTATTATTATGCGGGCTGGAGCAATAGCACAGCAGGTAAGGCATCTGCCTTGCACACGGCCCACACGTCTGACCTGAGTTTGATCCCTCTCGAAGAGCCCAGTAAACTACCGAGAGTATCTCATCCACATGGCAAAACCTGGCAAGCTACCCGTGACATATTCGATATGCCAAACACAGTAACAAGTCTCACAATGTTACTGGCCTGCTCAAGCAAATCAATGAACAACAGGAGGACAGTGACAGTGACAGTGATTGTTATGCATTCTTCAGAATGACTCCAGTCTGTCTGCAACCCACAGAAACTGAATCTTCATCCTAACAGCTTTCATTTTTGATACCTCAAGCTTGTAAGTTTCATGTCTTCCCTTCAATATGCAGAGAAGATGTTCTATCTTTCTAATGCATCCCTAACGTGATACTTGAGGTTCAGAGATTCCACCAGCCAAGTAGAGCAATTCAAGCCGTCTCCAGATTCACTATAGATAAAGGCTAAAGGCAAGGCAGCAAGGCAACCAAGATTCAGGGAAAAATAAAAAGGCACCTTAAAAGTTCATCTCTTTCCAGGAGGGGCAGGAGTTAAGGCGTTTTACTTAAGCTGATTCCCAAAGGGGAAGAAAAGTTGCTTCTCTTTCTTTCCTGCCCCCCACCATTTTAAAAATGCAAAATGATTCCCCAAATATCTGAAAACATCTTACTGCCAGACCAAAGACAGCATTGTCTGCAGCACCAATCCTTTGATTTGAACTGAACAGTGGAACCAGTATCATTTATCTTTTGCATTTCATCAAAATGAAATCAGTTACTGGCAGCAAAAAGCCTATGTCTATTTCAGAATTGCAAAGGTACTCGGAGGCATTTCCAGGCCAATATATACGGATCCAGTAAGTCAGGCATTACTAACCCCTGGTCACATCATGAAAATCAAGTCCTAGACCCCAGTACATCACCAAATCAGTCCCAAAGCATCTGGTGCAATTGAAGGAAACATATAATCAAAGATCTAAGGATATATATATATATATATATATATATATTATTCAACTACATCCAGTGGCCATTTGCTCCAATGAGCTATATTTACAGAGCACTGATGATGTCACTCTGGCATTAAATAATGATCCCACCCCAATCCTTGCTCTAACACAGAGGTTCAGAGTAGCAGCCAACATACAACCTAGATGCTCAAGAGTTACTCTTTCTTCCTTTTTCTAAGTGGCAACTTTTCAGTCAGGCTAATGGTAACTGTTGTAGTTAAAACTGCAGCACTCTTTTTCGCATCCTAAAGATATACTCCCAGAAGTGGTATTGTGGGGTCATATGGAAGCTCAATTTCTAGTTTTTGAAGCACTGTCCACATTGTTTTCCAGAATGGCTGAACTAGTGGGCATTCCCACCAACAGTGAAAGAGTGTTCCTTTTTCCCCCACATCCACACCAGCAGGTTGCTTTTTGTTCTTTTGAAAGCTGGAATAGAGAAGGGATCACTAAGAAAAAGATGGCTGGCGGAATCGGCCAGGATGGAGATGTGTGCAGAAAGTAGATAAAGGACCAAACATGATAACCTCTCAGGGTCTGTATTGCAAATCATCATGCCCAAAAGTAGAGAGAGATTATGGGAAATCATGTCTGCCATGGAGGCAGGGGGAGGGTGGGAAAGGAGGGGTATACTGGGGATATTGGTGGTGGGGAATGTGCACTGGTGGAGAGATGGGTGTTTGATCATTGTTTGATTGTAACCCAAACATGAAACCTTGTAACTATCTCATGGAGATTCAATAAAATTAAAAATTAAATAAATAAATAAAAATAAACCAGGAAAAAAAACTGCACCACTCTCTTCCTTCCAGCTCCCGATAATCCCCAAAACACATTTTTAAAAATTGAGGACCGTGACCCCTCAGAACATACCACATGGTTTACTAAATTACTGTTTGTGAGTACATGTATTTTATCATTCCATTTCTCTTTCACTGACTCTCTTTCTCTCACTCTCTTGGTCTAACTCCCTTGCGCTCTCTCTCAACTCTTGCTCTCTCTCATGCTCCCTCTCTCTCTTTCTCTATCGCTCTGTCTCCCTCGGGCGCATGCATGCGCGTGTGTGTGCGCGCACACACACACACACACACACACACACAAATTCACAGAGGTAGTATCTTTATCTGCTCTGCTGTTCTGCCAAAGAATCTAGAAGAGTTCCTGGCACTGATTAGGAAATAAGAAGTCATGGTTAACTAGCTGAATGGATGGAAAAGTGCCTCCTGTGTCAGCAGAGATAGGACAGGGGTGAAGGTGATTTCCGTGCATGTGGCCAACCCCAGTTTGATTGTTGGCACTACACGGGGTCCTGCCAGCCCTACCAGGAGTGATCTCTTGACACAGATAGAAGAGTAAGTCCCGTCCTTTCCCGCCGCCGATCCTCCACCGCAGCCGCGCGCGCCCTTCCCCGCCGCCGCCGACCCCCAGCCCAGAGCCACCTCCGTGGGACCCCCGCCCG
>JAOXYA010000018.1:36167859-36180306 GCA_028565675.1 Sorex palustris
TTAGAAGTACAATAAAATTTAAAATAAATCAGCGTAGTGATTAAGAAGCATGGTTCAAGAACATTTATTTATAAGCACTAAACATACAGATGAAAAACAGAATCCTGAAGAATATTTAATTGCAGCGTGTTTCTTAAGGATAAATTCAAACCTATAAATAATAGCATTGATTGCATTCAGTGAGATTCAATCAACTGAATGAAAGTATTCTTGTTAAAAGTACTATGACCAATAGTAAAATACCATGGAAAGCAAGCAAATAGCTTCATAGAAATGTTTGGGAAGATAATAAATGAAGAATTTTTAAAAGAAGGAATGTGAATGATCCATGTGAATGATCAATTTATAAGTATACGTAAAAAATATTTAAACTCATTTATAATTATAGATGTAAATAGTAAATTCAATATTTCATCTACTATAGTAGGAAAGAATATCCTTTAAAGCACTGATACTACAGAGACAAGCAAAGCTATCCAACTAAGAACTAAACAATAAGCAAACTTAACAGAAAATTTGGAGAAAACAGATCAAAGAACACTCGTAGGAGGGCTGCCACTTTATATTCAGTTGAGAATGCACATTAAGCTCATAATTTTGCATTCTCTTAGGTATATAAATTACCTAGGAAAAACTTATGGTGGTTTTTAGTTCTCAAAGCAAATACTGATTCTCCATAGCTTTGAGAAAATAGAAACAAACATGCTGCAGAGTGGATGGAAATGGGAGGGTCAAATTATGCAAAATGATTGATGGGAAGAATGGATACTAGGTAGTTTTACTTATCTGTGGCATGGACAAAAAAAACATGGGAATGGACAACGTTAAATTATTACAACTATTGGATTTATTTATTTTTGAAGCAAGATAGCTTTTATTGAAACTTATTTAGAAAGCTGTGAGGGAAGAAAACAGAAGTGTGGACTCAAGAGAGAACACAGGCTTTTCCAGGGTTTAAATGGGTAAGCAAAAAAGCATAAAGAAAAGCAAGTGAGATGTGTGTTCAAGGGAAAACACAGGCTTGAAGAACAAGCCCAAAACCAACACTGAGATTACCCAGAAGTGGGTGGAGTGTCAGGTGGGGTTGGGAGCATTATGAGGTGGACTAAAATAGCAGCAGATAATTGGTGGAGGGTCTTAGACAGTTCAATGATGATGAAATGTTGTGACTATTATATACATAAAGATATATATATTTTACATATATATACCATTATACATATACATCACTACTACTATCAATGTTTCACAAAACTATAATAATGCAAACAAAATTAAAAAGATTTAAAAAAGGCATTTCCTGAATTTCATTAGTTTGTCCATGTTATTTATATTTACAAAATAAGTGAATTTTATTTATAGCATTTTAAAGAACAACTAAGTATTATTTGCTTCTATCCCAATGCAATTTTTTTCCCTGCCAGCTGGAAGACAGGTATAATGATGAACCCTATGGCCTTGAGTTTTCATCTCCCCTCTTCATTCCTACACTTTGACCTACATCATTAGATTTGTCATATATTGGAACAATAGACTCATCTTTCAATTCTTATTTGTGGTGTTGGGGTATTGTTTTTTTAATAAATGATAAAAATATTCTAAGAATACATTTTCAGAGTTAAAAGGGGACTTGTTAACTCCTCTCCCTTAATCTTTTAAATTTCCTTCATCCATATGGTCAACTAGGGAGAGGCCCAATAGAGATACTGCAGGGAGAGAGATTGGGTATGAGGGGAGCTCATAACATGCAGAGTCCCCAGAAGCCACTTGCTTCCACAATCCAAAATCCACCGCCATACTCCAAGCATGACTCCACCGTCTCAGGATGAACCTCACCAAGATATAATCTGCTGAAGATTTTGGTATGCAGGTTTTGTGACTGAAATCTTCAGGCTTTCTCGGTGTCGGGAGCTCTTCTCTCCACCTCTCTGTACTTCTGGAGGTCTTGGCAGTCACATCCACACCCAATTGAAAAGCTACTCCAGCCTTACCATCCTGATAAAAATACAGAATGCCCTGAACAAACACCACGACCTCTTAGCACCTGCTCTGCAAACCATAATGCATAAAAGGAAAAGAAGAGAGAGAGAGAGAGACCAAGAAGGAAAGTGCCACCCATAGAGGGAGGCTGGGGGTAGGGGGTCAGGGGTTGGGATGGTGGTGGGGAAATGGGAGGCATGGTGCTGGGAGGTCTGCACTGGTGAAGGGATGGATGTTGGATCATTGTATGACTGAAACCCAATTATGAACAGCTTTGTAATGGTCTATCTCATGGATATCCAATTAAAAATTTTTTAAAAAAAGTAATGTGGAGTTCATGTCCAGCTCAATCAGCTTAATCAATGGCTGAATAAATAGCCGTACTCCTGCATTATAAAAATAAAATAAAATATCTAAATAATTTATTTCCTCTTGAATTATTTGGTGGACCTCCCACGCAGTGCCCAGGGGGCCTGGGGCCTCTCCCTGTGCTAATCGGCCAATCAGGCTGGATGTTTCAATGCTTGGAACTAGAAATGTTCTTCAGTCTTGCTGGGACCACCAGTCACCCCGACTGTGCTGGGGGTGGGGGGTGGGGAGGGCTTTCAGGGAGACACTAGGTGGTGCTTGTGATGTAGACAGGCAGATAGGGAAAGCCCCTTCCCAAGGCAAGGCAGTAAATCTCCTGGGAAGCAATTGCCCTGATCTCTTGAGGAACTAACAGGCACCAGACCACCAGTCTGTGACAGACCCTGCGGAGGCGGAGGCTGGCCGCCTACAGGGATGACAGCAGAAGAAACAGAGACCAATTAAGGATCTGAAAGAGAATCACCAGAAACTCCAAAGCTGTTCCTTTGACACCCGACCAACCCCCTCCAACAGAAACTCCTGCAGAAGAAGAACATCAAAGAAGACCATCCCCACTCCCACCCCCCTTGGTAACCTCCCTAGCAACAGACTTTGGCCTAGGTAGAAGCCCCACTAGGGGGCAGGTTGGGAAACCCTAGGAAGGCTACCTGAACAAAGGAAGTGCACGAGTATGCAGCCTGAGCACGTGTGTTGCTTCTGCCTATGTGGCCAAGCATATGCGGTGGCTGAGCACATGTGTCGCCCGCATCTCCCCTCTTGAGATGTGGACTTTCATGCTTTCGTGTCTAATGCTGGGATGTGGGTAGGGGCTCTCTCCGCCCTTGGAGAAGCCCAGGTTACTCCCCACCCTCTCCCCTTTCTCTCCCTCTTAGCCTTCAAAACCTCCAAATAAAAACAGTGTAATTTCACTGCTCCTCTACTCCTGAAATTCCTTTCTGCGAGGCGAGACAAGAACCCAGTAACCCTGGGTCCCGGGTGGCAGAGGCAGATGGGGAAAAAGTGACTGTCTTTCTCCTCCCCACTTCACATGCATTGTAGTCACCCAAGAGGCCCACCGACATCACTTGGGGGTCCATTCGTGCTCGGAATCATTCCAGCACTGTGTCTTAACACCTCATTGACTCGCCTTGCATGTCGGAGGTCTTGAGCTCAATTTCGTGAAACACAGAAAAAATAATTTAATCACTCCAAAAGTGCATTCTCTGACTATAAGAGAATTAAATAGAAAAACACAAAAAGATTTTTCAAATGCTTAAAATTTTTAAAAATATACTTCTAATTAATTCATAGGGAGAAGAGGAAAAAAGTTTCTCAAACTTTTGGGATTAATTAGAAAATATTTCAAAATATTATAAACAAAGATTTTAAAGAAATTTATAGTATTAAATAATTACATGTTTTTAAAGGAACACTTGCAAATCAGTAATGTAAGTTTTTACTGTAATAACATAAAAAAAGGGGGCTGAAGCAATAGCACAGCGGGTAGGGCATTTGCCTTGCACGCGGCCGACCCGGGTTCGATTCCCAGTATCCCATAAGGTCCCCTGAGCACTGCCCAGGAGTAATTCCTGAGTCTATGAGCCAGGAGTAACCCCTGTGCATCGTCGGGCCTGACCCAAAAAGCAAAAATAAATAAATAAAATAAAATAAAATAAAATAAAATAAAAAACCATGAAAAAAGAAAAGCACACAAGTTCCATTTAAGCAGGATAATAAAATAAGACAGTTAAGAGAAGAAATAAATCTGCCAACAGAAAAATAATAAGAAAAAATTAATGAAACCAGACTTTTTACAAGGTCATAACATTGATAAGACTCTATTTGGATTTTCAAGGTGAAAAAGAGAAATGAGACTAGTTATCAGTATCAAAAGAAATTTATAGGTCCCCCAATTATTAGAAGATTCATAATTTATTATGAGCATAAATTTTAAAAACTGGAGTGAAATTAATCTAGTCCCTGAAAACTGTAAACTACCCAAACGGACTCAAAATAGAATAGAAAACCTGAAGATTACTAAAACAGAAAAAATGTTACCAGTTTTATAAGAACCAATATAGACAAGTACTGAGAAATAGAAATTTTATGATATTCATCATGAGGTTTAAAATTCTCAACAAAAAAGGGGGGGCTGGAGCAATAGCACAGTGGGTAGGGCATTTGCCTTGCATGCGGCCGACCCCGGTTCAATTCCCAGCATCCTATATGGTCCCCCAACCACCACCAGGAGTGAGTCCTGAGCGCAAAGCCAGGAGTAACCCCTGAGCATCGCCAGGTGTGACCCAAAAAGCAAAAAAAAAAAATCTCTAAACAACAGAATGATAATAACAAGAAAATAGCAGAATGATAAAAAAAAAATCAGGAAGTTGAAAATAAATTTAAGGAGGACCATCATTATTTTCCTTCTTTCATATTTATATTTCCTTAAAGTATCTTATTACTTCCATGTGAGTTTTCCTTTTCATTTTGATAAGTCCCTTATGTGTTTCTTGGGGAACTATCTCAGTGCAAATAATTCTTTAAACTATTGTTTATTGGTTTGAGGTATTTTCCTTTCAGCAATTCGTACATGTCCTGCCACTTCCTCTGGGTTGTACAACTTTGTGGAGAAATCTGCTGATAATCTCCTAGGGGATTCCTTCTACCTAACCCATTCATTGTCTTTTGTTTCTTTTAAGGTCTTCTGCTTATCTTTGATTTATGCTATTTTTTGTTTAATGTGTCTTAAAATAAAATAAAATTTTATTTTGTTTGGAACTCTTTAAGCTTCCAAGATATGGGATTTTTGACTAATATTTTTTCCAAATAAGATTTCTGCCTGTCTCTCTGGAAACCCTATAATGCAGATTTTGTTTGTCTTGATGCAGTCTTATATTGCCCATGCTTTTGTTCTCTTTTTCTTTCTTCTTTTTGGTGACTCTTTATTATTTTTTCTTTTCTTTCTTTTTTTGTTTTTTTTTCTCTTTTTTCTTTGTCCTTTTGTCATTTTAGATGGATTTTATACTTTACTTTTATACCTTTAAACTCATTGGTTTTATTTTTTTACTTCTTTTATTCTGATATTTTATTCTGCTGTTTGCGGGTTATTTTAATTTGTTTGCTTATTGGTTGGTTGGTTTAGTTTTGGGGCCACATCCAGTGGTGCTCAGGAATGACTCCTCAGTCTGCACTCTGGAATTATTCCTGAGGTGCTGACTATATGGGATACTGGAGATCAAACCTTGGTTGACTTCGTGCAATGCAAGCTCCCTACCTGCTGTGCTATCGCTCCAGCCCTCTTGATTTGTATTTTTAAGACTACTATGTTTGTTCACGGCAGAGCCTGGCAAGCTACCCGTGACGTATTCCATATGCCAAACACAGTAACAATAAGTCTCACGATGGAGACATTACTGGGCCCGCTCGAGCAAATCGATGAACAATGGGAGAACTGTGACTGTGACTGAAACTTGGAGGTATAATTGGCTTCATTAAAGGAAATTCATGAATGAGGCTGCATCCCATGCAGAAGAGAAAGACTATGGAGAAGTTGTACAAAACAGGTTTTTATAACAGAAAGAGGGTAGGACAAGGTTCCCAATTGGGGGTGGGGGGAGAGAGAGAGGAGAGGGGAGAAAGAGAGAGAGAGAGAGAGAGAGAGATTATTTTATTTCTGGCAAAGCCATTTTCCCTTAGGGGAAGACAAAGATTCTTAGCACACAGATGACCTCACTAGCTGACCGGGAAACTGCAGATTGATAGGTTTAATATTTTGTTTTGGAAGAGGCTGAAAGTGTAATTAGGTTAGGTATTAAATCTTGGTGAGACCTGGCGTAAATGATTCCACTTCAGAACTGCTGTTTCCTTTTTAGCAGAAGTCATGAAAGAATTAAAATAGCTCATGTTTTTTCTTCCATTTGCTTTCTTTTTTAAAAAGAAAAGTATTTTAACATAAGTTTCCAATGTCTAGCTACCAGATCTGCTTTGGCTAATAATGTGGATTAAGAATTTAATCAATATGCTTTTATTAGAAAGAGCTCTCTTTGAAAGATAATTCTACATTCATTCAATTACAAAAAGCCTTTTATTTAGGCATTTACCCGATGCCAGGAACTCTCCTAGCAAATGAGTTAGAAGTATGAACAATCCCTTGAAGTTCTTACTATCACGCAGTTTTCCTTCTGTCTTTCTATGATTAAAAGGAATAGAAAAGTTTTACCTCAAATTTCAAGTCCTACAGGGATTACTCTTTGAAGCACATGTATTCTAAATTATCTATGCTTCATAACCATAAACCCACTTATACCAAAAACTCACTTGTTTGCACAAATTAACTATAACAAAAAAGTAAAGTATAGAGGACAGAAGTTTGGCATAGGAACTTGGAGATTTAAAGTTTAGTTCCTCACCTCTCCTCACTTCCTAATAGCCATCTAATAATGGACAAGCCTTTGACCTCATGAATACACATTCTGTCTTTCACTGCTCTCCCATTGTTTATTGATTTTCTCGAGCGGGCCCAGTAATGTCTCCATAATGAGACTTTGTTGTTACTGTGTTTGGCATATCGAATACATCACGGGTAGCTTGCCTGGCTCTGCTGTGCGGGCGAGATACTCTCGGTAGCTTGCCAGGCTCTCCGAGAGGGGCAGAGGAATCGAACTCGGGTCGGCCATGTTGGCTGTGTGCAAGGCAAACGCCCTATCCGCTGTAAGGCATTTGCCTTGCACATGACCGACCCCGGTTTGATTCCCGGCATCCCATTCTGTCTTTACCTATGACTATTCTTTGATGAGTTGATCTACTGTCTAGATAAGTGTTTCTCAACCAGGGGTCATTTGGTCCCCTCCATTGCTCCCTCCCCAGGCTATTGCAAGGGACCCACAGGTGAAAATCACAATAATGGGGCAGGGACACAGAGCACAAGACTATGGGAGCCAATTGGTAGGCTAGGGAAATCTCGAGGAAAATACAAGTTTAGAAGGGGAACACAGCTGGAAAGTGGTTGGGGAACTTTGGTTTAGATCACAGTTCTCTGTTGCTCTGCATTTGTGTTTGGTGTTTTAACTTAGAATTGAATTCAGACATCCAGACTCTAGGGTTGGAATGATCGTACAACGGGTAGAGTGTTTGCCTTGCATACTGCCTAACGGGGTTTGATCCCCGGCATCCCATGTGGTCCTCCAAACATCACCAGGAGTAATTCCTGAGTGTAGAGCCAGGATTTAACCCCTTAGCATCGCCAGGTGTAGACCACAAAGCAAAGAAATGTATATATATGCATATATATATGCATATATATATATTAAAGCACAACGGTAGGGCATTTGCCTTGCATGCAGCCAACATGGCTGACCCAAGTTCAATTCCTCCGCCCCTCTCGGAGAGCCCGGCAAGCTACCAAGAGTATCTCGCCCGCACTCCAGAGCCTGGCAAGCTCCCCGTGATGTATTCGATATGCCAAACACAGTAACAACAAAGTCTCCAATGGAGATGTTACTGGGCCCACTCGAGCAAATCGACGAACAATGGGAGGGCCTTTCTTTTAGAACATAAGCAAGCACATGTCAAACACCATAGCTTTGCAGTAAAATCTGCCCAAGGAATCCTTGGTGCTGCAGAAGACGTAATGTGTCCTGCTTATTCCTTCCCCAATCTAATACTCATACACTTACCCTCTGAAAGGAATCTATATTAATATGGAGCGATAGCACAGCAGGTAGTGTGCTTGCCTTGCACGCAGCCAACATGGCTGACCCTAGTTCGATTCCTCTGTCCCTCTCGGAGAGCCCGGCAAGCTACTAAGAGTATCTCGCCCACGCAGCAAAGCTTGGCAAGCTACCCATGATGTATTCGATATGCCAAACACAGTAACAACTAAGTCTCACAATGGAGATGTTACTGGGCCCGCTCGAGAAAATTAATGAACAATGGCAGGACAGTGACAGTTACATTAATATGCAGATGACCAGGCTCCAAATGCTCCATGATAAATCCTGGAGTTTATTTTTTTGTGGTAGATTTTCTTGATTTCTCACTATTGAGGTGGCAGTGCATTACCCATCCCAGGTTCCCATCCTTTGGGTGGGGTCCCCATTATCACAGCCAGGTTCAGCTGTAAATCTCTAAGTTCACAATATCTCCATGGGATTCACTATGTGAAACTCATTCGAATTTCCCATCATCATTATGAGATTCAGGCAAGTCGCTGTCCTCTTGATAGGATCCCCTATGTACCACCACCCTAGCTTTGCATCATCACAATGAGTTCCACTCTGTATCTTCACTCCCGGTTCCCCTCATCAGTATGGAGTTCACTGTGTGTCACATATCCAAGGTCCCTATAATGTTCATGTGGTCCACTGTGTATCACTCAACCAAAGTACCCACCTTCATCATGGGGTCCACTATGCCTCAACCACTCCAGATCCCACATCTATCATGCAACAACCACCATAGATTTTCATCATTATTATGAAATTTGGCATGTATTATCCAGACCAAGTTTCCATCATCCATTTAGTCATCTGATCAACAGTCACTCCAGCTTCTCATGATCATCATGAAGTCCATTTTACATCAACTGGGTCAGTTTCTCATCACCACAGGGATGCCTTTTTGGATACATTATGCCTCTCTCAGCCAGGATTCCTCCATGATGATGGTGGAGTTCACTATTCATTATTAAACTCAGTTTCTTATTTCTACTGCCTCATTATGTATATCAATATTTTTTCACATTTTATTTCCTATTCTGTCTTATTTTATTTTTTTCTATGTATCTAGGCTTTTAAAAAGAGTGTTACCTTGCACATGGCCAACCTGGGTTAAATCCCGAGCACCCTATATCATCCCTTATCCTCACGTCTGCCAGGAGTGATCCCTGAGCGTAGAGCTGAGAGTAAGCCCTTGTGTACTCAGAGTGTGGCCCCAGAACAAAAAAGAAAGAAAAAGAAGAGTGTTTTAGCAAACAACTGTGTCAGGAAGATCATAATGGTATTCTTAAAGGTTTCTTCTGTGGGCAGACCTAAAACCAAGTATGACAGCAAAGTTTCCTGAAGCTTCTTTCTGCCTTCTAGAATGTTCCCCTTCCAGCTCTCTGAAGACCTTTTCATAAACCTCCTTTCCAGATTCAGAGTTTTCAGATTTTCTCCACAAAGAAAACATCCCTGTTCTCTGTCTCCGGCCCTTCCCTTGTGGCTGCGAGATTTCACTTCAAAGAGAGGACTTTCACCTTTCGAGTTATTTGGGATGGCCTCAGTGCTTGACTCAAAACTATCTCTTGTGTGTTAGCAGGTCTGAGTTTAGTGATGCAGGTTGGAGACCAGAGGTTATTTGGGACTTAATTTAATGCTTTGCCAGTCAAAGAGCAAGCTCTGCTAGGCAGGAAAGTGATTCAAACTAACTTAATGGCTAAAGTTAAAAGCGTACCTCTACCATTTAAGAGTGTCAAGATATTGCCTCACAACGATGTCACAGTCCTCAAAGGGACTGTATGTTATTAGCTGAATGTCACAGTCTGAAGCAGCTGACAGAGAACACACAGTGCTTCATAAAAACTTGACTTTTTTTTTCTCTACTTCTTCAGTCTCAGCTTTTCTCCAGTTCAAAATGAGCTTACCAAACATGAAGAAAATATTCCAGATGCTATTGTGCTGTTATTCAAGAAAATGTCACTTTTATCTGGTCTGTATTATTGGCTTTCCATTTTTAAATATGAATAAGCATCTTATTTGTTCTTTTGATGACTGCTGAGCACTTGGCAGCGGCCAGCTTTGTTCTATAGGCAGTAATTCTGACAACACTTGCTTGACAGAACCCAGCAGAGGGCTTAGAAAATCAAACTAGTTTGCTAGAAAACATGAAATACCTAAACCAACCAAACTCTTGCTAATAATACAAGCCCACCCCTCTCATTCCTTTAAGTCTATCCTGTTAATTTAAATATATATATATATACATATATATATATATATTTAATAAGGTAAGAACCTAAGTCTGTTGCATGCTGATTGACATGAATCAAATATGGCTATGTCCCTGGTTATCTTTATTTATTACTATCACTTAAAAAATATATATTTTATTTTATTTTATTTTGGGGCCACCCCTGGCAGTGCTCAGGACTTACTCCTGATTATGCACTCTGGAATCACTTCTGGTGGTGCTTATGGGTGCCATATGGGGTGCTGGGGACCTAAACCAGGGTGGATATGTGCAAAGCATCTCCAGCCCCCCGATCATCTTTAAATTTAACTGACTGTTGTCATATTCCACCCTGGGAGCAGTGCCAAATGCAAGTCTATTAACAATGACAAAATAGCCACTGTCACTGTTACTGTCCTCCCATTGTTCATTGATTTGCTGGAGTGGGCCCAGTAACATCTCCATTGTGACAATTGTTACTGTGTTTAGCATATTGAATATGTCATGGGTAGCTTGCCAGGCTTTGCCGTGCAGGTGAGATACTCTCAGTAGCTTGCTGGGCTCTCCGAGAGGGGTGGAAGAATCGAACCCAGGTTGGCCATGTTAGCTGCGTGCAAGACAAACAACCCTACCCACTGTGCTATTACTCCAGCCCCGACAAAATAGTAATACCACAATACCTTGTTCTTTTTTTTTCATAAATGAAAAATCACTACCACAACAAACAGTTACACTCTTTGTGGACTTCATGCTTCTGTTACTGTGTGTCCAACTGACTTCAAGTCTTGTAAGATTAGCACATCTACCACTAGCTGTCTTTAGTGCTGCATCTCTTTATTTTACAGCTCACCTAAGTACGTTTCTGAAGATTGACTTTTCAGTACATTAGTAGGAGCAGAAACAAGCACCTCCATGTCTGAGACAGAAGTTTCAACCATGGCACTTCATTCTTCCTCCTCACCACTTGTTGCCTACCAGTTTCCATTTGCTGCTCACTGTCCAGTGCTCGCTGCTCTGTCTGCTCCTGTGTGTTTCTACCCATCTATTCTACACTGCGTCTCTGTGCCTTGGCCCCCATCTGTTTCATCTGTTCTTTCCCATCTGTCAGTCTAGCTTCTCCTCACAGCTAATCTGCTGTTCCTTTCTCTAACCTGTGTTTGTATATATCATACATCCTTGCTACTTGGATATATTTCTGCTATCTGACTGGCTATGCACTACATAAATGAAGTTTTGTGGGTCAATCAGAAATCTTACCTGCCCCTACCCCCGTTTCCTCCATAACAATTCCAATTTATATTATGTAGCATCTTTCTCCGTCTTGTGAAAGGGCTAGGATAGAGAGAGATTAAAAGGAGTGGATTACAAAACATAAACTGACATCTGTGAAGCCACTTGAAACTGGAGTCAAGGAGCCCTTACTGTGGCCTCTCTTGTTTGGATTAGGCCAGAGACCTTTGAACTTGAGCAAAGACCTTTGGACTGCACCCAAAGCAATTGTTGCAAGACATCAACAAGCTGACAGTTGTTTGAAAACTGATAACTCACAGGCTTCAGCTGGAGGATAGAATTCAGTCAAATCCCTCTTTATCCTTTCTAGAGAATCTGGAACCCTTAGTCAGAGGAGGAAAGAGAAAGATGAGATCAATGGCTGAACAAAAGAAGGGATTTGTGGATTTGTTTTAACAGCCTGATCTTATCTTCCTCTTCCTTCCCAAGTCGCCATTCAACAAATGCTCTTGTGTTTTCTAAATGCCTTCTGGCTTTTTTGGTTTGACCATAAAAGATGAAATCGTTTTTTAAGGATTTTGTTTTTCTCTGTCACTCTGCCTCAGTTAAACAGGGGGAATTGCTGCATCCACAGCACCCCAGTCGAAACCCTGTAAGTGGAAACAGTGACCATGACTTTGAATCATTTCCAGGATCACTTGACATTTCAGAGTCGGAGCACAGAGATCTCTGGTTAGCTGGAACTGCTAGAGATGTAGGCCAGAGCAAGAATAGTCAGAAAAATAAGAGAAATACAGATTGGATTTCCCATACCACTTAACTCTTCTTTCTGAGGAAAGCTTCTTGTCCCATAGGCACATTGTGAGTAAGTAAGTAAGTAAAGGCTCTCCCGTTGATCGTCGATTTGCTTGAGCGGGCCCAGTAACGTCTCCATTGGAGACTTTGTTGTTACTGTGTCTGGCA
>JAOXYA010000018.1:36181406-36193343 GCA_028565675.1 Sorex palustris
GCGAGATACTCTCGGTAGCTTGCCAGGCTCTCCGAGAGGGGCGGAGGAATCGAACTCGGGTTGGCCATGTTGGCCGCGTGTAAGGCGAACGCCCTACCACTGTGCTATGTGAGTAAATAAATTAAATTATGGGAAAATAATAAAAATGAGTAAAATTGTTTTGGACAGATGTTGCTGTTATTATTGTTGTTGCCACGGTCTAAGAAGAGACAGGAGCTAGAGGGTTGGTTGGTTTTGGTTATGTGGTGCTACAGCCTCACATGTGAGGTGTACTTTCTACCACTGAGCAGCATCATCCCAATTCGTAAGAATTTTCTTAATCAGTTACTTGACTCTGTTCTTTAGATCAGTTCTCAGAATTTTACTAACACCCTACATCAGTTTCATATCAGTTTAGAATTCCATCGCACGAGTTCCATGGATGTAGTTCAGAATGCAACTTTTCATTCAGATTGATTATTGATCTATCATTCCTTAACTTACTTAGGTCAAGTGTTTTTTCGAAATAGCACAGAATGTCAGAGTTGGGTGGGACTTAGAGGTTAGCCAGTTTCGTAGTTTCCTGAGCTTTACAGATGAAAATTAGGGCATCAAGAATGGTCAGATGACTTAAATAAGGATTTCAGAAGCCCATAACAGATGGTAAGACCTCTTCTTTAACACGGAAGGAGCCAGAAACCCATAGTGTAACAAAGAGAACAGTTTTAGCTCCCTCTGAAGGCTAGGGAGGGGTGAGTGGCTCCCTCATCTTTCACTTTGAGTGGCTCCCTCTGGAGGTTGGGGAGGAACGAGTGTCCTGAGATGACAGATGAGAAAATGTTATTAAAAGAGAGGAGCTACTAATGTGGTCCAGGCAAGGGACCAGCCAGAATGGACATTGGCAGCTCTCCAGGAGCAAAGCTCTGGATATCCGATGTGCTGAGCACTAAGTGTGAGTTGCCCTAAAAGGGATGCAATTCGCTGCTTGGCTTCTAAGCACTTAACTGTGAAGATTTGATGAGCCTCAGGACAGTGGGAACAGAGCAAAGTCTGTTGGTGGCATCAGTTTTGTCCTTCTTGCAGTTTTTGACATGGCTTTACCGGTGAACTGAACAAATAAAGGTGATAGCATATAGAGAGCTTGTTGATTTGGGATGCAATAATAAAGAGGACCCAGGATCTACCATAGCATTTGGTTCCTTTTAAGCATATCAAACAAACCAGGCTTCACCATGGGTGCCAAAGAACAAAAGCCTCAATGCCTCTGTCCATCATAAAGGTTAAGAGAACTAAGCTTAGAAAGTGCAGCTTGCCATCACAGAGCCTGCTGTGTTGCTTCATTCCTTGCCTTGGTTAGGACAGAGAGTGAGGTTAAATGTAGAAAAGAATTCGCCCTCGAGAACTTCAGAAGCTCCAGAATACTGTCCACCCTGCTGAAAGAGCAATATTGTGGCTTTGCTGCTAGAATTTTCAGAAGAGAGTTTGCTCATATAAGGTGAGATTGCTCTGGTGCACATTAACTCAATGTATGTGGATCATGGGAGACTTCTTGCTCTGTCCTGGTGACAGGTACATAACTGGATTCCTTATTAGCTGACTTCCAGTGCTGTGAGGGTCCCCAAACACATGAACAGGGTTTTATCATGCATAGGAGACCCACTATTATCATTGCCACTTTCGGGAATTACATATTCACCCAATCACTCCTTTCCAATGATTCTAAAATGGCTTTGGGGACCAAAGAGGTAGTTCAATGAGTAAGATGTTTGTCTTGCACACAACCTACCTGGGTTCAAACCTTGGTACTCATGTAGTTCTCTAAGTCTCTCCAGAAATGATCCTTGAGCACAGAGATAGGAATAAACAGTCTTACTTTTATTTTTACAGTAAAATAAGATGGCTCTGGTTCCAGAAGTACCTGAACGGAGCGTGGAGTATAATATTTTGACTTTGATCACTTTACTTATTCATAGACTTTCAAGTCTCATAATTTGAGCAAGAATAATACTGGGAATATGAAGATTCTGTGATAAGTCCTTCCCTTCTGTCTTCCAAATGTTAACGTTGTGGAGGGGATAAATGTTCTTTCTTCAGTCATTGCATTTAACGAGCTTTTCAAATGTCATTACAGAAATTTCAGTAATTCAGCACTAGAGGGACCCGAATTAATTAAACCAGTGTTCAGCTTGTCCTACTAAATACCTTGCACTTTGGTCCTATTGTCTTATTGAGACCAAATTAAATGACTAGAATTCCTCCCAGAAGGTGATTATTCCCCACACCTACCTGGTCTCTGTCAAGCATTGAATGGTAACCTCCTAAAATTCACATTTATGCCAAAGTCACTGACACCTTTGAATGTACCCTCACTAAAATAAGGGTGAGAAAGAAGTCTTTGCAAAAGTAATTTGCATTAGATTTTGATATAACATCATCCTTGGTTATTTAGGTAAACACTTAATCCAATAGTAACTGATCTTAGCACAATTGAGAACAATTCTTAAAGAATATAGGTGAAGACTGTCATTAAAAGTTGAATGAACAAAGAAATACTCAGTTTTGTGATAGCTTCTGAACAGACTATGTTCTTAATGGCTCTGATTTGAATAGGCAAACATAAGTACCTGTCTTTTTAGCTTCTTGATTTGTGAAAGTTTGTTAAGCAGCTACAGCAAATGAATTAAATCTTTTATAGACCTATACTCATGCTTTCCATTTTTACATGACATCAGATATTAATGGGGACTAAAATGTCTAGTTAAAAGAGACTCATTTGCAAGAATTTGTTTTCACATAGTATTACTCCAACTGCATGATGAAACGTGACACCGACCAAACTTGATTTTTAAAAAAAAAAAAACAAGCCATTTATAAGACTCTCTGGCTGTGGATAACAATCTCTCCTAGATATTTTGAAATATAAAAAAATCACCCTCAGATTACTATTTTTTATTTGTTCTCTGGCATTAGTGGGAAGGGTAATCTCTGACTGGAAATTTTGCCTTCTAGAACTTCCCTAATGTAGGAAGATCTTAGCCTTGGTTGAAAGGAAATTTTACTTTCTCTCTGTAGAACAAACACTGTCCTTTGCTGAAGTGAATGTTCACATGTAGAACCAGGGATTCTTCCATGCTGCATTTTATTAGACGCCATGTACCGGGGTCTGCCTGGAAACTCATGCTGTGCCCAGAGTTTGGAGCAGAGCCAACAGACAGGACACGCTCCGTAAGGGTTTTGTCAAACGAAAAAATGAATTGCATTTTATTTTGGGATCTATTTCCATATTCTCCATACATTTGTCCTCTGTTACTTGAGGCCACTGCTATTATTGTTCTTCTAAATCAAAGGCACTGAAATAGAGTGCTATGGGAATTTAGGAAAGAGTGGGACTAATTTTGTCTGGGAGATTTTCTAGAACTTTCTAGAAGGCTTTTCCTTCTTCTACAGCTCTGACTGATTTCTGCTTTGTCATAAAGACATGTGTGTGTATACATGCACACATGGAGTCATGTGTGTAGATAGATACGTAGGTAGATAGATGACAGAGTCTTATCAGCTCCTTGAAGGGAAAGATTTTATGTCTTATTCTCTGTCACGACCTCTTTTCTGCACTCAGTAACTTTCCCTGTGTCCCTTCCATGTAGAAGAGGCTGAAAAAGCCTTTTGCTGAGTAAAAACTTCCCGGACATGACTGATCTTTCCATACAGAGAGGGTGCAAGAGTTATTACTGCCAGCTGGCTATGATGGGAAATGGTGCAGGGACAGTAGCAAATAATTGTGGTCATAATGTATTGCATTTCTTTTTATAAACTTTCCCTGTCAGCATTTTTCTTGGAGGTGTTCCTGCTCAGTGGTTATAAACTACCATGCTTCCACCTGGCCCTGACTGTATTTGGACCATTTGCTATCTCCTCTGAAAAACAAATTGGAATGCAATACATTTTGTCTGCTCTATCAAAGCATCATTTATTTAAACCCAATCTCCTGCAGTTCATTTTTTCTTTAATTGAATCACGGTGAGTTACAAAGATTTTTATGATTGAATTTCAGGCATATATTGTTTCAACATCAACCCTGTCATCAGTGCCCACTACCCTCCACCAATGTATCCAGTTTCCCTCTCACCCCCTAGCCTACCTCTATGTTGGGATCCCGCCCCCCCCAACCCCAACCCCCCAATTGTCAGCCTCCTGGAGTTTAAACATCTCAATCGGTCCACTCAGCATGACACATGTGTGTTTGTTCTTCCTCTGTACTTTCTAGTCTCTAGTGCAAAGATATTTTCAATGAAATATTTTTATAAAATGTGAGCTCTACCACTGTCTGGGATCAATACTTCTCAGCAATAAGCGAACTACATTGCTTGAAGTATTTTGAGAAACAGCCTACTTTTATTTTAATATGAATGTTCTCATTTTGAAGTAGTTTTGTGAGCACCTTTAAAAATCGTTAACTTTTTGTCCTTAAAATTTTTTATCATATTTTGATTTTATTTTATCACATTTTAATTTCAGGACTTTTCTGAGTTTATCTCCCCACCCTGACCTCCACCTCCCTCTTTGCTTTGAGAACATTACCACATCAACTCCCAACCTGCTAGCTTGTAGCTGAATAAAACTCTTTCTCAGCCTTCATCCTGTCTTTCATTTGATTGGCCATCAAGTGGTAATAGACCAGTCCTTCGTAATTACACCCCTGGTCTTAGTTTTCTAATTTTGCTGTCACAAATTGGACTTTGTAGCCTAAAACAACTGAACCCATTAATGACTAATTCTGGAGGAAGATGTTCTTTAAAAGGCATAGGGCACAGTCAACTGCGCTGTCCCTGATAATTTAATCAACTGCGTCCAGGAGACTAGAGACCCCCATGGCTACTGAATTTCTAGAATTGGCCCCTCATGCTCTTCCCGGGATAGGCCCAAGTTATTTTATATACATCTTACTCTCTTCTCGTGATTGGCTCAGAACATTTTGTTTACAAATTGTTCCCTTCCAAGATTCACTATGCATCTCCTGCTCATCCACCTCCCAGAATTAACAAACCTACAGAAACTAGGTTTGTTTCTGTACCTCCACTACCCAACCACTGCCACGCTCCAGGCCGCTTTCCACATGCTTAGGCCAAGCCTCACATATGAATGAACATATGCCTGGATCGCGCGGCCACAACACATCATAAGACACTCCTTACCCTTTTTCCGTAATAACCACACCGTATTTGATGAGATTCAGACAGTAGGCAACAAATCATAGAGAAAAAAATATATATATATATATTTCTCAGAGAGCCTGGAAATCTACCTGTGATGTATTCGATATGCCAAAAATAGTAACAATAACATGTCTCTTTCCCCTGACCCTGAAAGAGCCTTCAATACAGCAGCATTGGGAAAGAAGAGTAAGGAGAGGCTGCTAAAATATCAGGGCTGAGACGAATGGAGACGTTACTGGTGCCCACTTGAGTAAATCGATGAACAACAGAATGACAGTGATACAGTGACACAGTGATACAGAAACTAGAAACTTCCCCTCTCAGGAGCTTAGAGACATGATAAGCTTTTTGTTAACCAGAATGTTCTCTTGAGGGACCTCTGCAGTGTTGGTACGACCAGTACACTTTCTTTCGGGAACCTAATTTAGCTCTGCTTAAGCCATCTCATTCTCCTGGTAGATTCTTTGACAACTTTGGACCCAACAGGCCTCAGTTAGAGCTCCTTCTCTTCTTTCATAGGAGACATCCCATTTCCTTGTCTTTTCAGTTTCTAAAGGCTGCACATATTCCTTGGCTCCTAGTCCAGTCTTATTCTGACCCATCCCATTGTTCCTTCTCTACCTCTATTATAGAAGGACCCGTGGGGTTATATTAGGCCTGCTGAGATTATCTTTCTGACTCAGGATCTTTAACTTGATAATGTCTGAGAAGCTCCTTGTGGTGTCTACAGGTCCTATCG
This sequence comes from Sorex palustris, assembly GCA_028565675.1. NCBI lineage: Eukaryota > Metazoa > Chordata > Mammalia > Eulipotyphla > Soricidae > Sorex > Sorex palustris. The sequence goes on from JAOXYA010000018.1 coordinate 36,187,338, forward strand.
ACTAAAATATTATTATTCTGCTGAAGACACAACCCTGCTCCAGCTTCCTGTAGCTTGTAAGATGCATGCCTCATGCTGTTGAGTCTAATCATTTGCCAAACCAGGGCATCCAGCTTGAGTCTCTCCCATGTCCTTGAGATTTTAGGCTCTCCTTAGGGATCTTTGGTGAGGGAATCTTTTGAATGCAGGGTACAGGTAAAAAACCATCTTCCTCGAAAAAAAGAAAGAAGTATTTTGGTTGTGTTGCATTTCCCAAGGAGTTATCTCAAAAATTCTCCCCTTTTGTGGCAGCCCAGTGAGTCTGCTAATTATTAAGAAAATTCTAAGTGTGAGATTGAACAATATTCCGTATTGTTAACTCACAGCCAACTTGGCACCTAAACTCCAGATAATAATTTAAGAATTCTGTCAACAGTGGGTAATGCAGGAGCGAGTTTTGCCTCCTAAATGTGCAGGACAGTCTTTCACTGAAATCATCCCAATAAGAGATAAAATGTACCCTGTCACAACAGGGCAACTTCTGTCAAATTCTCTGTCAAATCTTTTACAAGTGGTGGCCTTTTCTCTTCTTCCTTAGCTTAGCCCACATATGATGTGGCCAGAGTGACAGATGTATTGCCTGTCTGGGAAACTTGACCTCTAGAACAGACCATTTTGAGTGCCACTAGTTCCTACCCATCTCTCATTCCACTCATTCCCACTCTTTCAAATTTCTAGGAGGATGGGTTAGCCAAGGTTCACAAACCTTTCTTCTCTGGCAATGGCATTGAATATTTGCTTGAAAATATCCCCACTTTCTCTATGCAGACAATATGACCTTCCAGCTCTCCCATCTGTGAATGGTAACCATGTTTTTGATAGACATTCCAGGCTTGAAGTGATGACCTCAGATAAGAGTGCTAAAAATATTTCTCAATGTATTCCCCTTGCCTGTTATCTTGCAGAAAGGAGTGATAGTCACAGAAATACTAGGAAAACAACACAAATCAGCTCTTGATCCTTCTTTTCTAACCATGCTTTATCTTCTACTAATTTTGACTCATCCCCTTTTAACAACTTCAATCGTTTCTTATTTACTTTTGCCAATTTATCTTCTTTTCCTCTTTGGTTTCTTTTTTTCCAGTTTTACTGAGATAATTGAGATATGTCACTGTGTAAGTTAGACATATAACATGATGGTTTGGTTTCTTAGTGCTGTGAAATAATTGCCACAATATGTTCAGCCCACATTCATCTTCTCATTCATATATGTATATATAAATGAAAAGAAAATTAAAATAGAAAGTAAAAGTTATTTTCTTCTTGCGATGAAAACTCTCAGAATCTATGTTCCACAACAATATTACTGCACATCATAATGTGCGGTTATGTCAGCCATTTTCTTAGTATTTATTTATCTTGTAATTGGGAATTTGTAACTTGTGACCACCCGTCTTTCCTCTTAATTTTTTTGACATTCGACTCTTTTTTGTTTTCTTTTTAAGCTGCTGCATATAAGTGAGGTTGAGATTCATTTATTGTTTATCTCTCTTTGACTTATTTCACTTAATTAACTGACAGTTCATCCTTGCTGTTGCAATGTGAGGATGTACTCATTTTCTGTGATGGGTTAAATTCCGTTGTTTTTAAATTAATTGATTTAAGTATTTTAACATGAATTTTCGCATTTTAAAGTAGTTTTGTGAATACCTGAAAAGTTATTTCTTATAATATTAAGATATGATTATATTTGTCAATAATTAATTGTTTATTTTGATTAATATTTCTTGACAAATACCAAACCGTGGAACATAAGTCCTTCCACAACTTCTTTATTCATCCATGGAGGGACATTTTGTTTTTTTCCAAGAGGAGACTAATAACTTGAAAATAATCCTGCTATGAACATGGGGTACATGCATTTTTTTTCCTGGTTTAGATCCCCTGAGTACATTCTGAGACACAGAGTTGTTGGATTCTATGGCAGTTTTCTTTTCAATTTTTTTTTCAGAGCCCTCCGTAGTGGCTATTTCCACTTAGAATTCCACCAGCAATGCACCAAAGTTTCTTTTTCTCCAGTACTTATTTTATCTTGTCTTTTTGATGATGGTCATGCTACCGCAGCACTTCCCCTCCAGGAGACTTTCCAAATTGAATTGGGGTGCAGAAACATGCTGTGAATCGATTGAGAAGTGGTTCCAAGACCTAGGGCTGGTATGCAGTCAGAGGGTTTCAGACAAGACCAAGCTTAGGTAGGGAGGTGCCCACTCTAAAAATTGTCCTAAGGTAGTAAAAATAATTATGCTCTATGGCAATTGTTTCAGACCTAAGTGATCACCACTTAAGGAAGATCAGCTGGTCAATGAGAGATTCTCACTGCAGAGTGATTCTGAAATCTAGCTTATAAGTTCTGACTTGACACTCCATTTTTCTTCTATTAAATCCCAAGAACTCCCTGGATTTTTCAGTGGTAAAACCTGTGTCATTTCACACAAACATAAATACAGTTCCCTGGTGGATAGACATCTCTCAAGTTGGGATGTCTATGTGAGGAAAAGAGGGGGTTTGCTTAGCTCACCAGCCTGTCATGTCCCAAAACTGCTACTGTTGTCTGGGCTGCAATGATATCTTGAAGAACCCTGATGTCATCACAAACCTGCATGTGTTCAAGGAGCCATAGTAGCAAAATTAACCACCATCTCTGTGGGTTTTGGATGCAGAGATCACAAGAGTAGTATTCAGCTTGTCTCTGTTGTCAGCCATCCCGGAAAGGTGGGATCAGTTTACAAATTTATAATCAGCACCACATTTCCTTCTCAGGGGTCATTTAAGGCAAAGGGCAAATTTATGATTTCCAAATCCTGATGTGATTACATTCTCTTTCCCCAGATAAATGTCTGCTACCCAATAATTTCAAAAGAAACTTGCTGCCAGTCTTTCTAAGTGATTCTACTAGAGGCTACTAAAATGATTCTCCATTCTGTATCTACTCATCTAGATAAGTTTCTCTTACTGTTTCTAAGTATATTCTAAAGAACATCACAGAGAAAAAGTTATGAAGCACATAAACAAGTTTAATAAAGAGATCTGAACCCTGTCTCAGTTTTTTAATAATTACTGTCTAATATCTTGAATTATCAGAAAAATTGCTTCTGGTTTCCAAGACTCAGATCTGAGTACAGGCATTATAGTTCACTCAAAACTTTCCTTGCTTTCATTTTTCACACTCCGAGTTGCCAGTCGATTGATGGCCTGGATAGCTGAAGGCATGGAGTAGCTCCAACTCCCCTTTCTAAATCTTCCTGGAAAATCAGGGAGGAGAGTGGCAGGAACTGACTCCCCTTATTTGACTTGTTATGCGATTGTAGTTCTAGCTGACTCTCACTCCAATCCCAAAGACAAAAACACATATTGACTAAACATTAAATGACCATGAAGGAAAATAAACACAGTAGGAGTGATGTGTTGTTAAAGGAAGGGCAGTGATTACAAAAATCAGTTCCCTTAGAGGAGGCATGAAATTATTGGGCTCTACGAACTAGAACCCCTCAGAAAAAGGGAAAGAGGATTTCAGAATGGAAAAGCTGAACAAAAAAAAAAGCAGGTGAGAATTCACAAGGGTCATCTGTCTGTTTATCAAAAGTCACATAAAGGGGGAAATGCTATCATTTGTTGACTATGTGCATGGAAAATGTAAATGATTTATTCATAGGTCTATAAATATTCATGTACATAAACATACAATATAACATATATGTATAAATTCTTTCCCTATTTCACTTACCTCTAAAATGTATTCTTCAAATAGAAGCGGTCTGATTAAGAATATAATAGTCTCAAATGCTTTATTTGTGTTAATTTGCCTAGCTTTGCAGAGAATAGAGATTATTGAGGAAACACACAAAATATAATCTAAAGGACACAGTTCTTAAGAAGTCTGAAATAGTTATAGACTGCTTTGAAGAATAAATCACTTCTGAGCCCACCTGTGACAGACAAGTCTATTGAAGCCGAAAGAGAGAAAGCGACAGAATTGAAATAATGATCAAGTCAGCAGTTAATAAGATGAGATTTCATGTTTATTCACCATGCGTAACAATGCTTTGAATGAGGACCGAGTGGGTCTCCCACCGCCATCGGAGAAGTTGTTCTCAGTTTTGAATCGCACGCTTTCTTTGCCTTAGCATCTAAAGCGATTTTCTGCAAGAACTTCTGGCCAATCACTGAAGCAAGGCTTTGTAACCTCCTGGCTTTTATACTTTCCTCTCCAGGGGCCTTGCGTCTCCCCACCTACCCTTGGTCTCCTCCTACCTCCTCTGACTGCTTGCCAATTCTAGTTCTTGGAACCACTTCCGAATTAATGTACAGTAAATTTCCCCACCCCCATCTCCATTTAGAAAGACTCTTGGGGGGGAGAGGGTTGGGGAGAGGAGGAAGCTCACCATTGCATTCCAAGCCCTTCCGTCTAGTGGTTTATGTCCTTAGGCTGAAATGATCAGGGAGGCATGCATAATTATTTTCCCCTGGTGCCCTAGAAACACTTAAGATGCCCTGTAATTCAAGCAAAATTACCATGGGAGAATTCCCTCTCCTGAGCTGTTTTGTCCTGTACCCTGGGGATATGTCAGTTATGAGAATAGCCCCGGGCCAACAATCCCAAAATCAGTTCCCCTTTGCAAATACCTGCTTTGTGAGCTTTCTAAAACCAGCAGCCTCTGATTATTTATTGCCCAGCACAATAGCCAGACACAAAGGTTACTGGTAGGAGCTCATAGTTGTTCTGTAGCTCTTATCCCTGAATTCCTATACATGGGAAGTATCCATGAGCATTAATGTCCCGACTGGAAGCCTGAGTTGTTCTTTCAAATTTTAAACCTTTTGTGAGATGTGGCCTGCTGGGCTTGGGTTGTGAAATATTCCCTCCAACCAAATTGAATCCATACTGTGCAATTCCCACCAAATCTCTTATTCTGGTTCCAAAGGTTGTAGCCAGGCGAATAGATCTGGGAGAAAGTGTTGAAGTCTGAATTGAGAGTGGAAGACCAGTCACGCTGTTCTCATTCAGACGCTGTGACTCAAAAAATCCAAAATGCTCGATTTTACTCATCAGTCAACCTGCTTTCCAGGGAAGCCATGCCAAAAGCATGCGTGATTTGTAATATGTTTCTGGAAGGTTTGATATTATTGGACCCCCCCGGGGACTTATGTGAAGTGGAGAGGATGATGTCGGTGGGCCCCACTGGTGACTTATGTGAAGCGGAGAGGAGAGATGGTCACTTTCTCCCCATCCTCCTCTGCTCCCCAGGTCCTGCTGGGAAGACTGTAGACTGTAGCACTGTCCTCCCCTTGTTCATCAATTTGCTCGAGTGTGCACCGGTAACGTCTCCATTGTGAGACTTGTTACTGTGTTTGGCATATCAAATATGTCATGGGTAGCTTGTCAGGCTTTGCCTTGCAGACAAGATATTCTCTGTAGCTTGCCAGGCTCTCCAAGAGGGGTGGAGGAATTGAACCTGGATTGGCCACATGCAAGGCAAATGCCCTACCGCTGTGCTATTGCTTCAGCCCTGGTAAAGTCTGTGATGAGTCCCTGCTCAGCACAGGCCTGAACCCTACCAGGTGGCCATCAAGCCACACCTGAAGCCACTTGGTCTTCCAGGCATGGGAGTTGATCCCCCACCACCTGATTTCTCTCAGATTTGAGCGAGAAATTGCTCTTTGCAGAAGAAGAAGCCAATCCCAGGACTTACCCAGGGTTTTCAGGGTTCTTGTCTCGCCTCACTGAAAAGAATTTCAGGAGTATACAAGCAGTGAAGTAAAACAGATTTTATTTAGAGGTTTTGAAGGGGAGGAGAGAGAGAGGGAGAGAGAGAAAGAAAGAGAGGAGATAGAGAGGAGAGACAGAGACAGAGGAAGGAGAGAGAGAGAGAGAGAGAGAGAGAGAGAGAGAGAGAGGAAAGACAGAGAGAGACAGACACGCAGAGAGAGACAGACAGAGAGAGAGAGGAAAGACAGAGAGAGAGAGAG
>JAOXYA010000018.1:36282223-36300520 GCA_028565675.1 Sorex palustris
AGGAGAAAAAGAACGTTTACAAAAGGGCATCATCCAATGGTAAAATATGGAGAGTAAAACCTTTGCTTATAGGCTTAATTGTCCACCAAAAGGATGCAGCCAGTGCCCAAAACTGTTTTATTTCCTCACATCCCATTGATTTTTAGAATTTTATCCATGAATTGGTTGAATGCATTGGAAGTTGATATGATCTTGTACCTACCACTTAGTTCTCGGTTTTTGTTGTTGTTTTTCAGTTTGGGGACGATGCCTATTAGTGCTCAGGCTGAACTCTTTGCTCTGTGCTCAGGAGTAACTACTTCCAGTGTTCATTGGCCATATATGGTGCTAAGGGTTGAAAAAGTGTCTGATGCTTGCAAGTCACGTGTCTTAAACCCTGTACTATGCCTCCAGTACCTGCTACCTTTCAAAAATATTAAATTCCACCCAATTGTGGAATTGTTCAATTATTTTAAATATTAAATTCCACCCAATTGTTCAATTATTTTATAGTAATGCATTATCTATTATATTATGTTTGATCATTTCTACACAAATAAGATGGGGAGGAGTAGAAGCTGTTACATGTGAAATTATTTCATTTTTTTTCTAATCAAATTGTGAGAAGTCTCGGGGTGACAGTTTTCTTTTTTTTTTTTTCCACCTGAAAATGAAGCTTTCTTTTCTGAACAAGGATTATGGAGAAATGGGTCAGAGAGCATCTTTGGATTTCACAGATGATGATGGTTACTTCCTGTCTTATTTTTCTGCAGGCTTCTATGGGGTAAAGTGATCTATGCAGTCTACGTGAAGAATTTCAAAGTTGTGAGATAAAATCAAGTCTCACTACTGCTCAAGCAAAGGTCTTAGCTGTCAAAGCAATATCACTTCAAGTGAAGGACAGCCATAGAATGGCAGCTGCCAAACTCCCCGCAGTCTGTTATCACAAAGTTGATAGTGAACCACAGACTCATTGAAATAACAGCATCTCAGGAAATCACCAGATGGGGCAAGCTGTCAGGCGCAGGCTACAGAGGACAGGATGGAGTTTCTTTATATGATTTGAGGGTGCCAAGTGCCACATCTCCTCAAAAGAGAGGCCAAGGCCTGCCAATCATCATAATCATTGTGATGCAAAAAGGTCAGATAGTCTTGTCTTTGTGCCTCAGAAATGCCAACCTCCTGTCAATGATGAGGTCAAAATTCTGTACTAGATTAAAAGCATTTGTGCCAGGAGCTTCACACTTCTAAAAGGTCAGTGTTGGTGCCAATCAAAATCATGCAGAGTGGAAGTGAACTTCTGCCTAAAGTTAAATGAAATCTCTTTTCCTGGCTCTTATTTACTCACTTGGCCTAGCCCTCTGAAACTCCATCATTAATCTGTTTCTCAAGCGCTCTCTCTGCCTTATGCCTACAAGATGATAAGGTGCTGTAAAACCCCTTGATTCCCAAACTGGAGGTCACATTATATTCCCAAGAGGTTTGGCTAGAATCCATATTGAAAGGCCTCACCCTCAAATTTCTAATTCAGCATGTCTGTGCAAAGGTTCAAGACATTGAGTTTTAACATTCCCAGTTGGTTCCATGAGAAGTACTGTTAGTGGCATCATTTCACAGCTAATGGGTTCTTGCTCTGGACATGACATATAGGACTTCAGTAGTTGGTTTTATGTACAAGTCTAGAGATACACAGGCTTTTTTTTTTTTTTGCTTTTTGGGTCACCCGGCAATGCACAGGGGTTACTCCTGGCTCTGTGCTCAGGAATTACCCCTGGCGGTGCTCAGGGGGCCATATGGGATACTGGGAATCGAACCCGGGTCGGCTGCGTGCAAGGCAAACGCCCTACCCGTGGTGCTATCTCTCCAGCCCCGGCACATTCCCTTTTACTCTCTCTCCTTTTGGTGTTATGATTTGCAATACAGGTATTAAATAGACTATAGACCGATAATTTGTTCTTCTGAAGCCTGGAGCATGTGACTGTGTGTCCTTGTGGTGGGTGGTATCTTTCTTGCTGGGAGTGTCCTTTTCAGAGACAGACACGACATTTTTTTTCCACTTTGGGAAGATCATTGTGGTCTTGTGGTTAAGTGTGCTTATTGAGAAACCCCACTGACCTTCTCAGGCTCAGTGCTTGACTTTAGTATTCTCTGGCTTGTGAGGACTGAAAAAGTAACCCCCGCTTTGTGCCTCCCTTCCTTTCTCCACGACATGGAGATTAGCAATCAGATCAGCTTCATGGGGGGTTGCAGTAGTTAGGACCGAGTGAGTTAATATCTGTATCCTGAGTATGTTGGGTGAGCAGACATATAGTTCATTCAACTCTGAGAGTAACGCCATCAGGACACGTGTGTGTGTGTGTGTGTGTGTGTGTGTATGTGCATAATATTATAAGTAGATGTTAAGTGAATAAGGACAGGAATGCTAAGATGCACAATTTTGCTTATTAGTAGAAAGTAAGACAATGAAATCAAGAGGGGGGATGAGAGAAGATGAGAAACGGAAGTAACAAGAGGTAGGGGGTAAAGGGATCAGGGGTTCAGGAATACTGGTGATGTGGGAAAGCACAGATTCAGTAACACTGAAGGCATGAAATGTAAGCTAAAACCACCAAACTTTGTAATGTGTCTGTAGGTGGTAGGTGATGGTGGTGGTGGTTGGGGGGTGGGTAGATAGTAGAGCATGAGAACACTGGTAGGGAAAAGTTGATACTGGTGGAGAGATTGGTGTTGAAATTTTATATGCCTAACACTCAACTATCAAAAACTTTATAAATCACCGCACTTTAATTAAATAAAAATTATTTTAAAATGTTTTTAAAGAAGAAAATGTTACAGGGTGACGAGCACAGGAGAAGGCATGGAGAAACTGAAGTTCTCCTGAATCTGTCTACAACTTAATGAACAGACATGGGCATTTTGATTCCTCTCTCTGAATTTTTTTCCTACTGTAAAAGAAGTTTGGTTCTACTGGTCATTAAAGGGTAGTGTTAAAGGGTTTGCACAAGTGCCACTAGACTTTTTACTTGTGTAATGTTTCAAGTTGGCGGTCACAATGAGAACCAAATGACTGGTTTGCCGTCAGAAGAACCAAGCAAGCCAAACCACAGGTAGATGCCTGGATTGCCTGGATTAAAAATAACTACTGCCAGTTTTTACGATACCTGGCTTTGGGCCCATGCCATTATCATCTTGTTTGTTTTTCTCAAAAGCCAATAAAGAAGGTATTACTATGATTCCCATTCTGTAACTGAGAAAATAGAGGTTCAGAGGTTGTAAGTAGTTAGGCAGGGAGTAAGATTCCAGTTCCCCCCAATTCCCTATTCTCCTCAAGAATTTTCTCTAGGTTTGCCTGTTTAAATTTCTTTAGGATAAAGAAGTCTAGAATCTTCTTAGCAAGTTCATTATTAAATACTCCGAATAGTTGAGAAGAGTCAAGCTGCCATCACTAGCTTCTGGAATTTGGATTTCAGGATAAATGATATATGTAGAGGGTTTGTGAAGGGTTTGTTTGTTTCCTTGCTTGAGGAAAATGTTCCCACAGAAAGCTCAGAAGACAGACATCTCTGCTTTCCCTTCTCCCAGCCTGATCCAAACCCTCATCCACAGGGCTATGCTTGCAGAATTGAACTTTGAACACTAAGGTCTTGCAGAACAGCCTAGGACGGGATTGGGCTGAAATCAATGCATCATAAATCTGTGTATATCACTATCTGATCCTGGGAAGAGAAGTTTGGGAAGCAGAAGGGCAGAGAGCACGTTAACAAAAATTTGGAGCAACTTAAGAGTACAAAGTTGAAGGGAGAAATTGGCGCCAGACTGCCTGACTTCGTTAGATTTACTTGCTTCAAAAACAAATATGCCAAATGAGTAGCTCTAGAGGCTCATCATTTCCAATAGGATGAGTTCAGGACCTTCATCGTCTAATTCCCAGGCACTCATTCAGCCCACCGTGTCCCTAGCTACCTCCCTTGCTAGAGAATACTGTACAATTCCCTGAGGATCTTAAGATTGACACTAAGTCTTCGCATAGGTTGTTCCTTTCGTCTGGTGGAATGCCCACAAATGTCTCATCTTGGTGACACCAATCCTGCTTTAACACATGTTGGATTTCCTCTCCCCTTCCTGAGACTTTTTCAAACAGTCCCTAATTTGTAGAGGGAGTCTTTGCTGCCTTTTTATAATGGCAACAACACACACACATATAAACAAATCAAGGAACTTCAAGTGGAAACACCGAGTGTCAGCACATTGACTGGGTCCCCATAGCATTGTGGAAAAACCAAAACTCATCAGGCCAAATAGCAGTGTGGTCTGGAAAATCTTGCATTACTCAGCAATTAGTTTAAGGATGCTCAAGATTGTGCTCTGCTGGTTTGAACTGCCTGTTTGCAGGAGTGAAGTCACGCTAGGATCCAAGGACAGGCGGAAAGGCTTTGCTAGGAGAATCTCCATAACTTGCTAAGGAAGTGAGTTGGGTGCAGAGTCTGCTTTGGGGCATGTGTAATGATGCTCCAGTTCCAGCACATGTGTGTACAGTGAGATTTAAAGCCTTTTGAGCAAGAATAAGGTTGCCAGGCCATCCTATTTTCCCAGGAAGTTTAGGTTGACACCCAAAGTCTTGACCCGGTTATCGGTAGTTCCCTTATCATTACCAAGTGCCAGTGTATAAGGTGAATCATGTGTCACTCTAGTATTAGACAACCAAATGAAGTTTGTGTAGGTGTTGGCGTTTCTAAGGGTTTCCATCTGCTGAAATCCAGTGCAATCTCCCAGGCCCAGCCATGGTGTTGTTCTCTGGAAGAGAGTTAAACTCATTTGTGCACTCCAGAGCACCTTTCATTCACTTTTTCCCCCACCCAGCATCAGGCCATCTCAACTAGGATTGCGTTCTTTTGTGTTTTTCTTTGTGTAATGCCTGGAAACACTAAGCTCTTAGCAAGATACTGTGGAGTGAATAATATTGTGGAGTGAAAAAAACAATCCCGAAAAGATTTTTTTTATCTTTTATTTTATTTTACTATATGGTATTGTATTTTTGGTCACATCTGGCAATGCTTAAAGTTTACTCCTGGCTTCACACTCATGAATCACTTCTGGCAGTGCTCAGAGCACCATATGAGATGCTGGGAATCAACCCAGGTTGGCTGCATGCAAGGCAAGTGCTTTACCCACTGTGCTATTACTCCGGCTCCCATTTTATTTTCTTGACAGTCTTTAGGAGAATGCAAAGGGCACCAGGAAAACTTAAATCCTCATAACTAAACACAGAAAAGTATAAATAACATCTTCAAAAAATTGAAATGCTTAGAAAATCAAGAGGAATCCAAACCTGATTTCTTTCTTGTGCTGTTAGATGTTAAAAAATGTAACAGGCCTCTGGGAGAAGGCCTCAAATTCAGAATTTGAGTATTCATGCCATTTGCGCTAAGAAGAAATCAGACAGTTTTTCTGTTCTTCTTACTCTTTAAAAAATATTGCATTTTCTTGAACATGGGTATCTTTCATTTAGTAAGCAAGTAATACTTCTTAACTAGAATAAATGTGCATTGAAAAAATATATATATTTAAAAAACTATAGTTTTATTCCTTGAAACAACTACAAGAAAAAATTCTAAAAGCTTTGAGAGATAATTTAGAAAATTCCTTTTATTTTATAGTCTAAAGGTGTGGGAATGCATTAAAACTAACAAGTTGAGAGCAAAAGAATTTAGGGAATCCAGCCAGCCTTTTAGGGGCAGATTCAGTATTTAGACCCAGTTCTTTGAACCTGTGTTTCTTTATTCCTGCACAAATGCACTGACAAAGAGCATTTGATCAGGGCATGTAGCTTGCTGGAGATGGAGTTTGAAGGGGAACCTCAGGGCTCAACCAAGCTTACTTGGATGAAGCTGCACTGCACAACCCCAAGTTCAAGGGGGACAGGGAAGGGACTGGAGCGATAATACCATGGGGAGGGCATTTGCTTTGCATACGCTCATCTGAGTTCAATCCCTGGCATCCCATATGGTTCTCTGAGCACCGCCAGGAGTAATTCCTGAGCATCGCTGGGTATGACCGAGAAAGCCAAAAGGCAAAATCAAAAAGAATAAACAAAGGGGACAAGGAAAACAAAAATTGTACCTGGCTTAAAAGTGAAATGGGGGGCTGGAGTGATAGCACAGCGGGTTCGGCGTTTGCCTTGCACGCGGCCGACCCAGGTTCGATTCCCAGCATCCCATATGGTCCCCTGAGTGCCGCCAGGAGTAATTCCTGAGTGCAGAGCCAGGAGTAACCCCTGTGCACTGCCGGGTGTGACCCAAAAAGCAAAAAAAAAAAAAAAGTTAAAAGAAAGAACTAATCAGCTTAATCAGCATAATGGATAAATAACTTCTCTGAGCAATACTTATGTAATTCTAATACAGAAAAAATTGACTATTTTATAACCAAAAACTGGGATAGTTAATTATATTGAGAGAATTATATTGGGAAGCGAAGTTGAGCAGATATAGAATTGTATTAAGAAACACAGTCAGGGGCTGGAGCGATAGCACAGTGGGTAGGGCATTTGCCTTGCATGCAGCCAAAACAGGTTTGATTCCCAGCATCCCATATGGTCCCCCGAGAACCGCTAGGAGTAATTTCTGAGTGCATGAGTCATGAGTAACCCCTGCGCATCGCCGGGTATGACCCCCAAAAACAAAAAGAAAAAAAAGAAACCCAAATAAGAATCCGAAGAGATAGTGCAGTGGGTAGTCATTCCTTGCATGGTGCTGAGACAGGTTCATCCCAGGTACCCAGATGGTTCCCTGAGCCCACCAGGAGTGATCCCTGAACACAGAGGCAGGCGTGAGCCCTGAGCACCACAAGGTGTGCCCCCCCCCAACACACATAAATTTCTTTAAAAGGCAAATCTGGGGCTGGGAAAATTGTACAGCAGATAGGGTGCTTGCCTTGGATGCAGTAAGATTGTTACTCTTCACCTTCTATACCAGTATATCTGAATGCCAAATGCACCGAAGCTTTGAAACTTATAGGGAACAGTATAATTGTAAAACTTTTGGTATTTTGCAATATTGAACATCATTAGCTGGGCTGGAGAGATAGTTCAACATGATTTGCACACTGGGCATGACATTTCACCCCTGGTACTGCATCATCTGGAGTAACCCCCAAGTACAGAATGAGGTATGGTTCTCAAACAAAAAATAAATAAAAATCATTAACAATATTATCAACCCATTACATGTTAAAATTTCTATCACTATCACTATCACCCCATTGTTCATTGATTTGCTCAAGCGGGCACCAGTAACATCTCCAATCATCCCTGTCACGTGCTGGTGTAGCCCGATGGCATAATGGGGGCTCTTTCAGGGTCAGGGAAATGAGGACGATCATTGTTACTGTTTTGGGCATATCGAGTATGCCATGGCTTGCCAGGCTCTGCTGTGTTGGCGGGATACTCTCGGTAGCTTGCTGGGCTCTCCGAGAGGGATAGAGTAGCCTTTACAGGTGTTCCCAGTCATGCATACATGTGGGCAGGCGACTCTTGGTAGCCTGCTGGGTTCTCTGAGAGTGAGAACTAGACAATAAGAGGTCTAGGTATCCACCAACTGCCGTGGAACCCCATCAACAGCCAAGATCCAGAGACTATAACACCAAGCTCCCGGAAAAGAACAACACAGTCTCCTGCCCCCAGGCCTGGCTGTCCTCACCAGGGCCCCTTGGAGAGGAGCAGGTTGCATTTCCCTCTCCGCCCTGAGCAGAGCCCGAGCAGCTGAGGACCTCTGAGACCCAGCCATGGCCATGCCGAGACCACTCTCCACACACTAGGACGGGCCTCACGCATGAAGGAACCGGCAGGGGAACCCAGGTGTGCGGGACCCGGGGCTCAGATCTCCAACTTAAAATTTCATTTAATGAAAATCTACTTCTCTGAAATCAAGGAAGTGCATCTTTCCTCCCCCAATTCTTTGTTTACTTTTTCATAAACCATTTGTATCTCTGCTCATCTCTTACAATCAAGCAATCTTTAAGAAATATAAGTTCTTATCCCCACCACTGCAGCTATACCAAGGGCTCAACTCCAGCGCCTCACAAATATTCTCTTCAGAGATATCAATCTCTGAATAATTTAAGGTACCACAGTGCACACTGAGAACTCTTGATGTTGGTTTTTTTTTTTCTGGAGTCGAAGTGGGTTGCCTCTTCCCAATCCCTCATACTTCCAGAAGCCCCACCAGCCCAGCCCACCACCCAATGTCTGCCTATCGTTGACTTTTTGGCACCCTGAGGCTGCAAAACAGCAAAAAGTTTAATAAATTCTTAGACAAGGTCTTACCAATCATGCAATGAAACATAATAATGTTCGCATAAACTTACTTCCTAGATCTATTGATATTAATATTGCAACAATGGTATCTAATCAATTTTAATCCTAGAATTGTATCAACAGTTGCCACTTTTTTCCATATTAAATTTTAAAAACAATAAAACAGGAGTGTAAGTTCTTAACAAAAAAAAAATCTGGGCTAGAGAGACAGTACAATTAAAAGTGCGGAACTTGGATTTGGCCAATCCCAGCTGGATTCCCGGTAACGGTAACGATAACGGTAACACGTGTCACAAAACCACACAGTGTGGGCCTGGAGACACCCTTGCATGCCTGTGGCATTATGAATAACCCTCACTGGCCTCTAGAACACCAAGCTAGAGGCCCCTCCCCCCAAAGAAATCACACTCAGAATATAAAATGGTATCAGACATAAAACATAATGATACACAATGTTACTTATATTTACTTCATTCAACCAAAACACTTATTTATTATGAAAATATATAATTACTCTTTATTCTACCATCATTTTAAATTAAAATATACTATACTTGCACATTTTGTTCAGTTTAATAAAAACTTTTATAAAATATAATACTATATACAAAAGATATGAATTACTAAAAATACTAAAATACTATATTTTGCATTATCTTTTGAACATATGTAGCTCAGGTTTGAGTCAAATATTTTTCTTTTGTTATTTTAATTTCCTTTGAACTATCAACACTATTTGGGGAATATTAAGATGTATCCTTTGATAATTTATGACTTCACTTTATTTTCTATCTAATTTTATAACAGTTTATATAACAGATTCTTAACACCCCTTCCCATGGTACTACAAAAATACCACGCAGCCTGAGCACATTTCTTAATAACCCTCTCAACTAAGTATTCTTTCTAACAAGATTTCAATAACATTTCAGGTACACAAAAGTAATATACTTCAAAAATATATATTTTGAAATTAATATATTTCAGATAACTGATGACTTTGGTATAATGTTTCCTACAGTCTTATAAGTTGCTTAAATAGGTGTACTTAATTTCATAAGCACATGCCTGTATATTTTTTCTCTAGTCAAATATGTACAAATTCAGTAAGTTTCTTAAAAGAATATGTAACCAAAAACTAAAATAACTCTTCTCAGTGTTAAGAAAAAACAGAAAATCAAAATTGGTAAATGTTACATATAATTTATGTACATTATATAAGATGACTTTTTTTTTCTTACTGTGCTTTATTTTTGAGTTTGCCAAATATTAGTTGAATATAAACACCATGTTTTATTTCTGGACTCTATTCCATTGGTCAGTTTGTTCTTCTTGAATTCAATACATTTTTCATTTCAAAAGGTTAAGTGTACGAGTGCTTTTTTCTTAAATATTGACTTTTGTGTTCATTTTTTATGTTGTTGTTAAGGGCCATACCTGCTGATGCTTTGTGCTTACTTATAACTCTGTGCTTGGGGTTTGGGAAACCATACAGGATGCATAAGATTGAACCCAGATGAGTTGTGTGCAAACAGTTTGCCCACTATACTCTCTCTCCAGCCCTTTTGTGTTCTTTTATAAATATTTATTTTTCATAATTGTGTTAATGTTTATGCTCTTGATAGACAAAATTTGCATCTCCACTGACACCAATGTACTAAAACTATTAATTATTGTCTTTATGCCACTTCTAGTCTACTTCTAGGTTTTATGTGTTCTTAGTTCTTGCATTTCCAAATAAGTTTTGTAATCAACTTGTCAAGTTTTATTCACCAAAAAAATTATTATTTGGGTATATATTAGTATAATATATACCATAATAATACAATTATAACATATAATAAGACTCAAAGTGGAATAATTGATGTCTTCATAATGCTGAATCACCAATCCATGTATTTAAACTGCCTTTCCATTTATAAAGTCTTCTTTAATTCCTCTACTTACTGTTACTGTATAGAAATATAATTATTTTTTTAAATCCCTAATCTAATTCTTAGATTTTGATTTGTTATGTTTTGGGGCCACACCTGACTGTCCTCGGAACTTACTCCTTATTCCTGAGGCAGACCTCCAGAGACTATATGGGATGCCAAGGATCAAATCTGATTGGCTACATACAAGGGAAACACCTTAACCTCTGTCCTAATGTCACCACCAAATCTTATTAAATTATTAAATTCACTTGTGAATCCCAATACATTCTTAACATTCCATATGTTCCTAAGGATTTTCTACATATACAGTTATTTCATGTGAAAATGTTACCCATGCTTCTTCCTTTCCTATTCCAAGATTAAGTGAAAAAAGCAATAAAGATAACAAGAAAATATTATAAATGACAACAGATCACAGAAAATCCCCAATGCACTGAAAAGCAACATGTCCTTATGTTCATTTTAATGGAAGCATTCTGAATTGACAAGCAAGCGGATTGCTGACTGAAAGCAAAGTGCTTTTCTTCCTTAGCAAATCTTGCTTGCTCTTAGCAAATCTGCTGTTGATTAATCCAAAAATTAACAGACCAAGAATGGAATATAGGCTGAATAGGACTTGCACCATTATATTGGGGGAGCAAGGAGGTGTGTCTCAGGGGCTCAGGAAGGAGGGATGAGGGGATCAACTGTATTTAAAGCATAGATTCCTTGCACTCTCTTCTTCCACTGTAGGGCGGGGGTTCATTCTCATCAAGCATCAATCCACAGCACATAGGAAGCTGAGAAATAGATAGTTTGAACAAAGTCATTTGTCTTTCTTAACAAGTAGACTGGTCTTCTGAAAAATATCCTTCTTTGAATATATAGCAGCCATGTCTGTACCATTTTGTCTTTTTATTTCCTTATAAAGATGATCTGACCTACAGCAAAAGCCCAAGGGCATACAAAGATCATTTGATTCTTAAGCATTTCCATACTAATAAAACGAAAGCTGGAAGGAATAAAGAAAGTGATTTCTCTCGCACCTCCTCTGTAGTGCGCACCAGTCTCCAAAGGTGGCCTTTGAGAATGCAAGCAAACATTTGGGGCTTGTTTCCTCTCATCACCGTGTTGGATTTATACCAATGCTCATGGGGGATTGGGAGGCGGGGGCATCCACCTTCAGAGCAGAATCCCCTGAGAGCCACTGGGTGGCAAGAACTCCAGTAGGACATGAAAGGGAAAGATGTCAGCAAGACAGAGAGAGACTTGGAGAAGATCATGCAAATGTTTCTGAGATTGAAACCCTCTCAAAGCAGGCCCCAGAAAAAGGAGTTTCCAAATGAGTCATTTGGTAGAGGAAATGACTGACCAGGCTTGGTCTGAGAAGCAGAACAAGTGGGCTGCACGTAGAGTTACAGAGGATAGGAGCCATTATGCTATGAAGGGTGAGTTCAGGTGATGGTGGAAGGTGTGAACTCTAACTATCTGCAAACTGAAGAGCCAGTGGTGTGACTCGAGCCCACATCAAGAGCCTTAGGATGGGGGACTGGAGTGATAGCACAGTGGGTAGGGAATTTGCCTTGCACGCAGCCAACCCAGGTTCGATTCCCAGTATCCCATATGGTCCCCTGAGCACCACCAGGAGTAATTCCTAGGTGCAGAGCCAGGAGTAACCACTGTGCATCACCAAATGTGACCCAAAAAGCAAACAAATAAAGAATAAAAAAAAGAGCCTCAGGATGGAGCTGGGAACCAGCAGAGCCAATTCCAGTCTCACTGTGAGGGTCGAGAAGAGAGTGCCCTTGTCCACTGTTGGCAAGGAAAGAAGGACATCCCAGCTCAAGCAGTAAGCCGATTTTGTTTTTTTTTTTCTGCCTTTATGAGCTTTATCTATGAAGGTATTGTGATTTATATAGCTATTCATAGTTGAGTAGTTGAGTTTCAGGGATACAGAGTTCCAATACTAATCCCACTACCAGTGTCCACTTCTCTTGACCAATGTCATCGGTTCCCTCCAACCAGTCTCCTTGGCTACATATTTTCAAGTTTGGTTATTGCCACTTAACTCTGATGCTTGCAGCATTACTGGCCCTGCGGTTTATATACATGTACCTATATATGTGCCATATTTGTACCTGGATATGCCTAATCCACAGCACATTGGATGATACCCATCATATCCTTACCAAAGCACTAGGCATTGGGAAGAGGGATTTTTGTTCTGTTTTGTTTTATTTTGTTTTGTTTTGTTTTGTTTTGTTTTGTTTTGGGTCACAGCCAGCAGTGCTGTGACCTATTTGGAATATGGAATACTCCTTGCTCAGTACTCAGGGGTAACACTTTGGGTAGTTCTCTGGTGGCCATGAGTAGTGCCAGGGAGCAAACCCAAAACTCCAGGCAACGCTCTGCTCTGGCTCTTTGAACCACTCTTTGCCCAGTCGAGGTGTTCTTTCCTCTGTTACTGCAAATGCAAATCTCTCCCCAAGTGTCCCGACACACACCTAGAAGATTTGGTGATCAACAAGTTGACACACAAAGCTAACCTGATAGGAAGAATTTCCAGGAAGAATGAATGTGTGCAGATCTGAGACAGACTGGAGAAAGCCAAGAGGGGCTACAATGACTGTGTGACTGCAATGGACACCTGCTCAGCTCTGTCCTCTGAGATGAGACTTTCTAAGGGACTTTCAAACCTGGCTTTTTTTGTATTTAAATTCAAATTTAAATTAACTGAAATTTAAAACTCTGTTTCTGGGGCTGGAGAGACAGTACAGTGAGTAGGACACTTGCCTTGCACATGGCCAACTCAGGTTCAATCCCCAGCACCCCATATGGTCTTCTGAGCACTGTCAGTAATAACCTCTGGGCATTGCTTGTCAGACTACAGCTGAATCTTATGAAGACAATGTTTATGAGAAACAGCCTCATTCCTGATGCTCCATTCATTCTCAATGGAATGACAATCTCCGAATGCAAGTTACGTGTACCTAGGTCTAGAAGTTAACATGATGAGAATGGCTTGGAACGCCTTCAAGACTGTCAAAGAAACAGCTAAGAGGATGAAGAACCTCCTGCTCCTGGCACATCTCTTTGATTCTACTGTTCTTCCTGCATTAACATACGCCTCAGAGACCTGGGCCCTACGCAAACAGGATGAGAACTATTCAGGTCTCCCAAAGAGGAATTGAAAGAGCTATGCTTGGAGTATCACCTTTCACTCAAATGAGAGAAAGAAACCAGAGTTCCGACCTCCGTAGATGATCAAGAATCAGGGACCTGTCTCGTTTGCCAAGGCGTCAAAAATCAGATGGGCTGGACATGTAATGAGATTTAGAGATGACCGCTGGACTAGAGCTATTACCCACTGGATTCCCCTGGATGTCAAAAGACCACATGGCTGCCCAACTACCAGATGGTCAGACTTCTTCATCAAGATCATGAACAACCAGTTTGAGGCTCTTCATGTTCCTAGAATGAACAGACACCATTGGGCTACACTGGCATGCGACAGGGACAAAGGAGACATTACTGGCGCCCGCTTGAGCAAATCAACGATTAACAGGAAGCCAAGTGATCAAGTGATTGCTGGTGTACTTCCACCCCAAGAAACAAAACCATAAACTAAATTTTTATAAAAACTCAATTTCTTTGATACCTCAATCAAAACTAAAATAAATGTTTAATGTTTAATGCATATTTTTCATTTTATAATGGTAGCACTGTAACACTATCCTCCCGTTGTTCATCGATTTTGCTCAAGCGAGCACCAATAACATCTCACAACAAATTGTGAGACTTGTTATTACTGTTTTTGGCATATCAAATATGTTACAGGTAGCTTGCTAGGCTTTGCCATGCGGGAGAGATACTCTCGGTAGCTTGCCTTGCTCTCCGAGAGGGGTGCAGAAATCAAACCTGGGTAGGCCGCATGCAAGGCAAACGCCCTCCCCACTATAATGTAAAGAACAATTTATAGTAGAAGTTTTTTGCAAACTAAAACTATTCTGAATGTCTCAGAACAATAATTATTTCCATACTCTTCACATAATGTTTAAATCTCAGGTTCTTATTTTTATTATTGATAATTTCAACTTTAATAACTTAATAGAATTTATACTCGAGCGGGCCCAGTAACATCTCCATTGGAGACTTTGTTGTTACTGTGTTTGGCCCGCTCGAGCAAATCGACGAACAACAGGAGGGCCTTTACCTTTACCTTTTTTTATACATTTTGAATACTCAGTTGTTGTAAGTGGCTAATGGCTACCAAAATGGACAGGTCAGATTAAGAATGTTTCCAGATCTCAGAAAATTCTATTGGTCATTGGAGGTGTTGACCCCATCAAAGAAGCAATGGAGAAGGCATTTCACCTTTGTGGTAGTATTCTCAAAAATCCATCCCTCCATAAGAAAAAATAAAATCACACACTACAGAATCTTTTATCTGACAAAGAAAAATAAGGAAAAGCCAAGAAACTGCTATAGAGTCAGCAAGGATAAGAACTCAATGGGATTCTGGAAGAGAAAAGCAACATTAGTGGAAAAACTCGAGAAATCCCCCATAAAGTACAGGGTTGAGTGAATAGCAAGTACCAGTGTCAATTTCTGAGCTATGATAAATGCACCACAGCTATGTCAAATGTTAACAGTAGGAAAGAGGCGAAGAGTAGATGGGAACTCTTTTGTAAATCCAAAATGGTTCAAAAATAGAGAGCTCAACTTTAAAAAAAAAAGAGAGAGAGAATGCATAATTCTGCTTTGGGCTATATCCCTTGAGATGAGAAAAAATACAGAGTATAGTTCACGGAGTAAAAATTCTGTTACTTAAATGTTTGAGACAAAGTGGATGTATAATAGGGAAACAAAATAGAATGAAAGTACCCTTGTTACTTTCTAAATTATTAAAAACTCCAAGTAAAGGTAAATATTTGGAAGAAGTCTGTCTAGCAAAAATAAATGTAGTTTGACAAAATGCAATACAAACAGTTGCATTCAGACAACTGTTAGGGAAATTTAGCTATAAGACAGAGTCAAACAGAATAGTCTAAATCCAGTGGTAGCAGATGGCCTACAGAAATGAAGTCCAGGCCAGTGCTTTTCAGATAAGTCAGTTAAAATTAAAGGAAACAAAAATGTTGAAATTTGTGTGTTTCAACTCACTGAGCTACTAATAAAACGTCAGAGTGCAGTTTTATTTAGCCACGACCCACAAAGATTTAAATTGGGGAATTTCTTTATAATTACTTTAACTTAGTCTCACTAAACACACGCGTGCACACACCATATTTTTATGATAAATAACTGAAGAGTTAATAGTTCCAAGACTCAACAACTTCAACAAGTGTTCTATAAATGGAAAAAAATCCACCAAACCCACTAACAATGTAACTGGAAATATGGAAAAGTTTACCAAGTTTACAAAATGAAATCCCTGAATCATAAGGACTAAACAAAGACACCTCCCCCAACTCCCACCCCAACTGCTGACTTAGCATCAAGGAGTGAGGAGGGTGAAGATTTCGAGAGAGTTGGAAAAGCAATAAAGTCAGGGAAAGCACGATATCCAACTGAGACCCAGCTGGGAATAGGACTCCAGTAAGTTGCTGTGTGAGAGCGTCAGATGCGATTCTTACTAAACTGAAACCATCTCAGGCCATCTCATGGACATTCAAATTGTGCCACCTTCTCTTTTCACTCACTGTTGATTCTTTCCCTGCCACCATAATTCAGTATTTAGAGCCTTCTGGGACATTACCTGGTTTTTGCAGAAGTGACTGAGCTTATTTTGAAGGTACTGTCCTTTCTCAGTTCCTGATCACTTCCACAATTTTACAGTAGGTATAAAGGACACCTAGCAAGCTAGTCATGGTACCAGTGTGGGGTTTTTATTAAATCTTGGGCTCGGAGGGCCAGAGAGAGAATTCAACTTGCTGGAACACAATTTGAACCCAGGAGGACTGGTCCCATCTCCGAAACACATGGCCCCCTGAGCACGTCCAGTAGAGAGCTCTGAGCACCAACCTGGGAGCAGACCACTGAGCACTGCTTGGTGTGACCCTAAATCCCAAAACACAAAAGCTCTAATGATAAGTCTTCCTCATTTTCTCTACGTGCATTATATGTCCACTGAATGTTTCTCAACTTCACACGCTCATCATTTTCCCTCATGAATATGTATGTCTCCTGATAAACTACTACAATATGTGTAAACTGTTATGCCACTCTAGCTCTCCTGGGCATCAACCCAAATCCCTACTTCCTCTCTTCAAAGCTTAATCTCCAACCTGAGTGGTGGGCATTCTGCCCAACTCAAGTATTCTTCATATCATTGAAACCTCTCTTTTCTAGACAGTTGTTCCTATACTTTTTCAGATGACAAAATAGCCTACAGAGTTCAGAAATAGATCCTTGCTCATATGATAAATTAATTTTTACAAGAATGCCAAGAGACTTCAATAAGTAAAGGATAGTCATTTCAATCATTGGTGATGGGAAAATTGAACACCCACCTGTAAAAGAATAAATCTGGCCCTTGATTTTACACAATATACAAATATTAACTCAAGTTGATCAAAGAGCTAAATGTAAAAGCTCACAAGTAAACTTTTAGAAGAGAAATGATGGGAGAAGCTTCAGGATATAAGCCTTGGCAAAGGTTCTTGGATATGATACCAAAGGCAACAAAAGGAAAATAAACAATGGGACTACATTGAACTTAAAAACTTTTGTCAACTGTGGAAAAGCAATCTCCCCCGAGGAAGATGTGTGCCAATCATGTAGAAAAGGGTTTAATATTGGGAAGGTAGGGAAAGCCCTTACAACTCGACAACAGAAAACAGCCAAATTCAAAATGAGCAAAGGACTCAACAAGAAAGTCTTCCAAAAATGATATCCAAATGTAAAGATGCTCAGTATCCCTAATCATTATGGAAATAGAAATCAAAACCACAGTGAGAACATCACCTCATATAATCAGATGTGTGTGGATATATGTATATATGAGTTTTTGCAAACTCTATTGTAGTCATTTATTAATAAATAAATGAAAATTCAGCCTCTTACTATTTGGGAGTTTTGTTGGGCCATTTGTGTTAAAAAAAAAATTCCACTCTGCTTATCTCACTGAACTGTTTTGAGAACCCCAAATGTGTGAAAAATTTTAACAAACTGCATTGGTGTGAAGCAGATGAGGATCTTTCAACTCTCAGTTTTATAAGCACCCAGGGCTTCCCAAATCTACTAGGCACATCATAGGAAAGAACACTGCATCAGGATATTTTAGTTCCCTTATTCAGACAAAATGAATCAGCCACTAATTTGCTCTTAAATCTCTGTGCTTGAAACTGCTTATAATACAGAATTGGACTTTACAAGGACATTTCCTTCTAAAATGGAAGCCAGGAAATTTCCAAGCAAATTAGATGATGCACATCCAGGTGACCTAGAAACTAGCATGCAGAGAAATTTGGGCCAGTCAACCACAATCCATGGGCCACATGCGTCTGTCTTTCAGGCAGTGCTACTGTAACTTAAGTGATAAATCATCAACTAGAGAAATATAAACACTAGTTACACAAACACATTCAATTTAAGAGTCCCTTAATGAACCTTTAATGAGTTACATGTGGGCTAGGAATGCCCTCCAGGCTGCCTCAATGTGTTTGCTCTTGAATAAAAAAATATGTAAATGCATCAATTCTCCCTCATCTATGACTCATCTCCTTAGCCAAATGCAATTGAAGTGACTAACTTTTGAATTGAAATTCTTTTTCCAAGAGATGAGAGGGAGGCATCTGCCATTGATAAGAAAATGAACAAATGGAGAAAATAAAATTCTCTAGGTGAGGAATGAAAGGGCTAAAGGAACAGAAATGTTTGTTGGGAGAAATGAAACTTTATGGAAAAGTCCAGAACTTTCCAAACTGACTGCATATCATAATCAGAGTGACTCTTTTCCTTTTCTCACCATTGGAACTTTAGGATTAAAGGGCTTTCTTCCTCAGACTTTATCTTTTTTTTTTTTTTATTAGTGAAACACCATGAGGTACAGTTGTAGATTTACAATTTTTTGTGCTTGGGTTTCGATTA
>JAOXYA010000018.1:36300620-36320922 GCA_028565675.1 Sorex palustris
CGATATGCCAGACACAGTAACAACAAAGTCTCCAATGGAGACGTTACTGGGCCCGCTCGAGCAAATAGATGATCAACAGGAGGGCTAAGATATTAAATGGCTATTTTGTGTAAAATACGAAATAAGATACTAGAAAGAGGATATTATAACATGTTTAACAAATTGAAGACCCATGACTAGAGGGAAATAGCAATTAGATGAGCATCCTTAAAATATCCAACACTGAATTAGCCTCTGTTGAGGAATTTAATGTTGACTTTCCATTGGCAATTCTAAGCCAATTATCATTGGGACCTCCCTATGTTTTATGTTCTTTGAAAGCAGGACTATTTTTTCCTCACTTAAGCTACTGTCTTTCTCTGAAATCTTTCCTCATGAAGGTGTAGCTCATCTGCTATTGTAGGTGTTGGAATCCTTAAATTTTCAGAACAGACACTAGAGACATTTGAAAGGCAAAATAGAATGTCTTGGCCAGTATATACCCTAAAAGCCCATATGTTGCAATCGGCTAACATATTGTTAGGAACCAAGACAGATGATGTGGAAACTTCATGCAGCCAGTTAGGGAAAAGCTACCAGAATGCATTACTAAATTACTCAATTCTTTTCCTGATTTTAAAATTTGACTAACAATTTACTAACAAACAGATAGAATGTCTCATAAGAGATTGGAATACCAGCCCCTGCTTTATAGCATGATAAAGCATGTTTCAACATAAGAGGAAAAGTAATCTAAAATCAGTGCAAATCTTCAGACTTCCATCTTGGGAACAGGAGTGTGCCTTGATGTCAAGATGAAGTGTTGGCATGATGTTTATAGACAAAGTAACATGCTTCACAACAATTAATGCATGATTAATCACTGGAGTTTTTTAAAAGTTAAAAACCAAAGGAAATTCATCATTGTAAAGTAGTAATATTTTTTTCATGCTGTATTCTCTAAGGCAGGCTACAATAATTTGGGTTCATAGGTACCAATCCAGCTACAACCTTTTCCACGTATGCCACCATATCCTCACAGTAGGAAGCCACTTCGTCAGCTGACCTGATTAATGAGTTAAGGTTTAATTCCCATCTGTGGGTTCAGAGTGAAAGACAAACGCGTGCACTTCCCTCAACATTGGCTAATCCGGAGATTAGACTATTCTAAAAAGCTAATCCATTAAGCACGATGGCTCAAGTGTCTGTCCATTTGGAGGAAGAATTAATCAGAAGCCTGTCAGGGAAAAAGAAACCCACATGATGCTTGTCCAGACATTGAGCTCACCCAGCAGATTTGAGAATGGTCCCTGCCAAAGAGCCCACACCGGAGACACATCTAACAGCAGATTGATGGAGCAAGGAGACCACACTCGCTGAGAGGGTTCCATGGCAGCCTCCTCACCTCTTCACAAGCTTTGGGTTTGGCTTCACCGTCACTAAACTTTCTTAGACATTTGCAATGATCTATAGCCTCAGCTTGAAGCTCATCCAAAGATAACTTCAGAACCATCAAGTTTTATTTCTATTAGACTCCTCTGGAATTTACCAAGTCTGCTCTGGACGTGGACAAAAATGACCGGTCATTTTGCTTTGTCATAGGAACTGGACTCGTAGATCATTTAGTTCCTCACACCCCATGAAAGGTTAATATTGAAGATTAAGTCTATTTCTTTTTTAAAAAATTCATCAGACATAAATGAACATTGTTCCCTTTGATTTTGAAAGTAATGCAAGCATAATAGAGATTCTCACATTCATAATTCTATAGCCAGGTGTAGGAGGGGATAACATTCATAGATAGTTGTGTTCAAAACTCATGCCACGTGGTTCTACATCTTTTTCTATGTCTGGGAGATTTTAAGAATTTTCTGATGAACAGCAAAGTAAAATGTGTTATAAGAAAAGATTTTCAAGAGGAAAGATTAATTCTGTCAAACTCCTACCAAAAATAGGGAATTTAATGTAGTTTACATTTTTTAAGTAGTGAATGTAATGACGCACAAGCGAAGAGAGACGCTTGCTGTGTGAAGTCCTGACGTTAACACCTGACAACATAAACAGCTGGAAGACCATGAAAAGTTTGCTGTACGATCAGACAAGAAAATCGTTCATGCAGCTCCATGAGATTGTCGCTCAAGGAACTAGTTGAGCTCGAGGCAAGAGAGAAGTCAAGTACAAGTGTCGCTTTCCCAGCGCACCTTCCAAGTCTCTATGTCAATCCTTCTGGATGACGAGCTCAGCAGCAGATGCGCCAACCTTCTGCCACTGATGTTCTCTGCAGCCCTGGCCGGTCTCTCCTGCCTCCTACCAGGGAGAACAACATTCTGAAACACTGCCATCTCGTGGCCGCTCCTGGAGACAGTGGGAGAGCTGGGGCCCCTGCAGTATGGGGAGAGGAACCCTGGAGAGTGGGAATTAGGAAATGACGCTCTTACCAGGGGCTTTTGGGAGATGAGGAAGTTAACATCCTCCAAAATGCCATGTCACGGCCTCAGCTGAATCTTCTAATATAACGTTTGTTACAAACTGAAGTCACTTTTAAAAATTAGGAAAAAATTACAGCGAGTAGGGAGGTTGCCTTGCACGGGGCCAACCCTGGTTCGATTTCCAGCATCCCATATGGCCTCCCAAGCACCACCAGGAGTAGTTCCTGAGGGCAAAGCTAGGAGTAACCCCTGTGCATCGCCAGATGTGACCCAAAAAGAAAAAAAAATTAAGTGAGATGGCTCTAAAATCATATCTTAAAATTTACTCTGTTTTCCTGGATCTTCCCCTGAACATACAGGAAGTATTCATGTTATTAATAAGATTGGAGGAGACAGGCAAGAATGTCCTAAGAACAAGGGTGAGGAGTCTTGGGCATTTGGCAATGGTGAAGATAGTCATTTTGTCCATTAAAATCATAAATGTTAACACTGCTATAAGTGTGTTGCTTAAATCACAATTACAATGTTAAATGAATTTTAAAATATACTTTAGACATTGGGCTGGAGCAAAAGCATAGCAGGTAGGACGTTCGCCTTGCACGCAGTCAACCCAGGTTCAATTCCTCTGCCCCTCTCTGAGAGCCCAGTAAGCTACTTGAGAGTATCCTGCCCGCATGGCAGAGCCTGGCAAGCTACCCATGGCATATTCAATATGCCAAAAACAGCAACAACAAGTCTCACAATGGAGATGTTACTGGTGTCCACTCGAGCAAACCTGTGGACAATGGGAGGACAGTGCTACAGTGCTACTTTAGACATTAAAACATTTTTATTGAGATAGTATTTCAAGAAAACTACTGGAAAGAAATCCAAGTACACAAAAGACACAAAGATGTTTCAAATTCATTTGCACATAAGGACACTTGGAGGGTGAGGTTGATGGTGAAATGATTCCACACAAAATTAGGCCAGGACAAAGGGCATGGTACTTAGAGTCTCCAACTTGTGTAACATTTCCACACGTGTTTTTTTGGGGGGGGTCTCCAACTTGTGTAACATTTCCACACGTGTTTTTAAAAGTTGAGTAAGTCGTTACAAATAATAAAGCCATGTAGTACCTACATTCCCTGCCCTTAGACACGCCAACTCTTAACATATTGTGTGCTTCCTTATCTCCTTATTTCAACCTCCTCTTTTTTCCTTCTGAAAAAAAAGTTGAGATATTATGGTTGCTGTTGGGCTCCAACCTAAAATACTTGAAATTTAATGAACCTAGAAGAAGGCCTCCACCACACACCATGTGTAAGAAAACTAACATCAATTCAAAGTCATTATGTCAGTCAAGAAAGATGGTCCAATGCTCTGGAGCGCGTGTTTTTCAGGCAGGAGGCCTGGGTTCAATTCCCAACCACACACGATCCACTGAGCGTAAGCAGGGGTAGCCCCCAATCACTGCTGGCTGGGGCCCCAGACCCCAAAATAGGAAAACATTATGGTCAATAAGGTCATATTTTCACCTATTGTTTAGCAAACTTTCCCCCTAAAATATCTTTTACATCTTTGCTTTTGCTTGATCCACCTTAGGCTCAAAGGCTACATACTCATTAAGAAGTCCATGAGGCTACATCATCACCCCTTCCTCCCCATTTCTGTTTCTGGAGTCATGGATGTGTCTGGCAAGCCCAAATCGATGCCTGCTCCATTTCTCATGCGCTGAAT
Source organism: Sorex palustris (assembly GCA_028565675.1). Taxonomy (NCBI): domain Eukaryota; kingdom Metazoa; phylum Chordata; class Mammalia; order Eulipotyphla; family Soricidae; genus Sorex; species Sorex palustris. The sequence continues at coordinate 36,304,748 of JAOXYA010000018.1, forward strand.
TTGTCACCTGACTGGGCCTCAATTGATAGCATTAGCTGTTGTCAGACTCCCTTGCTTGCCCTCCTTTTCTTGAAATACAAAATTACTGTCTTTGGGTTCCCACAGTGAGCAGTGATGTCCCTCCATAAGAAGAAGCATTTCTTCTCTTCCAAGAGCTTCGCTGTCTCTGTGTAATGTCGTGGGAAACACAGATACCCTGGGGCTTTTGAGTGTTGAGGGCATGGGGGTCTGTTTCACCCATGAGTGGAAGTTACTGTCTTTTGCTCACTTATACACAAATATAATTTTCATTAAATTTTTGTCATTTGAAGTGCTAGGACAAGAGCAGGGGTGTGGTTTAGCGTCTGCCCCTGGCAGGCAGGCTTGAATGGTGGTGGGAAAATTCGGGAAAAACATAATGCCCAAAAGTAGAGAGAGAGTATTGGGGAAATTGTCTGTCATCGAGGCAGGGTAAGGACTGGAATGGGCGGGGGGCGGGGTGTGGAACTGGGGATATTGGTGGTGGAAAATGTGCATTGGTAGTTTGATCATTGTATGGCTGAAACTCAAACATGAAAGCTTTGTAACTGTATCTCATGGTGATTCAATAAAATAATAATTTTTAATGAGCATTCTAGCCCTGCCATAGAGGAGGGATGAAATGGGGGGATCATTGGTGGTGGAGAATGGGCACTGGTGGAGGAATGGGTACTCAATCATTGTATAACCGAAACCCAAGCACAAAAACTTGTAAGTCTACAACTGTACCTCATGGTGTTCCACTAATAAAATTTAAAAACAAAAAAAAAAGAGAGAGCTTTCTAACCCGGGGCCAGAGAGATAGTACAGTGGGTAGGGTGCTTGTCTTGCACACAGCCGACCTGGGTTAGATTCCCAACATCCCATATGGTCCCCTATCTCTGCCATGAGTGATCCCTGAATGCAAGCCAGAAACAAATCTGTTGCATGTGACCCACCCCGACGCCCCCCCCAAAAGCATATGAACATGAAATATGTAATTCCTCAATGTTCAGAGCTAAAGCCTCTAAGCCCATCCAAGATACAACTCCCAAAGGCTTTTATTTCCAATACTCTCGAACACAACCCTCTATAACTTGCCCGAATCATATTCCCCAGATCTGGTCGTGTAAGGCTGTGCTGCTTACAGGCTCTCTTGCTTCTCCCAGGCTGGTGATCACTGCTAGGTCAGAAGCTTACCCAGACCAGAACTGGTCTCTCCTCATGGCAAAGCCACTCGGTTCCTTCCTAAAGTTCAATCACCAAATCATCCAAAGCTGGTTGTTCTGATGGCCTCTCTTTGCTGTACACTAAAATTCACAAGAGCACTAAACTAAACCTCCACAGTGAAAGAGGCTGCCTAGAAATCTGACAGCACAAAGAAAATGACAAGCTGGTTCAGGAGTCAGATATACCTAAAATTCCAACTCAGCTAACCCACTAAACTTATCTGGGAAAAATCATTTCTCTCTTGAAGTTTCCATTTTCTCATCTGTAAAATCAGAATATGGATAATATATACCCTGGGGAGAGGCTTATAAATCTTACTGAGATCAAAACAAGACCTTGTTTTCCAGACATCTCTGAATATCCCAACATGCTGGATATACTGATACCAAAGAGAATCAGCCAACGCTACAAAAATTCCCAAGACTCCTGAATTTCCCTGACGAGTGAGTTACCAAGAGCGAGAACAAACGAGATATTCAGATAACAGTTTGGGAATTTGAAGGTAGTGGTGCAGAATTCAGCATGCATGATAAAAAATGGCTGCTTCATGATTTAAAAAAATTCAAAGTTCATGATAATGAGCATACACGTTGCTGGAGAACATTTAACCATGTCCTTTGCCAAGAGAAAAAGAATTGTTATCAACTAGTTCCACCTCATAAGATGAAGGACTATTTGGTCAGTTGCTGCAGGATTTCCTGACTGAGCTTTGAGGAACATTTGGTTTCAGCTGATAGAAGCCAATAGACGTGTGCCCTGGCAAAAATGATAAATTGATTCTCTGTCACCACCCGCTCTCCCTCCCCTGTTTTCCTCCTCCACCCCCTCCCCTGCCTCTCTCTGCAGACCAGGGTGTGTGCACCTGCCCAAGTGGGAGAAATAAGCTTCTGCGGAATATAAAGTAACAAAATAGGAGACTAACAAAATAGTCGAGATAAGTACCAGGAGGTTTTCTCCATGGCTGGAAGGCCAACCGCACATGCCAGAGGAAAAGGCAGCTCAGATAGAGAAGGGAACACCAAGTAAAGGGTGTTGGGAGGATCTTCCTAGGATGGGAGTTGCGTGCTGAAAGTAGACTCTAGACCGAACGTGACTGCCACTCAATGTCTCTTTTGCAAACCACAGCACCCAAAAGGAGAGAAAGAACAAAAAGAAATGCCCTGCCACAGAGGTGGGGGGGGGTCGGCTGAGGATGTGGGAGGTATACTGGGATCATTGGTGGTGGAGAATGGTAGAGGGATGGGTACTTGATCATTGTATAACTGAAACCCAAGCACCAAAATTTGTAAGTCTACAACTGTACCTCATGGTGTTTCACAAATAAAAATTTAAAAAAAGAAAGAATCACACCTGGCGATGCCCAGGGAACCATATGGGGTGCTGGGAATCGAACCTGAGTCGGCTGTGTGCGAGGCAAGGGCCCCACCTGTTGTACTGTCTCTCTGGGCACTCCGAGTCGAGTTATGACACATTGCTGCCTCCGTTGACCCCCGGCTCTTTGCTCACACCTGGGCAGGGATCACCTACCCTGCCCTCTGACTCCGAATCCTGCAGGGGCTCGCCAGGGGCATCCCGGCACCAGGGCTCCTTCTCTTGCAGTACTTGTCCCACAGTCCCGGGTGACACAGAACCTCCAGTTGGCGCCAGGCCCCGTCAGAAGCCGGAGCCCCAGCTATAATCCCGAGTCGCCACTGGCACCTCTTCAGGTGGCCACTTCTGGTCACTGGGGGCCTTTTACGTTTGTTCCTCACCTGTGTCTGGCCATGGAGGACAAAGCCGGCAACCCGGAAGCTTCTCAGCCGCATGAGCTCTGACTGTGGACCCTCACGCCATCTGCAGGAAAAGTCACGTTGCCTTCTCCTTTCCCGTCTGGTCCTGGTTTTCTTCTTTGGGGAGGGGGAGTTGGAAGGGGGGGTCACACCCACCTGTGCTCAGGGCTTGCTCCCACTCTGTGCTCAGGAATCACCCCTGGCAGGCTCGGATCCAGCAGATTGAAGCTGGGTCAGCCATATGCAAGGCAAGTGCCCTCCCCACTGTGCCTCCCCGGCCTCTTGGTTCCCCCCCATACCATTCCCTCTCCCCATTGGCTGCCACGGACACAAGTTTCCAAACTGGGCAAAGCGGATGTGGATGAAAGAAGGGCTTGAGCGCTAGCACAGCAAGTAGGGCGCCTGTCTTGCACAAACAAGACTGAGGGTGCCCTCTGTGTCCCCAGGGGCACTCACTGAGTGCCATCACTGGCTTACTGGTGGGACCCCTGGTGTCATTATCAGCCTGGGAGCCTGTCCCAGGGCGCAGGGTGTTTGTCTATACCCCCTACCCCAGCATAGTGGATAGTGGGGCTTGGCGGGGTCCCCTGGTTAGCAGAAGTCAGATGTGAGTTGTCACAAACTGGTTTCAGGGCACACCATGGCCCTAGGCCTGGGAGATGACAGGGAATATGAGGGTAGAGTAGGGGAAGACCAAGGGAGACCCCCTCACCCCTAGCAAAGTGGGGAGTGGCCAACCTTCATGGGGGCCGGGGCTACCCAGAGTGTCCACCAGGCATTGTTAACAGCCCAGTGGTCTGGGGAACTGACTGGCCCCCACATACCCTGGGGCACCCCCTGGACACAGGCCCCGCCCCCAGGCCCGGCCCTTCAGCCTAGAGCATTGAATTCAACATCTACACACAGGCAGGTGGGGCTGGTGGAGCCCAGAAATGAGCTTCCGGTCTAGGTAAATGTCAACAAAGGCCTCCCCACGGGGACACAGTTGCTGCGGGTGATGGGTTCATATTCTTGGTTACTTCATCAGCAGCGGCTTAGAACACGCAGGCGTCCCCGGCTCCCCGCTGCCAGGCGTTTAATGGTCTGTGAAGGGAGACTGGGCGCATGTTACTGAAATAGAAGCTGCCTTTCCTCTGTGGAGGGCATCGGGCCTGCCGTGGCACCTCGGGGCCTCTTCAAACGTCCAGGGCAGCAGCCGTGGTCAGAGGAGGCCCCTCGTTCAGGGCGTGGGAGACCCAAAGAGAATCCTAAACACTCAGGTGGCAACCCAGTGGTAGCACTGCCCACCGCCCATGGTGTGCTGAGGGCCCTTCCCCTGCAAAGGGGGTGGTCTGGCTGCCCGCACAGGGGAAAATGGAGGCAAAGAGCACTTACGGAGCCCATAGAGTCAGGAATCCCAAATCGTCTGGGCATCTAAAGTGGCAGAGACTATGAGCTTCCCCCAGGGTGAGAAGGGTCCTGCTGTCCAGAGAGGGCCCCCGCCCCTAGACGAACTCACGCCCGGCCACTTACAAGGCATGGGCGGTTCTACCTGTGTTCTTTATTTTTTTAGGGGGGGGGGAGAGGTGTCACACTGGCAATACACAAGGTTTACTCCTGGCTCTGCACTCAGGAATTACTCCTGGCAGTGCTCGGGGAACCATATGGGATGCTAGGAATCGAACCCGGGTTGGCCACATGCAAGGCAAACGCCCTCCCCGCTATGCTATCGCTCCAGCCCCTCTACCTGTGTTCTAAGCGGGCTGGTGAAGGTGTTAGCTCAGAGATTCCAGGTGACCTGCCGTGGCCTCCGCCCCCCCTCCAGCCCTGCGCCCAGTTCTGGCTGTGGGATGACCACCCTCTGTGCCTATCACCAGCCTCATCGCATCCTTCCACCTCCCACCGGGCTCTGGAAAGTACCGCTGAGTTCCTCACCCTCCCTGCTGTCTCCGAGGTGGGTTTGAATTCCGCAATGCGCTTCTTATTGCCTTCTGGTCATCCTTCAACCCCTCCCTGCATCCCTCCTGCTGTAATTCCACTGGGCAGTCTGGTGGCCTGGGAAAGATAACAGGAAATTTCCCAGAGAACCCCAGAGGTACTGAGGTGGAGACGGGCAGGGGGCACCAGGGGTGTCCACAGACATCTTCTGAAAGCTCTTCCCTGAGCTGCCTCTTTCACAGGCAGGACCCCACTGTGATCTCCCACTTTGCCTCCCCGGATAAAGCCAGACCTGTTTGGATGCGGTGCTCATTACAGCGGGGGCAGGAGGACAGGTCCCCTCAGTGACATCCAAAACCCCTGGTCACATCCACAACCCTGGAGGTTAACATTTCTATGCCCAGCGATGCCCTACCCCCAATTCCCCCCGCCCCACCCCACCTTCCACTGCCCAGGTCTGAGCCTCTGAACCACATCAGAAAGTTCCAATCTAGGGGCTGGGGAGACAGCACAGTGGGGAGAGTGCTTGCCTTACATGCAGCAGACCCGGGTTCGGTCCCTAGCATCCCATATGGTCGCCGCAAGCAAAGTCAGGAGTGATACCTGAGTGAAGAGCCAGGAGTAACAGGAGAAGGAGGAGGAGGAGGAAGAAGAAGAGGAAGAAGAGAAGGAAGAAGAAGAAGGAGGAGGAGGAGGAGGAAGAGGAGGAGGGGGGATGGAGGAGGAGGAAAGAGAGAAAGAAAGAAAGAAAGAAAGAAAGAAAGAAAGAAAGAAAGAAAGACAGGAAGGAGGAAAGAAGGAAAGAAAGAAAGAAAGAAAGAAAGAAAGAAAGAAAGAAAGAAAGAAAGAAAGAAAGGAGGAAAGAAGGAAAGAAAGCAAAGAAGAAAGAAAGAGGAAGAAAGATCTTGTCCCCAAATTCCTGGTCTGTCATCTTCTGTGCCCCTAACCCCAGGACACTTGCTTAGATTCTGGGCCCCACTGAGAAGTAGACAATGGAAACACTAGGAGGGTCTGGCTGGGTTTGGGGACTTTTGTCCATGGGAGTGGGTAGGTCCTGCCCTCCTTGCGACCTTACCTTAGTGGCCAAAGCCTCCTGGTCCCTCCACCTCACCAGGGCTCCCCACACGATCCTGATGCCCGGGAGTCTGACTGCTGGGCCTTGGAATGTGGGTACCCATCCCACCCAAACCCCCCCCACACACACACACACACCGCTCCAGGCTCAGCGTAACTGCAGGCCCCGTGGGGCAACTGCCACACCATCAGCAGGTCTGAGCTGGGCCTGGGCCTGGAGCTCACAGATGAAGTGACACTTTCCAGCTTCCACCAGCCCTGCAGCCCAGGGCAGGGGAGTGTGGGACTGTATCAGCCACTGCACTGTCCGGCCGGGGGCACAGAACCAGGAGACCCTGCGCGGGCTCTGAGAGCTGTGGGACAGGAGCCTGGGGCACGAAGGGAAACAGCAGAGGAGCTGCCGCCACCTGCTGCTGTTTTCCTGAAACTGGGGTGCAGGAAGTGGCGCGTGTCTCAGCCCAAGAATCTGGGTCCCTGTTGGCGCAACAGAACACTCTCTTCCTCCCCACCACCATGCGGAGCTGAGTGGGCTGGGGGATGGGTAAAGCTCATTTCTGCTGTCCACCTCCCTAATCCTTCTCCTGGTCACACATGGGGTCCCTGGACTGGGGTCGGCCACCTTCACAGGTCATAGATCACAGGTCACAGGTCAGCACACTCCTCCAGCTGAAGATGCAAGAGTGACAACGGCCGGCAGCCTGGACCCGCAGAAATGGGCACTAGGTGCCTCACAGAACCTCCCACAGGGGTCAGGAAGGCTGCCAAAACCCGCCAGGGTCCTGGGGGTGACTCGGGCACAGCTAGAACCCAGCCCCCACCCTCTGCTCGGAGGGGTCCTTATGGCCTGTCAGAGCCACACAAGTCCTCTCCTGCCTCTCTGCTTCCCACAGCACACCCTCACCTGAAGGGACAGGCAGAGATGCACTAAGGCTGGGATCCAGAGGCTGGGATCAGGGGAGCTGGGATCAGAGAGGCTGGAATCAGAGGCTGAGATCTGGGAGGCTGGGGTCAGGGAGGCTGGGGTCAGTGGCTGGGATCAGAGGCTGGGATCAGGGAGGCTGGGGTCAGGGAGGCCGGGGTCAGAGGTTGGGATCGGAGGCTGGGATCTGGGAGTCTGGGATCAGTGGCTGGGATCAGAGGCTGGGATCAGAGGCTAGGATCAGGGAGGCCACGGTCAGGGAAGCTGGGGTCAGAGGCTGGGATCAGAGGCTGGGATCAGAGGCTGGGATCAGAGGCTGGAGTCAGGGAGGCTGGGATCAAAGGCTGGGATCAGAGGCTGGGGTCAGCGGTGCCAGAGGCTGTTCTCTCCCCACCTGCCCAGCCTGCCCGGCCCCTCCTCTGCAGTCCACACCTCCAGGCACAAGACCAAGTGGAGCTGCCCCCAGAGAAGGTGCCTGCGAAGGTGAGAACCACCCTCAGGCCTGAAACCCTGACTCGGGGAGACCATTTGGGTCTGTTCAGCGAGGTCCCGGCTTCTGGGTCACGGGGGCCGGGCTCAGCGCAGGGAAGCTGCTGGGGACACGCTGGCCCGGGGTGCATGTGCCTTAGCTCATCCTGGGCGCTGCCATCGCCCTGACCCCGGGGCCTCTTATCTCCCCATTGCGTGAGGCTGGGTGAGGGAAGCCGCACGAACGCACATGGAAATCAATGCCTCTCCCCAGAGCACACTGACCTGTGGGTCCCGCCGGGGACAAAGGACAGAGGTCACCAGCCAAGTCCTCTCCCCGGCCCAGGGACTGTGCATGCTCCGGCCGCCTGAGGGAGAACTGGCACACTCCTCTGCAGCAGACATGCAGCCGTGAGTCTGCACACCCTCGTGCACCCCCGGGCCTCACCTGAAACCTGAGTGGCAAGACCCTGACTGCTCCTGGCCTCCAGCCTCTGGGGAACCCCTGGGAGCCCTGACCGACCCCCCCCACTCCCACCCAGGCCATGCACCCTCCTGGCTCCCGGCAAAGAAGCACTCTGGAGGAAGGGTCTTGCTGTCACTCCAAGTGGACAGGCACCCCACTGCCCCCACCCCCTTGGGGTGTCTACTCCATACCACCCGCTCCAACTCGCCCACCAAGAGGGCATGGTGCCAGATCTCAACAGTGCCTGATGATGGAAACCCCACGCTCAGCACAGCAACAGGGGCTGGTGGCAACGGACCAGCAGCTCCGCCTCCCAGCCCGGCCAGTGCTCCCAACCCTCTCAGCCGGAGGCAGCATGCCGGGTGCATAGTCTAGCAGCTGGAGGCTCGTGGGGTTCCAGGCACGGGAGTCTACGGTGACTTTCCAGAAGCGGCTCTGGAGTGGCTTCGATTGGGGGGGGGGTCTGTGGGCAGGGCCGTGTGGGCACCCACTGGGCTCGGGGGGAGTCTCTGGCTCCCTCGGGCATCCAACTCTGGCCCCCAAACACAGCTCCCTCCAGTCGCTCTGATTTCCTGGCAGAGCCGAGGAACGCAGCACGTGACGGTGACTGAGTTTCTTTTCTCTTTTATTGGCAAAGTAAATATATATATATATTTATATATTTCTTTATGAAGGACCGAAGAAAATATACATAATTGTAACATATGTACACCAGTTCCGTAGATTCTTCTTTAATTTCAAATTTACACAAATGTGGATCTGTTATTAAAAGATATTTTACGTTGAGGTTCCTATGTACAGTTTATTTACATACATTCATAGGATGTGAAATAAACCTGTCAACACAAGCTAGTTCATTTGATATTAATTTCTAGACAAAATAAGGAATGCATTTCTAAATCAGGACGGGGGCTCTATCTACGTCTTCCACACACCATGCAGTCTGGTCCCCCTCCTCCCCGAGGTGACCCCAAAGGCTAGGGTCCGGAAGGGGGGGCAATGATGCCCAGAGGCCCTGGGGCCAGTGGGCGGCTGTCTGCCCTGCACACATACCCACATGCACCGCACCCCCCTCCCCAGGTGCCCTGGGCCCCTCTCCCACAGGGGGCCGGGAGGCCCAGCACCCAAAGGCCCAGCCTGGGCCCTCTGCCCCCAGCTAGGCACCCAGACAGAAGCCCCCGACCCAGAGCAGCCCGGGACTCTTGGCCTCTGTGGCCCCCCGCCCCCCCTCCCTCCCAGGCGCCCCCTGGGAAGTGACATTTCCACACTGCGCTGCATTTCTTCGCCCCAGCAATAAAGTGCTGGCCAGTGGCCCAGGTGGGGAGCCCAGTGGGAGAAGGGCCAGGCCCCCCACGGCGCTGGAGCGGGCCGCGTTAGAGGCCTGGAAGGCACGAAGGCAGGAAGGCACCAAGGCCAGCCTCCAGCCCGTGGGGGTGGAGGGGGACCCTGGGGACCCAGCCCCCAGGGACGTGGGAGCAGGCGCCAAGTCTCCAGAGAGGCGGCGGCAGCGGGTGATGGAGGTGATGGGGGGGCGTGGGGAACTCGGGGTTCACACCTGCAAGGGCCAGCTCCCCACCCCCCACCCCTCCTCTTCCTGCACCTCGGGCTTCAGAAGGTGGCTGGTAACATCGTCAAGACCCTCTGAAGAAGGCAAATAAATTATTGCTACAAAATACCGGGGCGGGGTGGGGGCAGACGGGCGGGGCTGGCGGGGCTGGCGGGGCTGGCGCGGGCACGTGCGCGGGCGCTCAGTTGACGGCGCGCACGGCCCGGCTGCTGCGCGGGAAGCGATGCACCTTGATGTGCTTGGAGAGGTGGTCGCTCCGCGCGAACTTCTTCTCGCACACGAGGCACTGGTAGGGTTTCACGCCCGAGTGCGAGCGCCGGTGCCGGGACAGCTCGTCGGAGCGCGAGAACCTGCGGGACAGCGCCGTGGGGTGGGGGGGGGGGGAGTCAGCGCCCAGCGGGAGGCCCTGGGTGCAGCCACAGGGCACTCCCACCACCCAGCCTGCACCCACCATCCAGCCGGCAGGCTCGGGGCCTGCCTGTCGTGGTCACCCTTCCTGCCCCGCCCAGAGCCCGGCCTCCAGTGCTCCCCCTGGAACAGACCTTGGGCCTCCGTCGAAACCCTGCCTAGGGGGAAAGTGAGGCCTGGGGGAGACGTCTAGCCTCCCCCCACCCAAAATAGGATCTTGGCATCTCTCACTTGCCTCCTTAACAAGGCTGCTGGAACCACCCCACTCCTGAGTCACTGAGTGTGGGGGTAGGAGGTGTCTCTTAAGATGCCCCCAAATCAGAAACAGCCCAGGAGACGTCCTTCCAGGTACACCCCCACTCCACTCTCCCTAAGGGGCAGAGTCCAGGGCACAGACCCCCGCTGCTTTCAGGATAGGGACAGACTGCCCAGGGTGTGGCCAAGAGGCAGGAGGGCTTGGAACTAAAGACCCCCTGGAAAGGAGCAGGACCCTCGGGTCAGGGATTAGATATCTGTGCATCCTGGAGACTTAGGGTCTCCCCCAGGACCCCAAACAAGGGTTTTTTGGGTTTTTTTTTTTTTTGCTTTTTGGGTCACACCTGGAGATGCACAGGGGTTCTCCTGGCTCTGCACTCAGGAATTACCCCTGGCGGTGCTCAGGGGACCCTATGGGATGCTGGGAATCGAACTCAGGTCGGCCGCGTGCAAGGCAAATGCCCTACCCGCTGTGCTATCTCTCCAGCCCCATAAGGGTCTTTTTGGATGCACATGGAGATATTCTTGCAAATTCCTCAGGCCCCACGGCTCCGTCTCTCCTCCCCACGTTTATTCGCCCCTGCAGGAAAGTCTAGACTTCCGGGACGAGGCCGGAGAGCAGGTTCCACAGGGCTGCCGGCATGTGGAACTTTCCTTTCCTTCGCTAACCTCTGTGCTAAATTCAATTCCTTCCCAGCTGCAGGTCCTAGACGAGCAGAGAGGGCAGCGGGCTCACTCCCTGCCCTTACCACCCTGCTCACAGCCCCTCCTGCTCGGAGCTCTGCCCACAGCCAGCCAGCACGGGGCGCCTGCAGACCCCGCTGTGTGCAGCACATGGCTGCGTGCAAAGCAGTCCTCCCTCCCTTGCCCTCTTCTCCCTGCTCTCTCCCACCCATCTCTAGTGCTCCGCTCCAATGTCACTGCCTCCGGAAAGACCTCCAGGACTACCTCCCGCTCTGCTCCCCGACCACTAGGCACTACCCTTTCTGGCCCCTGTCACTGTGACAATTTAACCAAGTTTTCAAATTCTTGATGAGTGTTTGCCTGTGCCAGCAGACTGTCAACTGTAGGAGGAAAGACATGTTCACCCGGTTCCCTGAAGTCTCAGCCCAGTACCTGGGCCCGGAAGGTGTCCGGTGAGCGTATTTAAATGAGGCCAACAGGCATCCCCAGGGGCTGTCCTGGGGGCTGCCCCAGGGCCCTTCCCCTTGAGTCCCAGTGTACAAAGACACACAGTGCACACATGGGATGCACCTGGGAACATAGCACAGGATTCCTGCACACACACACAGACACACACACACACACACACACACACACGTGCCACAGGGGGGTGATCATGGCTGGGGGGGGAATCACACGTGTGTGCACATATACCCACATACACAAGCGTAGGTGTGACACAGGCCTTCCTCATGACCACACAGCCGGACGAAGGAGGTGTGGGGGCCGCGGGGCTGGTGGCCCTTCCAGGTGGCCTTACCGCCCTGGGCAGGGGGCCCAGCAGAACAAGCTCAGGGGACACTGAGGACAGCAGAGCAGGCCTGAGTGTGACCTGAGGCCGGATGGGGGCGGGGGCGGGGTGCCTCTCACATACCCTCATCCCCGGAGGGGAGGCCAGCACCGGGCAGGGCTCTCTGCCCATCTGTGGACTGGGGGAGGCCCCGGCCCGCCCATTGGCCGGGGGGAAACTGAGGCTCAGGACAAAGGGAGTCTGACCCAGGGGATCCTGGCCTCTTCCCAGCCAAGAGAGTCAGAATAAAGGTCTCCATCCTCCCATCCCTGCCCTGCCCAGGGGTCACTGACCCTTCCTCCTCCTCCTCTACCTCCTCCTCTTCCTCCTCTCCTCCTCCCTGCACCCCAGAGCTGGCCAGCAACATGCACCAGTGAGGAGGGCCCTGTACAGTGTCCTGCTGCCAGATCTCGGGCCTGACCCAGCCAGGCCAGGACTCCTGGGGACAGGTGCCCAGTGCGGAGGCCAGCAGAGGGCCAGCACCAAGATCCCTGGCCCCCTCCCAGCCAGGGTTTCAGGAGTAGCACAAACCCTGTGCCAGCAGGAGCTCGAGCAGGTTCTGGGGGTTCTGCTCAGGGCCCCACCCCTGCAGGACCCTGGGACGGAGAATCCTCTGGTCAGTGGACGCCACCTTACAGCTGTTTCAATGGCCAGAGGCAAGGACTCAGGCCACCAGGGAGAGCCAGGACCTGTGCCCCCCTCACACCCATGAGCCTCCTCCTGGCCACCAGTATCCTGTGACTTAGGGGACCCTCTGCCCCCCCCCCACACACCCTCATCCAATCCCCTGAAGAGCAGCCAGCAGCGAGGCAGGGCACCCTAGGGTGAGGGGCTAAGGCACTGTGTGTGCAGGCCGTGAGCTCGCCCACCTCCTCACAGGGACCCCAGGGCCAGCAGCCTGCTCTCCAGGCCTCAGTTTCCCTGGCGGAGTCAGGGTTCATGATGGCTCTGCCTCAGGGGGGCTCTGTGGAGACAAGAGGCATGAGGTGCCCCTCTGACAAGTGTGAGCTGTTCCTGGTCAGGTGCAGAGCACAGGCGAGGTCCTGGGTGTGGGGATGGGGGGAGGGGTGTCCTGACCACAGGGTCCACTCCTGACAGACAGGGCAGGAAAGTCCAGGGGTCCAGCCAACCCCCCACTTGGCACCCCTCTTGGCACGTCCAGCACCTTGGCACAAAGGTGCTCCTTCCACCTGTCAGAAAGAGTCACATCCCCAAGACCCCAAGACACAGGAAGGGCGCCCCCTGGAGGTGTGCCGTGCGCTGTCTACCCCACCGCAGCTGGCAGCACTGTTGGCCCATTGGACGGGGTAGGAGTGGGCCAGCAGCGACACTGGGGCCCAGAGAGCTGGTGACAGCAGGCCCCTGGGCGGGAGTCCCTGTCCTGCTCCCCAGTGCTGGACCCCAATTTCCTCATTTCATTTTTTAAAAAAATTTTTATTAATGAAACACCATGAGGTACAGTTGTAGACTTAAAAACTTTTGTGCTTGGGTTTCAGTTATACAATGATTGAATGCCCATCCCTCCACCAGTGCCCATTCTCCACCACCACCAGTCCCAGTATCCCTCCCACCCTTCATCCCTCCCATCCACCCTACCACTGTGGCAGGGCATTCCCCTGGCTCTGGAGAAGATTTGATGGGACATGTTTCTATGGAGTAAACATTTAATTCTTTTTTAAATGTATCTGTTTTATTGAGGCAATGTTGGTTTACAAGTTGTTTTAGGGGTGATTCTCACATTTCTGCAAAATAGGTGTTAACACACCATGCCACCACAAGAAGAGACTGGCTCTGTCTGCCTCAGACTTCTTGCCTCCTTCCTTGGAGTTTCTCCAATAAAACGTTGGAAAATATCTTCCACCAATGGCACACGGCAGCCCATAAGGCTCCATTCATCTCTTTGGGGGAGAGGGAGGCATCCCCCATCCCATAGCTTTCTCAGCAAGTGATATCTCTGATTCTGCCCCTCAACGACTGGGAGCATGAAGTGTTTAGGGAACAAACCCAGTCAGGATAACCTAATCTCTCAGCTCAAGGGTCTCCTGAGTGGGTCTCATCACAGACCCTGCTTCACCCTGAGCCAGTCTTGATATCCTGAGCTGCTGGCTCCTGGGGAAGGCTGTGGAGGGAAGGCGTGGCACCACCTCCTAGCCATGTGTTGAACTTCACATTTTTTAGCCTGAGAGGCTGTTTCTACCCCACTGAGGCCTTGAAAGGAACTGAATCTGCTTGGTCAAAGACCTTTGAGGTTACTAAGCACCATCGGGGCACCCACACATGGGGAAAGACAGACTGTCTTTTCCATACAGAAGAAGGGCCAAGGATGCAGTTCAGGGGCAGAGCACTTGCCAGGCATGCATGAAGGTCTGGATTTGATTCCTAGCACTGAGACTTCCCACTAGCACTGCCAGGAGTGGTTGGGATTGTGGCCCCCAAGGAAACAAAAAAGGTAAACAAACTAGACCGAAGTTTAGATTTTGAACAGGCACCCCATTTTGGTATAGGAGAGGAAAATGGGCACCCCAAAGTATGTCTGGCAAAAGGTAAAACAGACTAAGCTCTGAAGGTAAGATAGAGGTCAGCATTTTTATTCAATATAGTACTGAAAGTTCTGCCATAGCTGTTAGGCAAGAAAAAGATATCAAGAGCATACGGATAGGAAAGGAAGAGGTAAAACTATCATTATTTGTGGATGACATGATACTGCACTGTACACTGTAGCACTGTCCTCTTGTTGTTCATTAATTTGCTCGAGTGGGCACCAGCAACATCTCCACTGTGAGACTTGTTGTTACTGTTTTTGGCATATTGAATACTTCACGAATAGCTTGCCAGGCTCTGCTGTGCAGGTCGGATACTCTTGGTAGCTTGCTAGGTTCTCCGAGAGGGGCAGAGGAATTGAACCTGGGTAAGCCGTGTGCAAGGCAAATGCCGTACCCACTGTGCAACCACTTCAGCCCTATACTTAGAAAATACTAAAGACTACAAAAAATCTCCTAGAAACAGTAGGCTTGTATAGTAAAGTGGCAGGCTACAAAATCAACAACCAAAAGTCCACGACTTTACTATATACAAATAATGAAAGAGAAGAAAGAGATATTAAGAAAACCATCCTGTTCCAATAGTGCCTCAGAAAATCAAGTACCTCCGAATCAGCTTAACTGAAGAGGTGAAGGGCCTATACAACTAAGATTACAAAACACTGATTCAAGAAATAAAAGAGAACATAAGGAAATGGAGACACATCCCTGCTCATGGATCGGGAGGGTTAACATTGCCAAATGGCAATACTCCCCAAAGCAGTAACAGATTCAATGCAGTTCCTATAAGGATACCCAGGACATTCTTCAAAGAAATAGACAAAACACTCCTAAAATTCAATAGCTAACGCAATTCTTGGGGAAAAGAAGATGGGTGACACCACCTTCCCCAACTCCAAACTGTACTACAAAGCAGTAATCATTAAAACAGCATGGCATTGGAATAGCAACAGACCCGCAAACCAATGAAAATGAGTTGAATATTCTGTTCCCAGGCTCAAATATATGATAATCTTATCTTAATCTTCGAGAAAGGAGCAAGAAATGTGAAGTGGAGCAAGGAAAGTCTCTTCAACAAGTGGTGCTAGGAAAACTGAACAGCTATGTGCAAAGAAAATGAACACAGACCTCTGTCTAACGCCAAGCAGAAAAGTCAGATCCAAATGGATTAAAGATCTCAATATCATACCTGAATCCATAAGGTAGACGAAGGAAAATGTAGGCAGAACCCTCAGTGACACTGAGGCTAAAAGTAACTTTAAGGATGAAACATCACTAACCAAGCCAGTGGAAACAAACATAAAGAAATGGGACTACGTGAAACTAAGAAGCTTCTGCATCTCAAAAGAAACAGTGACTAAAATACAGAGAGAGCCCACTGAATGGAAAAAATTACTTAGCCAGTACCCATCAGATAGGGGTTAATATCCAGGATATACAAGACATTAGTAGAACCATACAATAAAAAAGCCGCCAACCTCATCAACAAAGGAGGAGAAGAAATGAACAAGAACTTCCTCAAAAAAAATTACAAATGGTCAAAAGGCACCTGAAAAAAATGCTCTACATCACTAATCATCGGGGAGACTCAAAATAACAATGAGATTTTATCTTACACCACAGAGACTAGTCCACATCAAAAAGAACAAGAACAACAAGTTCTGGCACAGGTGTGGGGAGAAAGGGATCTCTTTCATTGTTGGTGGGAATGCCAACTGGTCCAGCCTTTTTGGGAAACAATATGGGTATTCCTCAAAAATCCAGAAATTAGCTTCCATATGATCCAGCAATACCACCTCTGGGAATCTATCCCGGGGGTGCAAAAAAGCACATGTATGTTCATTGCAGCACTGTTCACAATCACTAAAATCTGTAAACAACCCGAGTGTCTGAGAAAAGATGACTGCTTAAAGAAACTGTGGTATTTCATCTACATGATGGAATACTATGCAGCTGTTAGGAAAGATGAAGTCAGGAAATTTGTTTATAAGTGGATGGACATGGAGAGTATCATGCTAAGTAAAATGAGTCAGAAAGAGAGGGACAGACATA
>JAOXYA010000018.1:36346709-36357836 GCA_028565675.1 Sorex palustris
GTGTGCAAGGATGTGAGTATAAGTGTATGAATATGTAAATGTGAATGTGAGAGTGTGGTGTGTGTGCATGTGTGTGTACATATGTGAGTATTAAGTGTGTGAGTATGTGAGTATCTGTGTGAGAGTGTGGTGTGTGTGTGTATGTGAGTATGAATGTGTGAATATGTGACTGTGTATGTGAGTGTGTGTAGTGTGTTCATTTGTGTGTGTGGTGTGTGCGTGTGTGTGCACGTATGAGTGTGAATATGTGACTGTATGTGAGAATGTGTGGGGTGTTTGCATGTGTGTGCACATATATGAGTATGATGTGTGGGTATGTGACTGTGTGTGAGAGTGTGTGTGGTGGTGTGTGCATGCATGTGGTGTGTGTGTGTGTGTGTGTGTGTGTGTGTGTGTGTGTGTACACGCGCGCACCTGAGGCTAGCAGGTGCCAGGCCGTGATTCTCTGAACATTGCCTATCCCCCTGCAGTGGTTCCTCTGCTTCTCTGTGCTCACCACATTAACCCCCGTAAAGAAGCCCAGACCTGTGTCCAGGACAGAAGAGAACTGGAACAATTTCCTTTGACCATCGTGATCGAGGGCGTGAGGTGCCCCACGAGCCTGCAGCCCTTGCTGACTGGAAAGCTGACTAAACCACAGCATTCTCCACGCCGCCTCATGGAACTGAGCGGAAGCGTGAGTCCCTCCAGCTTACAAGTTAGACAGCGGGGCTGGAGCAATGGCATGGCAGGTAGGGCACTTGCCTTGTACCCGGCTGACCCGGGTTCGATTCCCAGTACCGCATCTGGTCCCTTGCACCCCTCCTGGAGTGACTCCTAAGCACAGAGGCACAAATAAGCCCTGAGCACCACTGGGTGTGGCCCCAAACAAACAAACAAACAAGCAAACACTCTGACAGCTGGTTTCAGCAACGCTGGAAAATCACCAGGGCCCCAGGAATGCAAATGTCCTCTCAGGTGCCCACTGAATCACCCTAGGTCCATTGGATGGGAAGTGGGGTTGGGGGTGGGGGTCATTCAAGGCTCCTGAGGGCCCTGGCCTGACCTGGAGGTGAAATGCTCTTGTCATCATTTCCTGCGAACCCCAGTGGGGGTGAGAGGCCGTCTCCGCGGCCCTCCCAGAGGCCCAGCTTCTCCGAGTCGTGTCCCTTGCTTCTCCCAGTGGAAAAGTCCCGTCTTCACAGCCATAACCAGAAGATTTCACACAAAGCCCTTCGCTCCCTCTCGCTCACACCTTACTCCAAAGGACGATTTGCCAAAGGGGAAATATCGTGCTATTTTCTTTTCTCATTGCCAAAAATAACGCGAGAGGGAACTTGTTTTTGTTTGTTTCTACATGCGCCTTCTGAACATCCTTGAATGCTGTGTCACGTGAGGAATTCTAGAACCAAAGGAGATAGGCTGGCCGGGCCCCATGGTGGGGCTCAGGGTCACCATGAGCTGAGACCCCAGACTGTATTCATCAAACTCCAACCCCTTGGATGTACACTTTTCCACAGGGGCTTCAGGTCAAGGCTGCTGGTAGACCATTGCGTGGGAGGTGTGAATAGTCCTGGGTTGGGATCAGGAGAAGAGTGGTTAGTGCGTGAGAAGTCTGGGACACAAGTGCAAACTTTGCCAGCCATTGCTTTGTCTTTCACACTTCTGCTTAATAACTCCTGCTCATTTAGGGTTGATCATCAATGACTTTCAATAGGTTGAAGGGGTCTCCTCCTTTGAATGTTCAATTTTAAGATAATGACGAGGCACCTGAGAGGCAGCTCAGAAGTGGAGCATTTACTTTGCACGCGTGAGGTTCCTGGTTGGATACCCTGTCCTGTCCTCCCATTGTTCATCGATTTGCTCGAGCGGGCCCAGTAACGTCTCCATTTTGTCGTTATCGTTACTGTGTTTGGCATATTGAATACGTCACGGGTAGCTTGCCAGGCTTTACCATGCGGGCGAGATACTCTCAGTAGCTTGCCAGGCTCTGCGAGAGGGGCGGAGGAATCGAACCCAGCTTGGCCGGGCTGGCAGCACCAAGGCAAACACCCTACCGCTGTGCTATCGCTCCAGTCCTGACAACCAGAAAAATAAATTGACGAATAGGAAGAGGAAGAAGGGGGGGGGCAGAAAATGACCTTTTCAAAGCCATCACTAAAGCATACCACAAATAATGACTGGCCATCGGTTTATGATGAACAAGATTGATTGCATGGACTTTATTTATAAACCCTAAATCCAACTTAAATTGATTGCTTTCAGGCAACTTTTATATAAAGGGGTAAAAAAGCACTGAAAAAAGAGGCAATTTTCTCCAATTCATTTTAAATGGAAAATGTCTGTGGATCCGGGGCCGAGTCATTTCCTTCTCTAGATGCATTGTGGGTTTGGGTTATAAATTTGATGACAGCAAAGAGACTGGGGTGTTTTTCTGTTTTCCTTTACTAAATGACATGATGGGGGTGACAAGCAGAATTGTGTTTCTGTGGGTCCGCCTCCATATTTACTCTCTGCCTGACTCCCGTTTTTCCAGTGCTTCATAGTCTGGAGAGGAAGTGTGGTCTAGTGGTCAGGAAAAACAGTTTCGGAGACCAGAGCCGTGGTTTCTATTCCTGTCCCACGCCCTGAGTCACTGGGAGATCATAACAGAGTCAGTGGAGCATGAGACATCTCTCTGCTCCAACCTGGAGCTGACTTTCTTCTTACCTAGAGATGCTTCTGGGAAAGAATCAGATCATGGAACGGTGTGGAAGAAGAAACAAGTTTCACTTTGAGAAAAAAAATATTGGAAGCTAGAGCCACAGGATGGAGCATGTGGGGAGCTTCGGGTTCCAACCCTGCTATCATCCCATGGTGCCCTGAGCTTCGTCAGGAGAGACCCCAAAATAAATAACAAGGAGAGTCCCCTGAGCACTGCTAGGTGAGACCCCCTAAACAAAAATAATAAACAAACAAAAATTATTAAAAATCAGGAATTCCTTAATACCTGTATTGCAAATAATAACACTGAAAAGGGGGAAGAGAGAGAGAGAGAGAGAGAGAGAGAGAGAGAGAGAGAGAGAGAGAGAGAGAGGGAATGTGCCTGCCACAGAGGCAGGGGGTGGGATGAGGTGAGGTGGTGGGAGGGATACTGGGAACATTGGTGGTGGAGAATGGGCACGGTGGAGGGATGGGTACTCGACCATTGTGTATGACTGAAGAGTAATCACAATCACTGTAAGTCTGTAATTGCATCTCATTGTGTTTCATTAAATTTTTTTTTAAAAAAGAAAGAAAACATATAACAAAAAAGTAAATAAATAAATAAATCGAGAATTCCATTTGCATACAAGAGATCACAAAATAGGTAGTAAGGGGCCCGGAAGTATAACGAGATCTTCTTGTTAATTTTGTCAACTGAAAAAAGCCTTAAAGACTGTTCTAGGTAGTGCTCTCTCCACCGATAAGGGGGACTAGAGAATTTAGAAAACTCTCAATGGAAGGAAAACAAGTGAAGAACTACAAATCCAAGGAAAAGGGTGTCTCAAGAATGTGGAGGTGCAGGGTAAGAGCTTCCTGTGTTGGCTGCTTGCCTGGCATGCTGCTGACCCAGGTTTTATCCCCCTCACGGTCCTCTAAGCCCTGCCGGGGGTCATCACTAAACAAAGAACCTGGGCTAATCCCTGAGCACTGCTGGGTATGGACCAAAATTTTTTTTTTTAAAAAAAGAAGAGAACTTGAGGGATCAGCCCTTATGCTCCATAGAAAGAAATTCACTAATTAACTGGAGTTAAGCCATCACATTTCATCTGGGCACACCAATAGACTTTTTTCCCCTCTTATTTTTGAGGGCCAGAGGTTGAGACAGAACCATAGTGGGTAGAATGCAAGGCAAGTGCCTTCCCTCTTGAACCGTTCTCTCCAGCCCCACCTTATTGCTCCCCGTACCAACAATCCTTCCCTGGAGCTCCCACCTGGCCCGGGGGAAGGGGGATTTTGGGCAGGGGTGGGGTTAGTGGGTTGCTGCTGTTGTTGGTTTGGCTCCGAAGGATGGCACCCACGCCTTCCCTTGGCAGGGTGTGTTGTCCCAAAACTGAACCACACCCCTGGGTCCTTGGAGTTCCAGCTTCTCTTTATTGTTCTCAACAGTCTCTCCTGAGATTCTTCCTCAGGAACCAGGTCACGGTGGCCAGAATTCGCTGAACTGAAGCTCTGAAAAAGTGAGATCAAAGACATTGTGAGGAAGAAAACCTCTACCCTCTCAAAATAAGCCTGGCCATTTCATTGACAAGGCTCGAAAGGCAAGTGGAAATCCCCTTTCGAAAAGGTGAGACAGGCTCTCTGTAAGGCGTCTCCCTACACGGAGCCAGGAAAATGTCACACCTCGTTTTCCCCATGACAACTCTATTTCTACACTGTTATTCCCTCCCTTACCACCCAAAACCTCCCGTCCTGACCTCCCTGACTTTTCCGGTGTCCCCTTCAAAGATGGTTTCCAAAGCATGTGGGTGACTCACTCAGCTTCACTGTTCTCCTGTGTATATAAGTGGTTTCATGCTATTAAGAAATTCTTTTTCACTTTTCTTCTTATCAGTCTGTCTTGTACTTGTCTGATTATTTTTCAGCCCCTGAACACCCACAGGCATGCAGAATTATTTATTTTGTGTCCTGATGGGACCTCTTAGCTCTCAAAGAGAACGATTTTGATTAGGGGTCATTGTTCTTTGGTCTGGTGCAGCAACCCTGGCCACCTCAGTCACCAAGAGCCTCCCCCAGGTCAGAGGAGCCTCCCTGGTGGCTCAGAGATTGGTGTCATTGTCACCTTCCTAGGACAGGGCCCAGTCAACAGATGAGGTGAACATGGCAGTTCTGACACTAAAACCAATCGTAGTTCTCAGAGGCATAGCAGCTCTCTCCTGAGCCTACGACAGATCCAGGCTCCATGCTTAGCTTATCCCACTTATGGCTCTGTGGAACTCTCTCCTAAGTCCAACATGCTAAGAATCGGTATTTTTGTGGTGATGGAAACCGAACCCAGAGCCTCACATATATAAGGCAAGTACTCAGCTTCTGATTCACATACCCAGTCCAGGATATGCTGGTTTTATATGTGAGAAAACTTAATCTCCGAGGAAAGTAACATAAATAAAGACTGGAAAGAGAAATGCCAAACTTCCTAACTGCCCTCTTAGGATCTTGACCACTTTCCTCCCTTCCTAGGAATTTCTCAGAGAGGGCATACCCCAGGATGAGAGGTGTGAGGGGACACATGAAGAGCACAGCTTACCACACCAAATTTATGAGAGGAAGAGAAGAAGACAGAATGGTTTCTACTGCCACTGTGGGTTGTGGTTTTTTCTTTGTTTTTCCTGACAATTGGTCAAGTTTGTCTTGCTGCTTGAAGAATAAGAGAAAAATGGAACCAATCCCTATGGCAGCCCTGCTCTTACACATAGCACAGAGTTCTTGGGCGCGGGGGGAATGAAGACAAACCATGACAGCAAAGACCATCAAGACAGAGTGGTGAGAAAGAGAGGACACTGGAATCAGGTTCACCCATAAAACTGGTCTACCCCATTCTCCCTAGAGACACAGGTAGGGCCTGCTAGGGATTCGCCATGACTGTACTCCTGAGGCATGAATCAGGAACTAGCACCTGCACAGCAGAGCCAATGACCCAAAAGGGAAAAATACCCATCTGAGTGGGAAGCATCATCCAGCCACACCTGAACCAGATCACACATCACCAGGAGCACAGGAATGGAAAAATTCCCAAGAGTTGGAACCGCTAGTCAGGAAGTCCAAGGGCCAGGGGGCACAGATGTTGTTTTCATCTTTCCAATTTAGGATTCAGTCTTTGAGAGAGGATTTAGAGTATGGGATGGAAACTTGGATAGGCTGTGCGTGTAATTTAGACTCCAAATGAGTACACTTTAGAGAACAAAGGCGAGATGAATTAATTATTGCCCTCAGGAACAACAGACAAACTAAGATGATCTCAAGCCAACTTATGATCACTATAGATTTTGAGGGGAAAAAAATCTGTGAATACAAAAATAAGATAGCAGATGAAAATCTGGGTGATGGTAATATCCACATGCATCATGTGCATACATGGTTTTATAAGCACATGTACATATGTACATGTGTGCAATAGAGGAGAACACAGAAGGTACTGTAATACAAAGACACCAAAGAAATTGGTAATTGCGTTCTTGACACTAATGATGAAATTCATATATGGAAAAAAATATGGAAGTAAGAAGAGAATTCTGTTACCCAGGGATACTAGAAATCTCATCTGCAAGCCAGATCATCTGATCAGTATCTGCACGTAACTTGCCTTGCTTACAGTTTCACTTCTCAGAAAGTAAAGGAAGCAGCAAAGAAATGGCAACTTTGGATATGATCATCCTTAGAAAATGAGAAGAGTTGAGATTGACACATGCTCAAAACTGGGAGTCCTGGTGTCCATGCCAAGAGTTTCCAAGGAGACAGAGGAAGGGTCTCTCTCCCTGAGATGGTTCTAGAAGGCAATGAAGGAGCTGAACATGAAGATCACACCACATGTTCTTCAAGGGGGAACACTTAGGTTCCTAGTCAGCGGAAGCAAGTGCTGGGGGTGCTGGGATGTGGAGTAAGCAGGAACCAGGTCCGGGTGTGGAGTTCTTCCCATAAGAGGGAAAAAATCAAGTACAAGGGGTGTCACGAATGCAAAGTACTTCATTGCAAAACCTCCAAGAACTGTGTTCCGGGATTTAGAAACCTAGGTGCATGGCCACATTCTCAGGTGCTTGAGTCTTGTGTCTTCCTAATGCCTCCTCCCTAAACCTAATACAAGTCCTCAGCAAAGTATTTGCTCAGTGAGGGTAGTGAAGAATGATGCTCTAGGATCAGCCTTCACCCACATAGGGTCTCATTATTGGCAGGACCCTCCCCCAGGGACTGCCATTTCTTTAACAAGCCAGGGATGCTTAGAATAGGAACAGATAACTCTCATCAAGCCATTTTTCTTCTTTTGGGGGGGTGGGAGGGGATGGTGAAAGCACACCCAGTGTTGCTCAGGAATTACTCTCAGCTCTGTTCTTTGGGGTACCCAAAGAACTAGGACCTAACCAAGGACCTAACCAAGGCCTGCTACACACAGAACATGCATTCCAGCCCCTTGAGCTCTTCTCTAGCCCCAAGTAAACTGCTCTTCAAAACAAAAAAGACTCAGCATACTTGCCTATGAAATAGGGGATGAGGGACAGAGAGACAGCATCAGGGAAAAGGCTCTTGCTTTGCATGCAGCCAACCCCAGCTGGAATCCCACATATGAGCCTCAGAGCACAGCCAAGGGTCACTCATGAACACAGGGCCAGGATACATTCCTGAGTACTGTCAGTTATGGCCCAAATGCCTAAAACATAATAAATAAAATAGGACTCGAGGTGTTTAATGTAAATTTAAAATAGTGACCGTCAGCACAAAGCGAGAGGATGTAGGACCTCTGGGAATAGATTCTTCATCTCACTGGGAACAAATTCATGTTGGAACAATGGCCCCGTGGGATTAGCTTCTGGCTCTTCCTCATCTTTCTGTCCATATCCCTTCCACTCCTCTCCCTCTGCCCACTCCCGCTGCCCAGGAAAGGGCCTTTGCCCAGCCTCTCTCCTCTCTCCCTGGAAGAGTCTTCCTATAGTGTCTGCGTGGCTAGCTGCTCCTTTCCTCTGCTCTCTGCTCAAGTGCTCCTGCTTCACGATTCTGTCCCAGGAAACCCACAGATCATCCCAGCCACAGGATGCTCCATCAGGGCTCAAGGACTCCCCAAAGCAGAACATGAACCCAGACTGGCTGGCAGGGAGTTAGCTGAGAAGGGGACTCCTGTCAGAAATGACAGCATGGGGAAGGACAAAGGCAGGAGGAAGGGCTCACAGTGACATCAACTGGCTCTCTCCCTGCCAGAGTCCCCCTTCCAGGCTCCTTCTGGCAGACCCTGGGAAATTTGGTCTCAGAAACATCACTCCGGGAGACCAAAGCAAGCACTTACTGGCTCCATCCTGCCCCCACCGCACTTGGTGGCATGCTCCTGGGCACCCAAGTCTAAGGACAGAGCTGGTTCCCACCAAGTGGTCACAGAAGTGGGTTCAGAGAGGGGGCAGGCCTAGACACAGGAAGGAAAGGCTGGCAGGACTTCGTGCAGAGCAGACCAAAGTCTGCCCACAACTAGCCAGGAGGATAGCAACTAGAGTCAGAGGGGGACACAGTGAAGGTCAGAAAGTAAACCTCAAGTTGATGAGACCCCACACCACTAAGTGCTGTGTGACGCTGAGACACTTACCAGCCACCACAAGAGACAACCACAGGGGCTGGGGTTAGACAGTGAGTAGGGCATTTGCCTTGCATGCAACTGATGCAGGTTCAGTTCCCAGCATCCCATATGGTCCCCCGAGCACCGCCAGGAGTAATTTCTGAGTGCACAGTCAGGAGTAACCCCTGAGCATCACTGGGTGTGACCCAAAAAGCAAAAAAAAAAATGAGAGAGAGGGAGACAAACACAACCAAAACCCAACTAGTGACTGTTCATCAGAATCATCCCTTTGAATGTCCTCCCAAACAACCAGAGGGGGTCAGCAAACTCCCGGCAGGGCCTAGCCCAGGTTTGGGGGTAGAGGGTCACTGAAGCTCTACATTAAGCTCATATGCAGAGACTGTTAGTAACAGAAAACTCAGCAGACTTGAGCCAGGAAGTCGCCCAACTTTGTTTGAGAGGTGGATAGGAAGAGAGAGGAACTCCAAGTTAAACAAGAGAATGAAGCATTTTCTTCTGAGTTTGGGGTTGTTGCAGGATGTGGCTGGAGATGGTGGGGGTTACACCTCACAGTGCTCAAGGCTACTCCTCGCACTGTGTTTCGGGGATCACTCCTGGCAATAGTTGGAGAACTGGAGCCAAGGATCAAATCAGAGCCAGCCATGTGCAAGGCAAGAGCCTTAACCTCTCTCTCAGCCTGGGAATCGAGGGTTTACGGAAGAGAGTTGACTCAAAGCCAGGAGATGGGATTCTAAACGGAGAAAGCCAAAGGGAAGAGGGAGAACAAGTAGTGTAACGAGGACACGTCCCCTTAGGCCTGAGCTGTGTAAATAAACCCAGGGAACAAAGGTCCAGTCAGAGCAGGCTGCTGGGAGCAGCGGGTTCAGACCTCACAGGGCTGTTGATAACACACAGGGGAGCAGACAGCATCCCGGGACGGGAAACCACGGGCGGAAGCTGCCTGTGTCTCTGGGCCTTTCGAAGATATTTATACACTCCACTGCGGCCAGCAAACATAACCGGTGTAACTTGGATGAAAATTTAATTATACAGGATTTTAATGATTTAAGTTGGTTGTGGGTGGAGAGGGGAAGCCAATCAGAAAGGGGCAAAGGTTCACCCAAGTCCAGCCACCACTTCCTCTCAGCCCTAGGGAGCAACCAGCATTCCAGAAGAAGGGCTCAAGGTTCAGCATTTAAGGTAGGGGGAGAGCCACATAATTCTAGCTCCTCGTTTTGAGCACTGGCTCTGTCTCACCACAGCAGATCGGGCTGTCTGCAGATCTGGAGTTGATTGTCTTTCTATAAAAAGGAGTATGGCCACCGTGGCTGTCTGCCCATCCTTTCCCCTCCACTTTCTCCCTTTCCTTCTTTTTCTGCTTTATTCTTCAGAAATTGCCTTTCCACACTCGCAATTCTCCAGAGCTTCTCCAGGGGGAGATCCTGGAGTTCTCTTCAGGATGTGCTCCAGTCCTTATCACACTACCAACAAAGGAATCTTTGTAAGTCTCTCACCCAAACCCTCCCTTGCTGATCCTGCAGGATCCAAGCAGGAGCAAGCTCCTCACTCACTCTAGGAGCATCTGAAGTGCGAAGATGCTGCATTTTATTCTTACAGAACCCTCCTCAGCAGACCCACTCTTCTCAAACAGCTTTGCGAGATGGCCGAGTTTGACCACTTTGGAATGAAGTCTGTGTTTTTATTTACTCAACCTTTTACTGAGAACGCACTTTGGTGCAAGATGCCTTTAGGGCTATAACAAGGAGCCTGACCAAGATTAGGACTTCAAGTTCCTGGTCTTTTGGCAGGAAACAAAAAATTAGGCTCAAACACCAACAGAAGGCAGCAAAGCACCTTTACGAAAAGATGGGGTGAGCTGGCTCAGAGAGACCCTCTCCCTGGCTGTCAAGAAGGGCTATGAGTATTGAGCTTGCCCTTAGAGGCTGGCTAAGAGGGATTTTTTTTTTATAGGAGAAATGAAGAGGTCAGAACATACAAGGCAGGTGAGGAGACGTGGAGGGTCATGTCACCTATTTTTGGCTAAGGCACATGGATGTGAGCAGAGTTAAGACTGAAAGACCAGGGTCTGGAGCTATAGTACAGCAGATTAGGACATATGCCTTGCACGTGGCTGACCCGGGTTCGATTCCCGGCATCCCATATGGTCCCCCGAGCACCGCCAAGAGCAATTCCTGAGTGCAAAGCCAGGAGTAACCCCTGTGCATCACCAGGTTGACCCAAAAAGCAAAAAAAAAAAAAAAAGACTGGAAGACCATAGATTAGAGAAGACCTTGTTTAATTTTAACAGCTGATGGGGAAGCAACAAGCACATGTGCCCCCAACTCCACCCTCCACTTCACAACAGAGCACTCCACATCCAGAGAAGCTGTGTCTTCCTCCAAGATGGCACAGCTCACGGAGCTGGCTCTGGTCCTCAGCCTGGCCCACATGTGTCTCTGATTTCCCCATCTCATGGAGCCCCAGGACAGACCTGGCTGCAGAATGACAAAGAGATGGCAGAGGTGAAAGTCTGTGGCTCTGGCAGTCAGGCAGGGACCTTCGCGGATTCCAGGAAAGGAGTAGTAGCTCGCCCTTGAACCCGGCCATTGGCATTGGGACCATGGGGGTGGGTAAGGGAGGGGGCGGAGAATTCCCAGGATGAGATGACTGTTTGCCTGTGTGGGTTGTGTGGCAGGAGAGGCGGAAGCGCGGGTTCCCGAGTTTCAAACCCCAGTGACTAGGTATCCCTTTTATGGAGAAAGGAAGTCGCCCACTGTTTCCTCAGCCCTGTTCTCAGAGGAATCTTTATAAAAAAGTTTTGCAACAAGATAATAATTGAATCCCTGGGCCCCAGGATTTTGGAGAGTTCTCTT
>JAOXYA010000018.1:36363338-36380813 GCA_028565675.1 Sorex palustris
GGAGTTCATGCACAATTCAATCAGCTACTCAGTGGCTGAATAAATAGCAGTACTCCTACAAAAAAAGAAAAAAAAAAATAAAATACCGGGGGCTGGAGAGATAGTACAAGCTTTAGGTGTTTTGCTTGCGTTTCACAGACCCCGGTTTAAATCCTCAGCACCACATATGGTCCCAGGCTATACCAAGGGTCATTTTTGAGCATGAAGCCATGAATAGACTGAAGCACCACTGGATATGGTCCAACCCATAAGAGAAATAAAATATTTGGTTGGGGGGGGGGGAAGGTCATGGGTGTGGTTCAGAAGTGGTTCAGAAGTAGGGCACTTGTCCCATGTGTATATCACCTTGGAATCAGCACCTAGCACCAATGAAAATCTTGATTAGCTAGTTTAATTTTTTAAAAAGCAAAATTTTTCAGCAAGAAAATCTATTTTGTTTTCTTTGGTTTGGTTTGGATTGGGAGCCGAACCCAGCTGTGTTCAGAGCTCACAGGGTGACTGGAATCAAACCCACATGAAAACAAGCACCTTCCCCACTTTCCGCCCCCCTCAAATAATGACTTTCTGAACCCCCAAGAAGGAAAACATAAAATAATAATAAACCTGGGTGGGAGCCAGCTAAAGTGATGAAGCATGTGTCTAGCATTTGTGAGACTCTGAGATTGATTCCTGATTTTCCCTGAGTTCCCCAAGCCGCCAGAAGTGGCCAGTGTGACCCCAGGTATTTGAAGAGCCTGAGTGGTGAATAACTAGGCCTGTGAACGTTTGCTTTTTCATTTAGAAACAAAAAATTAATTAAGAATAAAGAATTATTGGGGCTGGAGTTAAAGTACAGTGGGTAGGGCTTTTGCCTTGCACACGGCTGACCCAGGTTCGATCCCCAGCATCCCATATGGTCCCCTGAACAACTCCAGGAGTAATTCCTCAGTGCAGATCCAGGAATAACCCCTGTGCATCACCCCAAAAAGCAAAAGTAATAATGATTATTATTATTTTATTTTATTATTTTGTGTAATTATTAATTTTCCCACCATTGACAAGGAATGCACTATGGCATATAAATAGAAAAACCATGAATTTGAACCTTTCCTTTTCTAAATACCTTAAAGTTTCATGTTTATGAGGCTTTTGGTAACAAATAGGGAATGAGTTGTCTGGAACATAATTTGGTCTTGCATTGACTAACTCAGGGTCTTTGTACAATTTGTTGATCACATTGTGTCAATGGCCGCTGAAGTAATGAGCATTTCCCACGCCTGGCAGTGCTTAGGGGTTACTCCTGGCTCTGGGCTGAGAATCACTCCTGGTGGGCTTAGAGGACCATATGGGGTGCCAGGAATCAAAGCTGGGTCAGCTATATTCAAGCCAATTGCCCTACCCACTGTATTCCTGCCCTAGCTTCTACTCCAATATGTTTAAGATTCATACTTAAGTTAATGTTTTAAATTGCAACTTCCTTCCCCACCTCAAAAAAAAAACAGAAAAATTGGAATATCCTTTTCATCACTTGCTATTGAAGTTAGGGTAGCATGTTTAGAATAGCATGCTAATGTTTATGATCCAGGCGTACAGCTCCCGCACCTCACACCATCAAGGTGCCCCACCTCCTCCATCAATGAGTGTTCTTATGTTGCTTCTAGTCCACATCCTTATCTCCCCATTCTCGGTTCTGGGATGATGGAGTCCAGCCAGGGCATGACAGCAGTTTTGGAGTGTGGAAGCTAACAGCTTCTGGGACTCTGCTTGGGTGGGCACTGGGCTGACCACCAGAGTGCCCCTGATTTCTCAGCCATAAGTGGATGTCCAAATACTTTTGGTGCAAGATTTATAAATAAATCTTTTGAGATTTGTTTATAAGTTTCTTTGAGACTTTTGAGATTTATTTATAAGTCTCTAGAGGAGGGCCTGAGTTTCCTTCCCCGCCCCGAACAGAGCTCCAGCAGCTGAAGACCTCCAGAACCAGCCACAACCATGCGGAGACCACTCTCCACATGCATGAAGGTACTGGAACAAAGGCATGCGGGTCCCGGGGCTGTGATCTCCAAGCCTGCTGGGATCGGGGCTGAGCATCCTCCACCCAGATCCTCCATCTTCCAGTAGGCAGGGGTCACATTCACCATCTGACCCCCAGAGCCTTGTAATCCCATCAACGGCCAAGACCCAGAGAGTATAAAACCCAGCTCCCAGAAGTGCGCGGCTACATTTGCAGCCACGCAACATCTTTTTATTTCATCCTTACTTTGGACAACTTGGCAGGTTATCGAATGTTACCTGCCCACATGGGAAACTGGCAAACTGTCAAACTCCCCGTAGTGTACCCAATATGCCAAATACAAGTAACAATGATGGGTCTCATTCTCCTAACCCTGAAAGAGCCTTGAATATGGCACTTTTCAAACAATCTCAGGGCTAGGATGAAGGAGACATTACTGGGGCCTGCTCAAGGCAACCGACGAACAACAGGATGGTCGTGATCATGATTGAGAGTAGGGTCAGTAGATGAGCTTATATGGCGGCACTGAGAGTAAGTACTGGAGCTTCTAGAAGTATAGGGAGGTGGGGAGAGGTAGCTCACCCCAATTTTGAGAAAGCCTAGGGATTTTGTTCACAAAGACTCACATACCTACTTTTTTTTTTTTTGCAAGTTAATTTCTCGGTGAACTTGTTTCTGAGATGATGGAGTCTAGCCAGAAGTATTGTGGCAATTTTTCACATCCCTACTGATATCAGTCATTTTTGGAATATGCCACTCACACTGGTGTGAGATTATACCTCAACTATGCCATTTTGACTTATATTTTTTTCCTAATGACAAGTGACAGTGAACACTTTTGTAAATGCTTTCCAAATATCCTCTTTGGAGAAATGGCCATTCATCTCTCCCATTTTTTGATAGGTTATTAGTTTTGTTGTTGAGCTTGTGAGTGTTTAGGTATCTTGGATATTAGCCCTTGGTCTGATATGTAGTGTGCAAATATTTTCTCCCATTCAGTTGGGTGTCTTTTTTTTTTCTTTATTATCTTTGACCAGAGAATAAAAGTCACTAACGATACCTCTTAGATTGTATCTTGGAGAGTTTGCTTTGTGTGACCCTGAATATAAGAAATGCTTGAACATCATTAAATAATCGACAGTGCTTTATGAAGTGGGACAAATCACAGAAAGTGCCTGTAAAACACATTATTTCAGTAGGATGTTGAAAATCAGTGGTTAAAGTGGGCATACTGGACTTGTTTCTTTCCCCTTAACTGTTATTCAATATCGTACTGAAAGTCTTAGCCAGAGAAATTTGGCAAGAAAAGGTAAATGAAAGTCTTCCAAATTGGAAAGGAAGAATTAAAGTAATGTTGATTTGGAGATGACAAGTCTCTGTATAGAGAAAAATCCACAAAATACTATCCCCAAACTAAACTAAAAGGAGCTAATATACAAACCAAAGCAAAGTTGCAGGATAAAGGCCAACACACAAAAATCAACTGTGTCTTTATCAAAAGTGGAAAATCCACAGAGCCACATGAGAAACCATTTCTATTTGCAATATAATCTAAGTCATAAAACTCCAAGTGAATAAAAGACTAGTAATAAAGATGGCCATGAGGGTAAAAGACATGCATGAATAGCTATAAAATATTGCTCAGAAATGTAATAAGCCCTAAATTTTTAATAGATCTGGCTTCAGAGAACTGTATCAAAAGGCTGGAGGACATGCTTTTCATGTGGGAGACCCAGAATCAATCCCCAGTTCCCACATGGTCCGCCAAAGCACTGCTTGGATGGGTCCAAGCACCAAGTGAGGAATAGCCTATGAGCACAACCAAGTTGTGGCTCAAAAGTTAAAACAGAAAAAAAAAAGTATGAAACAATTTCAGAGAATAAAGCTGAACCTGCACCTGATCCCATACTCAAAATTATCAGTCAATGACCTAAACATAAAGAGCTCAAAACTATTGAAACACAGATGTTAATTTCATGATCTGATTTGTCTATGGAGCCTTAGATTTAATACTAAAACGCAAGTGAAAAGAAAAGAAAATAAAAGAAATATTGATTGGACTCCATAAACAGCACATTTTTGTACATCAAAAGATGCTATTAAAAAAGTCAGCAAGGAGATGACTGAAAGAACTAGAGCTCAATGCTTCATGTGTGGGGTCCCTGTGTTCAATTCTTGGTATCACATAGTCTTCCAAGTACCACTACCAGGTATGCCTCCACCTCTCACAAAAAGTGAAAAGACAACCTACAGTATGACAGACAAGAAAACAATACTAAAAATCATATAGCTGAAAAAGGTTTATTATCAAGAGTATATCTCACTACCCCACACAAAAGAAGACTTCATTCTGCTGTTTATGGCTCAGCAGTGAACAAGATTAGCAACCCAAGTAAAAATTTGGCGAAGACTTTGAATAGATATTTTTCCAATCAGGAAACACAAATGGACAAAAGCAAATGAAAAGATTTAGTCATCAGTCATGACAGGACTACAAACCAAAGCTTTTAGGAAACACCCAATGTTTTACATTTAATAGTGAAGCTTAAACAAAAACTGAAGAAGAAAGAAAAGGAATTAGCATTTGCAAGAATGTGAAGAACAAAACTCTGTCCTAAAGTGCTGGTAGGAATTTTAAATGCAGTAGCTGTAGCTGTGCAAAGCATTTTGGTCATTCTTCAAAACATTAAACTTCAAATTCCCATATGATCCAGAAATTCCATTCTTAGATATATGCCCCCAAATGAATCTCAAATAGTGATACACAGAAAAACGTGTTTGTGAACGTTTATAGCTGTACTGGTCACAATAGCTAAAAAATAGAAACCACCAAAATGCCATGAAAGGATCCATAGTAAGTAAAATGCCCATCAATAAGCAATATTCTGCCACAGGAAGGAATCATATTGGGGCCAAACAGCACCTTGAACTCACCCTGCTACTGAAAAAATTCAGGCAAAGGGTGCTGGAGGGATAGTAGTGTGTAGAGCACTTACTTTACACATAGCTGAACCGGATTTGAGTCTCGGCATCCCCTTTGGTCCCCTAAGCACTGCCAGGAGTGATGCCTGAGTGCAGAGCCAGGAGTAATCCCAGAGCCTCACTGGGTGTGGCCAAAAAAAAATTAAAAAGAAAAGACAAAAAAGAAATCCAGGCATGGCTGGAGCGATAGCACAGCGTGTAGGGCGTTTGCCTTGCATGCGGCCAACCTGGGTTCAATTCCCAGCATTCCATATGGTCCCCTGAGCACCACCAGGAGTAATTCCTGAGTGAAGAGCCAGGAGTAACCCCTGTGCATCGCCAGGTTTGACCCAAAAAAGCAAAGAATAAATAAATAAATAAATAAATAAATAAAAAGAAAGAAATCCAGGCACAGAAGTTGAAACAATGGGATATGGTTTTGTGGTTGGATGAATAAACACCTTGCATGCAAGAGACCCGGGCTCGATCCCTTCTGGCACAACAAATGTTCAAAGCAACATCAACGATTCTTTGGTTCATGTACAATACTACAGATGTAATAGAGGCAATTTCAATAGGCAGAAAGTAGCGAAGTGAGACCAGGGGAGAGAGGGAACAGGGAGTGATCACGGAACACACAGGCTTTTTTTCTAAAGTAAAAGTCTAGGTCCCTGAGGAGTGGCTCTGGGCCTCAGCCCTTCTGCCTTGCATGCATAAGGTCCCAAGATCGTTCCTTGGTGCCATCTGGCGGTTCTGCTGTTTGAGTCAGGTCGCCCGGCTATCTGAGAGCCCTGGCACAGCCAGCGATTTTCAGCCTGGCTGTCTCCAGACATGGGTGAGCCCCACATGGGTGAGCACCCCAGATAAAAGCTGGGTGAGTCCCATGACTAGAAAGTGCCCCACCCTTTCACTACTACTACGACAGCCAGGACATGCACAAGCACCAAAGCTAGAGAGTTCTCCTGGCGTGCACCATGATTAAATGTGTGAGCACCACCGCCAGGGGCATGTGTGTGTGACAGGCATCATCCAACATCCACAGAGAGAAGAGAAGGAGGAAAACGTTCTCAGAATCAAATCCTTGAAAAGGGCGGCGCAGAGAGAGTACAATGGGTAGGGCACCTGAGCCAGGTCTGATTCCCAGCACCCATGCTCCCTGAGCACCACCACCTGCAGCCCTGGTGTTTCCTGAGCACTGCCACTGTGGAGGACCCGAGCACCAACCAAGACATCCTCTGGCCCTTGTGTTGAACCACTCAGGAGACCATGCAGAACTAACTCAAGACAGGACCCAGGTGCCAGCCCATTGAACTCTCTTTCCACACTTGACACTTTATATATATGTGCATGTGTGTGTGTTTTTTAATTTTATAAAACAGTTCACAATATTTGATTACATTTAATATTCAAACACCAATCCCACCACCATTACACCTTCCCACCCCCATATTTTGGGTGTTTCCATCCCAAACCTCAATCCCTGCCCCAAAGCAGAACCGAAATAATGTAATATTTTCCTCTAAGGTTGGTTGCTTCCTACTTTGAATCCCATCAAATATGGTGTGGTACTCTTGGAGTATGGGTAGGGTGTGTCCTATGAAGTGTCACGCGACTGCGATGGAGAAAAACAAATGGTGAAATCAATGTCTAATATACATCTAGAAGGATGACCTTATTGATTCCAGTCCTGATCCAAGAGGCAACTGAACAAGAATGAAACAAGGGAGCTGGTCCATCCTGGCCGAGCATCATGTTCCTGCCATCACTCGGAGGAC
Source organism: Sorex palustris (assembly GCA_028565675.1). NCBI lineage: Eukaryota > Metazoa > Chordata > Mammalia > Eulipotyphla > Soricidae > Sorex > Sorex palustris. The sequence continues at coordinate 36,370,068 of JAOXYA010000018.1, forward strand.
CATACATTTCATCCTCAAACCAACCACTTGTGGGGGTCTGCAACTGGATTTCTCATTTAGTGAGGTCACAGAATGCCCTCAGGAGGAGTCGCAGGAATCTGGGTAAGAGCCAGATTTATTACACTAGGTTCTAAGATCCCAGCATCTCCAACCCGTCTTGCCTGTCTTGTTTTCACTGCAAGGTTGGGTGTACTTCCTTTTAATCCTATTTGCAGATACACTGTAGGTGTGAGTTGCCAGAGTTGCGGAATTTGTGCGATCATGCATGAGGCTGCTAATAATGGTGCACTTTAACCATTTTTTTCCTAGAAGCCAGACTGTGATTATTAGTATTCTCTTTCAAGTGTTCCTGTTTCAACTTGTTCATAACAGCCAGAGATTGAGTGCCACAATATCTTTTTCTATTTACATGTCCTGTGTGTTTTGTAATTGTTTGGTACTTTAAATGGTTGGAATAATAGAACTAATAATAATAGAATAAATATTGAAAATGAGAGCAAGAATGCGTATCATTGGCTGCCTCACCTTCTTTCTCCTGACTTTTTCACCCAGTTATCCTGCTGGTGACTTATGTGAAGGGGAAAGTTAGGAAGTTGCCTTGGGGGTGTTACCATCTCCCTGTTCTACCCACCCCAGTCACCTGGATAGTGCCTGGAGTATTAGGGCTGGCGAATCCTTCCTGCTATCCTCACTGCACAGGCATCAGACTTCACCAGGTGCACTTGATCTACACAGAGTGGGAACTGGTCCCCACCACCTGGGTTCTAGGGGAGCCAGACCTCAGTGGATGAGGGAATTGGGGTGATTCTTGACCCATAACTCCCCCATGATCTTTGCCTTCTTGGCAACCTTTTCATGAAGACCCTCTAAGCTAATGTCTCTCTTTATTGTTTGGGGGACCACACCTGGGCTTTCTCCTGGCTCTGCACTCGGGGTTCACTGCCGGCATGCTCAGAAGACCATACAGAATGCCAGGGATCATACCTGAGTCAGTAGCACACAAGGCAAATGCCCTACCTGCTGTCCTGTCTCTCCAGCCCTCTAAGCCAATGTCTGAACCCACATGGGCACACACCCAGCTGTGGAATCCAATGCACATACGGAGGTGATTGTGTCATTCATGTCAGCGCAAACTCCTGACCTCTGAGCTCTTGAACATTGCATGAAAGTTGTCCTGGCAAAACTCAGAAACTAAAGAAGGTAAGAGTTTATTATATAGTTCAGGCAGATGGGACAGCGCTCTCTCTCTCTCTCTCTCTCTCTCTCTCTCTCTCTCTCTCTCTCTCTGATGTGCAAGCCTCTCCTCTCTCCATGGAAGATGTCACTTGTCCTGTCACGATGTGTGGCCCAGAGGATGATGCTCTCTCTAAGTCCTGTCCGTCTTCTGGGGCTTGCCTCCAGACTGTGACCACCTGGTCTTGTCCTACACTGTTCTCTGTCCAGAGTCTGCCTTCCTAGTCTGGAGTCTGCAGTGGGAACCCATCCCCCACGGCCCCTGGTTGCAGCTTGCTGTCCTGTATCCTGTCACCGGGCCCCTCCAGGACTGTCTCAACATGCCTCCCTGTCCCTTTGACTTTCCTCAGTCTGTGTGAAGATGAGATTCCCTGCTGTCCTGCCGTCTGTCTGGCTGTAGGTGAGAGGGCCAACAGGGAGAGCTGTCTGGAGGGGCCATCCTGCTACCTGCTGTTTATGTTGAGCCAGCTTTTTTTAAAAAAAATTTTATTAGTGAAACACCATGAGGTACAGTTGTAGACTTACAAATTTTTGTGCTTGGGTTTCAGTTATACAATGATTGAGTACCCATCCCTCCACCAGTGCCCATCCTCCACCACCACGGGTCCCAGTATCCCTCCCATCCCCCATCCCCTCTGTGGCAGGGCATTCCCTTTTGTTCTCTCTCTCTTCTTTTGGGTCCTGTGTTTTGCAAGGGAGGCCTTGAGTGGCAATCATGTTTGATCTATAGTCTACTTTCGGCATGCTTCTCCCATCCTGGGAGGATCCTCCCAACACCCCTTATTTGGTGCTCCCTTCTCTATCTGAGCTCCCCTTCTCCCTAGCGTGTGTGGCTGGCCTCCAGGCCATGGAGCAAAATTCCTGGTACTAATCTCGTGTCCAGTCACCCCTTTATCTCCTTTTCATTGGGTAAGGTTTAAACTGACCGATTCTATGAAGCAGTTCACCTAGTGCCCCGCCCTTCCATGCCACTAAATCATTAATAATACTACAAAGGATTATGATGATATCAGGAGATCACACACATCTTAATAAGATGCTTCTTTGCATCTCATCAGTGGATCTGACTCTTGTCGGCTTTTTTGTGCTATCTCCGAAGGAGAACAGAAGACAGCCTCTAGCTTCGAGCCCCCCCTTCCCCCCCTCCCCAGACAATGCCCTAGAGCCCAGAAGAAGCGGCTTGTCACATCTATCAACAGGAGCCCCCGGGTCTGTGTGTGTGCAGAGCAAAGATACATCCACCGCTACCGAGACGGTGCCAATCATTTCCTATGTGATTGGTCCAGTGTTGCTAACGGGCTTGAAGGGACTCCAGTGCCCCCAGGTATGAGAGGGGAGCTCCAGGAGGGTGAATCTTACTTAGGCAAGAAGCAAGATACCTGGCAGAGAGGAACTGTACCACTCAGGAGGTGACCCCAAGACGATCAGCCTCCACCAGCAGCAGAGCAGAGAGACCAAGGGCCAGGCGCCAGGCATCTCGGAATTCTAGGCCCGGAAGACCCCAGGCAGCCTGCGGTTCCGGCCCCAGCTGGGGTGAGCTGAGGCAGCAGCCAGGCCCGGCATGTGGGAAAAATAAGCGGAGACGGGATGTGATGAGGTGACAGCTCAGCGTGAGTCAGCCTGGAGCTTCGGCGGGGCCGGCGGGCAGGACCCGGGCCCACACGGGAAGGCATGTGTGGGTGGTGATGGAGAAAGCGCTGTCAGAGCGAATCTCACCGCAGCTGTCTGCGTTCCACCCTGCCAGAGGAGCTGCAGAAGGAAAACATGCAGGGACTGACTAAGCCCCCGCAGGACAAAGGGGACCCTATCTCTGCCCGGGGTCACTCGATGAACCCAGGCTTCCACTGCCTTCTGAGTGATTAGTCTCCCCCCCGGCTGGAGGAAGGAGACACAGACTCCTGCACGCAGGGCAGAAGGCCAGGTGAGTTGGCTTCAATTTACTGCCAAGAAAGCACATTTTTGGTGTCAAAAAAAAAAAAAATCACTGACTTCTTCTTATCCATCACAGACTACAAGTGATCCTTATGACTAGAATCCGGGGTACAAAGAAAGTCTTTACCTCTTTGCCCACACACCTGGCTTGGTTTAGTTTTATTGGGGATCCAACCCAGGGCCTCATACGTGAAACACACACTGCTTTGCTGAGCCAATGCCCAAGCACAGCAGCGTTCACCAACTTAAGCTTAAGAATAAGTTTACGGGCCAGAGCTAGAGGACAGTGAGTAGGGTATTTGCCTTGCTCCTGGTCAGCCTGGCCTTGATCTCTGGCATCCCATATGCTCCCTGAGCATCACCAGGAGTAATTCCTGGTTGCAGAGCCAAGAGCAACCCCTGAGCAGTGGCAGGTGTGGCCCAAAGAACTAAAATAAACAAAAAGAATGAAAGATTTCATTATGTGCTTTTCTTTTTTTAATAGTCAGAAGTCAAGTTCGACCGTCTTCTCAGCACTCCACCAGGGCCGTGGGCTGACCCAGACTTCTTCGTCAAGACCCTGAACAAATGGTTTGAGGTTCTTCGTGTTCATGGAGCGAGCAGATGCCATTGGGCTACATTAGCACACAACAGGGACGAGTGGAGACGTTGCTGGCACCCGCTTGAGCAAATCGATGAGTAACAGGATATCAAATGATCAAGTTATCAATAGTCAGAAGTGGGCTGGCAATACAGTTCTGGGGCTGGACTATAGGCTTTGCATGCAGAATACCCAGATTTGAGCTTTGGTCCCTGATATGTTCCCCCAAGCTCCTGAGTAACTAATACCAAGAGTTGTCCCTGAGCACAGAATCAGGAATAACCCCAGAGACCTGCCTGATATGTCACAGTGGTAAATATGTTTCATAGCATAGGTTTGTATTAGAGGCTGCGGCTAAGACATTTAAAGCAGGTCTCGATGACAGACTATAACCGCCTCTCTCCTCCTGCGGTTAAAATGATAGGAAGTGATTTATCTTCTGTCAGCAGAATTAATTCACGTACGCAATGTTGGCTTTATCTTTTAGTGGGCATGATTTAAAACTCTTGGCAAACAAATCTAAAAATGATCTTAATCCATTGTCAAACAATGAGGTTCACGACCAACAAAGTGAAAACACAAAAGAATCAAATGGAGGTTTAACGATAATGTCGGACTTACAATGAAGACAATGAATACTTTACAAAATGTGGGACTTCGATGGATAATGAAAGGTTGTGTCAGTTAGGTCTTACTAGTTTACAGTTCCAGTCTTTGGTGTATAAGCTAACAAAATATGTGTATAAGATAACAAAATCAATGAATGAAGTTTTCCTAACCTCTTCAAATCACACCAGAGCTTCTCCCATATATGAAGTAATTATGCAAGAAATGCAACAAACATTTCAACAAAACAGGGGGGAAAAAAAGATTGCATTCTGATGTCTAATGAATTTGGTCATTGAAGGAATCTAAGCTGTATCGATTCATTCAAATAGAAGTTACCACTGTCTTTTGGCCCTGCTTGAACCCCTCTGCTAAATTTCTCACATAAGTTCTATTAAAGAGTTTTCTGGGGCTGTAGTGACAGTACAGCGGGAAAAGTGTCTGCCTTGCATGCACCTGACCTAGGTTTGATCCCCAGAGTAAGTAAAAACAAACAAACAAACAAACAAAAATACAACTGCCAAGAGCAGTTCCTGAGTGCAGAGCCAGGACTTAACCCCTGAGCATCGCAGGGTGTGACCCAAAAAGAAAAAAAAAAGTTTTCTGTACTGGAAGTGTCACCCAGTGGTAGAGCACTTGCATGAGGCCCTGGATTTGATCCCAGGCACTGCCTAGGAAAAGATAATAGAGTTCTGTGGCAAACCACTAACTCAAGTGCATTTTATTTCTTGCATGATAAAGATTCTCAACTCTTCGCTCATCGTTTACTAAATATCACTCACATTGACCTAGGAGTATTGCTTTGACTCTAAGACAGTCTAGGATATTAAAGTGTCTTTAGGAATAAATAGTTAAAGATCTAAATACATTATCATCATCCAATTAAGAAAACTTAATTATGAAGATAAGCAGGTAACTGGCTAAGGGCATGCTTTGTGTGTGGGAGGCCCCAGCTTAACCCCTGGCCCCAAATACAGTCCCCTGAGCACTATCAGGACCCCTCTGTGCTAGGAATATCCCCTGGGCACCCATAGGACCCCCTCCTCCCAACAAGAGAGAAAGAGAGAGAGAAAACTCAATTACTCAATATATTTGAGATCTATACCATGTTGTTAATTTTCAAATCAGAGTTGCCAAGTAGCTACCATCTCTAAGAATCAAAAAAATAAGTCAAGGGACTAGAAACATAGTCCAGAGGTTTAAGCATTTGCTTTGCATGCAGCCGACCCTGATCTGAACCCTAAAACTCTGCATGATCTCTCAAGTACTGCCCAGGGTAAGCCCTGTGCACAGTCAGAAACAACCCTTAGCACTGATGGAAGTGACCTGATCTAACCCCTCCTTCCCCCGCAAAAAGAAAAGAAAATGGAATCTTGTGGGCTAGACTGCAATATCCTCTGAGGGAATCAAAATAAAGCATTCATAGTGTCCCGCTCAGGGCCACACCCCCAGTCCAGAAAACTCCTTAATAGAACTTATGTGAGGGATTCAGCCGAGGGATTCAAGAAGGGCCAAGAGACACTGGCAACTTCCATTTGAATGAATCGATACAGCGTGGATTCATTCAATGACTGAGTTCATTAGACTTCATTCAGAATGCAGTCCTGGTTTTTTGTTTGTTTGTTTGTTTTGTTTGTTTTTTCTGTTTTGTTGAAATGTCTGCTGCATTTCTTGCATAAGTATTCTGCCTTCCGGAGAAGCCCTGGTATGATTAGAAGAGCTTAGGAATACCTCATTCATTGATTTTGATAGCAATTAGCTTTTGCACAAAAGACTGGAACTGTGGGGGGTTGTTCCTGCCCAGCACCCCTGCATCTGACACACTAAAGCCCCAAGTTGCCAGCCCTCAGCCCCAGGAGAGGTTGTTCTTCATTGTGTTATGTTATTATTATTATATTTTATTATTAATAATTATTAATAATAATTATTATTACTGTTATTCGCTGTGTTGTTCACAGCAGCCCAGAGACAGACATAGGGAACCCCTAGCAGGGAGCAGTGAAAGGAGACGTACAGAGGGCATTGCCCAGCCTTCAAGAAGGGGATCCTGTTGTGCGCTCCTGCGTGGGTGCCCAGGAGACCAGGTACTCGGCCAGCTGAGCCAGTCACAGGAAGGTGAACTCTCGGGGTCACTCTGAATGTGTCCCACTGGGGAGAGCTGAATAACTCAGAAGTAAAACGGTGATAGGGGTAGAGAGGGAGGAGAAATAAGGATCTCTTAGGCACTGCGGAGAGTTTTTATTCAAAAGGGCTTTGTCTTTTAAGGGGACACAAACAGTCAGACTCTGGGGTGACCCTGACTGCTCAGGAGTGAGCCCTGGTGGTACTTGGTGACTATAAGCAATACCAGGGATGAATCATGCAAGGTGATGGGTTTATTAATTCCCTGCATTGTGACGATGGCTGTGCATGAATTCGGCACCAAATGGATGGGTTGTGTGTTTTCAATACATGCAGTTTGCAAATACCAGTACCACCGACAGGATCAGGGGGAGGAAATCTCTTATTCCCTCTGTGCTGGGACTGTCTCTCCCCAATTTCTCCTACTTCTCCAGCTTCTCTGGAACAAGAGGGGTCGGTTCACATCCCGATGTGCTACACTGCAGGGATAATGCTCTCAGATAAACTGGATTCTCAAGCCTCTGATTTGGCAGAGAAAGCGTATCCTGGTTGTCAAAGCAAAATTGATTTTCCCTGACCTTTCTGTTTCATTGTCAACAAATTCCCATGTATTTACCCCAGCACCATACCCTCAGGTGAACGAATACCTCAGACTGATCAGGAAAAATGGAAAAGGCAAATGCAGGAGAAGAAAACCCATTGATTTTTTCTGCCATTCCTTTTGGTTCATAGGGAAGTATGAATGGTGTCCATCAGGAAGCATGAATGGTGTCCACTTCTCACGATTCTTATTCTTGGTTGCATGACAGCATAATGAGAGCTTTGGTTACACTGCAAAGTCTTGAACTTCTCTTTTTTCCTGACCTTCAAGAGAGAAAACAGGATGTAAGCAGATAAATGCAAACACAGAACAATGAGCCCAGTTTCAGTTTTTAAAAAAGTGGAAGCAAATTAGTGAGGTTTGCAGAGCACATGAGAAGATTCACAGAGCTGAGCACATACTTTGCCTGCTGGGACCCGATATCAAGGGTCTATACTGCATGCCCTGCCCTGCCAGGAGTGACTTCCAAGCTCAGAGTTGGGAGTAGCCCCTCAGAACCTATCGGACCAGCCCCCAAACAAACACAAACATTATCTGGTTCAGGGAATAAAATTGCTGTAATATTAAGTTGGGTTCTTTGCAACCAGAGACTTAGTAGACGAGAAAAGGGATCTGCTTTGTTCACAGCCAACCCTGGACCAGGCCCAGTACTAACTAAGGGTCACCAGGTACCAGCAGGAGTGATTCTCTGGTGCAGAGTAAGGAAATAGCACTGGACACCTCCCTCAGCACCCCCCATCCCTCACCTCCAAAACACATTTTCACATTTTTATGAATGAGGCCCTGAAGAGGCGGAATTTAGGAATTTTACTCAGGTTGCTCCCCTTCCAACCCCAGACAGAAATAACTAGGTCCAGGCCGAAAGGAAATCGCCCAGGGCCTATCTGGGCCCTCCAGAGGCTGGCTGAGAAACCAGACAAGCAGGAGGAAAGGTAAGAAGTTTACGCAAAGAGTGCAGAGACCCTCAAGGGACATGCAGAGGCCCCGCAACGTTGAGTCATAAACCCACATGGCTCAGACTTGGCTTAGAAGCCCCCCACGGAGACTAAGTTTCGGGGGAAGGAGAAGGATATCGGGAACTGGCGTTTGCTGATCCTTCCAGGAAAGAGAGGAGGAGATTCGATCCTTCCCGGTATTTAGGGAACTCCCCGGGGAGCAAAATCACATGTGAAAAATCTTTCCCCGAAGTCCCAAGACCCCAAAGGTCCCCTTTGCCCGAAGCCATATCTGGAGGCAACAGATGTTCCCCGAAAGGTGCCAGAGATGAGATCCTAGGCCAAGGCCAGCCCACTGCTGCCTGCCCAGCGGGGACAGGCAGACAAGCCCCTGGCCCCGGGAGGCATGAAACTATACAGGACAGGAGCAAGGAGCCCACACTCCGGGAAAGCCAGGAGCACAGAGAAGACACAAGCAGGACAGGGGGGTGCCGCAGGCCTGGTGGGGTGACCAGAGGTAGGTCTGCCGAGGGTGGGTGTCCAGAGCTCCAGGTCTTGCAGCAAAGACACAGCGCACTCAGACACAGCACATTCAGTTCAAAGCGCATGTGTTTGCACTGAACCCAGAGGACAGGAAGCTGGCCAGGTTCTGGCCCCGACTGGCTGGCTCACACTGACCTTCTCGTGAGAGCAGATGGACAGGTGCCCCTCTCCGAGCTGCCAGGGATCCACTCACCTTTCCAGGAAGTTGTTAAATGGAAGGTGCTAGAAGGCTCTAGGAAATTCATAGGGAGGGAGTGGGGCTTTGAGTCCGACTTTGGAATGTTGAGGGTTAAGGTAGGATGCTCTTTCTCTCTTGTCACCCTAAGGATCGAGGTAAGGATGCCATGCGAGCATGAAAGATGCCTTCCTAGCTTCTCCACTTTAACCTTCCTGGAGGGCAACCGAAATGATAGGGCAGCTGTCTGCAATGTCTGAAGCCAGTGCGGGTTGAGGAGGGCAGAGAGGGCCAGAGTAGCTCAGAGCCTGGGTGTAGGCTTCCCCTGCACCCAGGAACAAACACCAGGAGCAACATTCCACCCCACTCCAGAGCTCTGGACTGGGAGTAGCCCTGAGCACCACCACCAGGGTGCTCCTCAAATTCAAAAAGGAAATACACAGTTTAGAGAGACAGTACAGCAGGGAGGGAACTTGCCTTTTGTGCAGCCGGCCCGAGTTCGATCCCTGCCATCGCCTATGGTCCTCTAAGCACCACAAGGAGTGATCCCTGAGTACCATCAGGTGTGGCCCCCAAAAAACAAACAAGTTGGGGCTGGAGTGATAGCACAGCCGCTAGGGCGTTTGCCTTGCACATGGCCAGACCCGGGTTCGATCCCCAGCATCCCATATGGTCCCCTGAGCATGGCCAGGAGTAATTCCTGAGTGCATAAACCAGGAGTAATCCCTGTGCATCGCTGGGTATGACCCAAAAAGCAAAACAAAACAAAACCAAAAAAAAAAAACAAAAACAAAAAACAAGCAAACAAAAACAGAGCAGATGCAGCAGAGGATGGGGAAAATAGTTTGAAATTAGGGACACAGAAACAGATATAGTCATAAAGCTCTGAGTGAAATAGAGCTGCCATGAGTCTCTTTGCTCAAGCAGCGAAACTCACTAGAGAGCAACCAGATGGTGCTCGGGAACTGAAAACCAGTGAGCGTGGTGGCCATTCCAAAAAAGTCAGTTCCTAGCAAGAGCTGGTGTCCAGCCAGTATTCTCAGCTGGAAACTATAAACTCGCTTTATTTGGGGACATCTGTGGCCTCAGGGCAGGATCTGATGAGTCCAGTAATGACAATCCTGCCTGCAAAGATATTTCCAGAATCCATAACCTCCAGGCCATTATCACCACCTGTGTTCGAATGTAATACCTCAGCTCTCTTACCTGAATTATTCAAGCCACCCCTGTCCCATCTCCCTGCCTTTTCTCCAGACAGAAGTCATTTCCAAGCACTTTTGGTAGTGCTCTGGAGCCAGGCTGACTTGGGGAAGGAAGAAGGAGATATGCCATGAGTCATGTCTCCTCGTGTGCCCTGTGACTGCCAGGGTGCCACCTGAACAAATCTATGTTCAAGAACCAACGCTCTGCTTTGGTCTCTTGGTTAGCTGTCTGGGATGCCAAGCCAAGATGACAGTTGGTGGGGCTACCAGAACTTACCTCTGCCCTTCACCTTCCTGCCAAACCATTCTCCTGCATTCATCCCTCCCCTCTCTCCTTTCATTCAATCCATATTCCTGGGGCACAGAGCTAGAGCTGACAGTCAACACAACCGGAAGAGACTCCACACTGTCTTCATCACCTAAGCATTACTCAGCAGAGTGGCACCTAAGCTTTGTCTATAAAAGTGGGAAAAAAGCAGAAAGGAAGACCATTTCAGAGTGGGGGTTCTCAGCACCACACGGCAGCAGACTTCTCTCAAATGGGGTCTTCTAGGATCTGATTTTCAATGTTGACTCTCATTCTTGGGCACTACCAACTTGTCTCTGGTTCCCCTGGTCTAACGCAAGGGTCCTCGGGAGCATCCCAATGAGGAACACTCACAACCTTCACCTGTTTCTTGGCAACTCTAGGGGTGCCTCTTGTAGAGCATTTCTTTTGTTTTTTTCTGTTTTTTTTTCTTTTTTTTATTAGTGAAACACCATGAGGTACAGTTGTAGACTTACAAATTTTTGTGCTTGGATTTCAATTATACAATGAT
>JAOXYA010000018.1:36388950-36403533 GCA_028565675.1 Sorex palustris
CTAGTCACTTTTATAGGTGTTCCCAGTCTACCAATTGCAAACTTTTTATATGTTTACAGGGAACAGAACTGGCTCTCAGAGTTTCTTTGAAAGTACAAAAATTCAAAGTTGCTATATCAGTTAAGTCCATAAAAAGCGCATCAAACGCAAAGGCTCAAAGGAAACCACTGTCTAAAATGGAGGAAGACTTTATGTCATGATTCGTATATCCAGCTACAGTTCTCAATCCCAAAAATCAAAGCAAGAACTGGCGAAGTCCTTCGTGCTTGCTCCTCTAGCAATGTTTCCAGTGCTGGGCAGGCTCTGGCAGGCCAGTCAACAATTCATAATATATGGCAAGATTTGCAGAGGAGTATTACTGAAAGTAACAATTTCCTCTCTCTTTCTGTAGTATGTAATATATGCATTTTCTTAAGAGAAACCTGCTTAAGGAAGCTTTGCTTACAAGAGACCATTTAGATAGTTTCTCCAAGTCTGACTTTACACTGGTTCATAAGACGGATAACCAAGGACAGACCTACAGGAGCCTCTGGAGCTCTGGTTTTGTCCTATGGGGTCAGGGAACCCCTTGTGTCCACCTACCAGGAAGGTCTCCAGCATTCCAGGCCAGTGCCCCATTCCACAATGCCACCTACACTGAGGGCTGGGACACACATGCCCTTGGTGTTATGAATGGACTCGGCACAGGATGGCCACCACGTGTGAGGAGCACTCCCTGCCACTCACCCCCTGCCTGTCACTGTCAAGGGATCCAGCTCCACCTGTCAAAGTCCTCAAGCCCCCTTTTCCCTTCCTAAGCTGCCATTAAGAAATATCTCCAACTCTCAGTACTCTTTATTTTTATTTTTCTCTTAAGTACAAGACTTCTAATTTTCCTTTGGGTTTTGGGCTATACACCACAGTACGGGGGGTAGAAGCTGAACCTCCTGCATGCAAAGCATGTACTCGGCCTGGGGAAGGTGGCCCTCTGATCAAAACTTGATTTTCTTCCAATTCTTGTCACACTGTCTGTGCTGTCCAGTCACTGTCGCCCACCATGCAGCCTCTCTGCGACCTCTTCTGATGTGTCTCTAAGACTTCCTAAGATATAGCTCTCACACTGCATCCTGAAAACTCGAGAGGGGCAGAGCCCTCCCTCAGCCTCTCGGGGTGCCTTTACCTCTTTCTCTTCCAGGGTTGCCATCCAGTCCTGCCAACAATCTGCAGGAGGGGCTAATTTCTTGGTTATGGGCAGGATCAGTAGAAATATACATTCTAACCCCCTGGCAAGTTGTCAAAGAGTACAACACAGCCCACTTAATATAAACCCCAACACTGAAGTCAGACTGTTCCAACGTGCTTTTCACCAAGTCCAAGTACCAGTCCTCTAATTCAGCAGAACTGTTCAGATCTGACTATTTTAATCTTCTGGGAAGTCTTGACTGGTTTTAACTTTTTTTTTTTTGGAAGGGGAGGGGGAAGGTGGGGGAAGGCTGAGTCTCACCCAGTGGAGCTCAGCATACCCTGGCTCTGTGCTCAGTAATCATTCAGGTTGGAGCTCAGGGGACCCTACGGGATGCCAGGAATAGACCCTGGGTTGGCTGTGAGCAAAGCAAGCACCTGGCCCACCACAGTATCTCTTTAGCCCCAGTACTGATGTTTGGGTTGCTTTACTAGGACAAGTCACCTGGCCTCCCCAAGCTACAAGGCCCTGTGTCAATGTGGCACTGGGCAGCAGGGGCGCCCCACAGACAGGAGAGGCAACCTCACTCGGAAACAGGGGACAGCGCAGACTCCAACCTGCAGAGGCAGCGTACCAGCGTAAGCTCCGGGTCCTGCAGCCACATGGGCGGATCCGAAGGATGGCTCATGGCTTGGAAGAGTGTGGCTCTCAGCGCACAATAATTGTCTCCTCGGACTCGCCGGATGGAGGTGAATTTTTGAGACACCTCCTCGTAGCCCTGGGGGAAAGCAGCCAAGAAGTCAGATTGGTCTTCAGCTGGTGTCGCGTTTTATTCCTATGGGGGAAATGAAGGCTGGAGGAAGGGAGAGAGAACTGGTTGAGTCCTTGGGAAGAGGCACTCGGACTCCTGTCTACCCAGAGGGAGCAAACATCAGCACCCCGGAAAAAAAAAATAAGCAGATAGGAATATAGCAAGCATCGCTAAAGCAGGAATCCCCCTCGGAGCTGGAGTTACTGACCCTGAAACAGAAGTATGAGGGGCACTAGGCACCCAAAAAGCTGAAACTGCTTTGACTTTCTGGAGGATGCAGGATCTCCCCAGTGTGCTCAGAAAGCCCGCCCCGCCCTACCCTTAGTAATTCTCAGAGGCTCCTGAGGACAAGAGGATGCAGCACTCCTCAGGTGCTGCCCCAGGCAGCTCTCGGGGGACTGCAGTGCCAGATTCAAACCAGGACCAGCCGAATGCCTTAAGCCCTGAATCCAGACATTAAGAAAAAGTAATCTGAGGAAATAACTTTTCCAGTCCCAAGACCTGCATAACTTTTGATTCCCCCAAATCTTAACTACTTAAAAGTCTGTCAGTGTGCAGGGCATTTATTTGCCTTGCATGCAGCCAACCTGGGTTCGATCCTTAAGATTCATATGGTCCCCAAGTACCTCCAGGAGTAATCCCTGAATGCAGAGGCAGGAATAAGTAATCCCTGATCATCACAGGGTGTGGCCCCAAAGCAAAAACTAAAAAATTAAAAAGTCTACATGCTAGATGCCTGCGTCATTCTGTCCGACTTTCATAAATAGTGAACTGAAGTGTCATTCTTGCTCAGCCTGGAAGTGAAACAAGGAAATGAAAATGCTGGTGACAGGCTCAGTCCCTCAGATGTAGTCATGCACACAACATGTGCGCCTAACAGAGACCATTGATGATTCGCCTTGTCAGGCAGATGCAGCTTAGACACAGGGATCCTTGGGACCCGTGCCTCTACCTCTTCTCCTGACTGTCGCCAATCCTCTTGGTCTGTGGGTGCCCTCAGTCATGGGCTCAGAGCACTGCCGGACACAGGTGTCACTCTTCCCCCAGGGGCTACCACATAGACACACTTGCCCCATCCTATGGCCAAGAAGAGGACCCTCATTCTCAGTCATTTTTAGTCAGGATGGTATTCTCTTTTCAATGAGGAAATGCTGAGCACTGGACTTTCACTGAGTGGTACCCCACTGTAACCTGCAAGGACGTCTCTCAAGCAGGCACGTGTCTACCCTTGTGTAACTCTTCAAACTGCTGACCCGGGTTTCTCCAGGAATAATAATATGATTAAGTCAATCATAAGCACTTCTTTCCAAAACCTTTCTTACTTGGGATCAAATTCCTTTGGTTAAAGCTGACATATTTAAACAATGTGTCTGTGTATATTTGTTACAATGTGACATTTTTAACTTGTATTTTTATATAAAATAAGCTAGAGTCCCAACCTAAAAACTAAACTATAAAAAAAAAGTTTTAATTAAATTTGGAGTTCTGAACAAGGATCCAAGGCATCCTGGATCTTTTGGCCACTGACAAGAGCCCAAAGGCAGGAACAATTTTCCCTTACACTAAAGTCACAGAGAAATTATTTTAACAATGAGTTCTGAAACATGGGATATCTGAATAATTTAACAGACATCTCCCAACTATAGCTTTTAAGATGCCAAATGTTAGAACAAACCCATTTAAAAAGACAAAGACTGAAGTCATAAATAAAATTGTTAGGCTGATCTCAGTATTTCTGGGGAAGATGTGTAAAACAATTTAAAGAGCTGGCTCTCAGGCCACCTGGTGTGTCATCGAGCTGAAGATTGCAAGAGGCAGAGGGCTGTGATGCATTTCAGCACATGGTTTCAGTCATTCTAAATGTCCCTGACTTCCAGCAAGGCCTGTGGGTCCCTGGTAGATCATGGAGAAGTTCACCACGTCCCTGAGACACAGTCTACTCCAGTCCAGACTCACAGGGAGCCAAGCTGGAGAAGTGGCAGTGCCCTCAATGAAATGGGCAGTTCCACACCCCTCCGCATAGGAGGTCTCTATCTCAAGACTAGAGGGCATGAAAGCAAACCTAACAGGAGCAGAGCAGGTATGGTATCTTCCACCTAGAGACTTGTACCACAATAAGTAATGGCGGTTCTGCAGATCAGTAACCAGATTTGACTGAAACTAAAGCTGACTGGGCCGGAGTAATAGTACAGCAGGCAGGGAGGGCGTTTGATGGGCACATGTCCAACCAGGGTTCGTCCCCAGCGACCCATATGATCCCTCAAGCACCGCCAGGACTAATTCCTGAGTGCAGAGCCAGGAGTAACCCCTGAGCATCGCTGGGTGTGACCCAAAAAAGAAAAAGAGAAGAAGAAAGGGAAAAAGAAAAAACCTGATACTGATTCTGCAAGGATCCTGTGACTAGAAACCCTGACTGTGGAGCCTGTTTCCTTATCTAAAAATAAGAGCACCAACATTTACACGGTCCTAACCATCTAAAAATATAAAAGGATGCATCCGTATGACAGACTACTAGAAAGATAGGAAATGTGTGCATCCAAATGACCTACCTTTTTCATACACGTTGCTTTATCTGTATTTCCCCTCCATTCTTTTTTGCAGTAGTCCATGATATCCATTTCAGGAGCGATACTCAACCTGAGATCTAAGATTTAAAAAAAAAAAAAAAAAAGAGGGAGGAAGAAATAATGAACTGTAAAATCAGAATCAAGGTACTACTCTATTTGGAGTTTCTTTCTCTCTCATTTCCTCCCTGCCTCCACCCTCCCAAGATTCCAGAATCCCATCCCTACCTACCTCTAGATCCAGATCAACACAGTGGTCCCCCACTGGGTCACCCTTATCACCACACCCTGCCAACATTCTCTATTCGGCAGCCAGTGGGATGTACTTAACACCTAGGTCAGACAAAGTCCCTCCCTCCCAGCTCGAAGAGGACAGGGGTGTCCCCCATTTCAGGATGCCTTTCTTAGCCTTATCACCTACATAAGGTTCCAGCCAGGTCCCCCTGGACCTACCTGACTGCTCCCTCCCACACTCCTCTTTCCTTGGTCTTTCCTGGGTAGGTGGTATGGTGCCCTCACTCTAAGCAAGTGTCTGCTAATGCCACCCCAACATGCCTCTGTTCCGGCATCACACACAAACACACACACACACACACATACACACACACACACACACACACTCACACAGTCACTCCATTCACCTTCCAGGCTTTCCTGTCTCCTTCTGGCACCTATCAGGAGGACACTGAGTTGAGCAGAGCTCTCTGGACTAGGGGTGTTGTTTTCCTTGGAATCTGTCCTCAACATCTGGACTGCACAGACCTAGGGATCCCTGGATAGAATTCTAACCAAAGAAAAGATGGAAGAGCAGGGCTGGGAGAACATGCACCCACCAGTGCGTAATCCACAGTTGGCGCCGTTCTACAGAGAGAATAACTCTGCAGCCGAAAGCATGTCTGCTGAACCCTGATTCCAAAGGGCTGTGAAGTTCTGATAACAAGCCAGAAACTGAGAGTGCTCAATGAGCAAGAACTACAAACCTGTCCTGGCCAACACTTCCTCAAATGAAACATATAACTTACGATCAAATAACACAACAAAAAAAGGGAAAAAATGTCTTGAGATTTCCTTTGTTTAACCTGAGGTTTGGGGTTTGATTCTGTGGTATGAGCATTACACGCACCCATATTTACGTGTATGTGTGAAGTAAACCTTCAGCCTATCTTCATGGTTTTACATTTTGAAGAAGTTAGCAAAGCAATTAAGATACAGACACAGAAGTGCCTTACAACATATTTACTTCTGAGGAAGTTGTACACAAAGTTTTAAATGTTATATTCCGCTCATTGATATTTACTGAGAATCTAATATGTGCTAAGCACAAAGTAGCCACCAGGGACAAAGAAGTGAGGAAGAGGCGGGTTCTGTCCTGAAAGGGTCTGAGAGAGTGCAGAAGGTAAAGGCAACTCTGCCATGGCAGGCAGGCTGCTGGCAAGACTGAGCAAGGGGCACAGAGGAACAGCCATGAAATCCCAGCCAGGTGTTTGGGTAAATTTAAATGTTTAAATGCAAACGCTCTGAATTCCCTTCATTTTTCTCAAACCCCATTGTGAACCCTTTCAATTAGACTTTTCTCTAAAAGCGTTCATAAAGATCACGGAGATCTATTGTCTGATCGTTAGGATTGGCTTAAAGTGAATCAAAGTGCTGATACACCGAGACCACGAGGAACAATGGTGCACATCAAATCCTAAAACCAAGAGCCCTCATGTCCCAACTCAACAAACATGTCCTGAGTGTCCCTCCAGTGGTCCCTGCACCAAGTCATCTCATCGCTGCCCTCAATACTTACCACTCACCGCACGCACACAGAACACAGAATCGGGACATTCACTGGACCACACTCTGCCACCAGACAGGGCTCAGAACAGAGTCTACCTGCAGCTCAGGAAGTGCCTCAGTCAGCTTCCTGCCCCTCATCACAGTCCCCATTCCAGCCTTTCCGCACACATCATCAGCAGAAGAGTTAGTGCTGTGAGGCCGGCAGGCCATAGGCTTAGGATGGAGGGAGGCATCAGGGAACTTGCCTGGGCCACCAGGCTATGTGCGAGGGACAGCTGCTACCCTCGAAAAGACTCCCAGTCCCCTCCCACAGCAGTTTTTCAGGAAGAGGCTCTGGCAGCCCCCATAGCCTGCCCCTCGCAGCCCCAGGAGCTGTGTCACTGGGTCTTTCTTACACTGACGCTCTCTGCTGAGGACTCAGCTAATGGGAAGGGAAGGGACAGAATGGGACTGGCAAGGGCAACACACGAGAAAGAAAGGGGAGGACAGAAAGAGGTAAAGCAATGGTCAAAAGGAAAGTGGAAAACCAGTGGTGAGAAAGCTGTACCAGACGCTGAAATAAGACTCACTCTGACCCACCAGATGAGGACAAAAATGAGGTTTAGACCATCTGAAGGGGGAAGAGTTAAAAGTTACCCCCCTCTAGCAACTTGGACTCCTCCTCAGAAGGGGGGTGAAGGCAAGAACAGAAAGTTCTCTCAGCAGGGGGCCAGGCTCTCTAACACAGTCTTCAAGATCTCCGGTTTTTTTACTTCGAGACTACCTTGAGAACTCCGTTTTTTTACCATGTGTGATATCAAGCCAGATCACTGAGACTGTAAGTCAACAGCAAACTCCCCCGCAAACTGAACGAAATAATGAGATGGCAATGCAGCCTACCCAAGGAGCATGGTCTGCTGAGCCCTCAAATTGATGAAACAAAAACTCTGACAAGGAAATCTATGGAAATTCTATCTCCCACTGAGCACTAGCCTGCAGGAGAGAAATTGCCTGCGAACAGAGTGACAGGACTAGCAGGGGCGAATTCAGGCTAATCCCTGCACCAAGCTGGAAAACCTATCAATAATAAGTGCTTCAAGGTAGGTGAAAACTCGGTGCCCAGGAGAAACCACAAACTCTACACAGAGCATAAGCTGGGCGTACAATCCAAACTCTGAAGAAACAAAAAGAAACGAGAGATAATATTTAAGAGCAAAGAGCAATACATAATCAGAAAGACTAGAAAACCTAATGGGAAAATAAAACATTCCCAAATAGAAATTTAAAAAATCAACAACAACATCAAAAAAACCTGAAGTTGATGGCCGTGGGGAGCAGAGAGTAAGACAGGACACAGATGTGACAAGGTGTAACTGAAGCGCTGGCGACTGAAACAGGACTAGCAAAAAACTCATTTGACTTCAAGAAAGAGGAAAACAGGAAATAGGAAATTTTCAAAAAGACAGTGGAGAAGAATTCTCCTGATTTGGTGAAAGTAGAAACCAAGGTATACTGGAGAGAGCACTTCATGAGCTGAACAGATGTTCTGCAGCAAAAGGCCTAGGTTCCTAAGTCCCTGACAACACCTCCAGGAGTGACCCCCCAAACACAGGAATAAGCAAAGCCCCCCCACAATTTTTGGGTGTGCCCACCCCCCTAAAAGAGACAAAAGTAAAGACGATTCAAACAAAATGTCAACAAAAACAAAAACAATTCACACTTAAAGACCATCAAGGAAAATGGCAGAACACCAAAGTCAAATAGAAGACATACCCAGGACCCAACCGATGCAGTAATTCCAACTACAATAGACATCTTAAATCAATGCAATCAAATCCCCAAAAATATTAGCAAAACCAACTTGATCTTGAATTAACGAAGAAAAAAAGTGAAGCAAGGGAATTTCTAAGAGGCTTCCTACCAAGACCCAGAGGCCACAAGTCCAGAGGGGCTGCTATCCAGGAATGCACACAATCCACTGAGAAGTTAAGGCCCCTGCTTCAAGCTACGCTGGGGAAGAGAAGGCAATGGAGAAAGAGACAAAGAACCAGCAGAGGAATGGAGAAAGCAGGAGAGTTCTGCCCTGCTTTGGGACTTAAGGACAACTGGGGTGCTTCTCTTCAGAACCTGGTTCAAGGCTCTGCAGCCTAAGAAGGCTGTGTGGAATCTCCTAAGAGCCACTGAGGCTGAAACAGAAGGGTCCAGGAACACAACTACACCTGGACTGGACCACTGAGAAATGTCCCCTGTGGTTCTGTGGTGGGAATTCCACCAACTCCTGGTGAGGACAGAAGTCAATCTTAAAAATCCCACTTTGTTTCCGTTTCCTAATTACATATGTGACAGTACTCTAGTAAACAGAAGCTAGTCCTCAAAGCAAACCGTAGAACACACTTTACACCAGTAACATGAGAAATGTGATTTTCAGTGTCCCTTGGCCTTGCTCGAGGCTAGCTGGAGGAAGGAAGAGGCACTTTTCCTAGCCAAGCAGAGAAAGGGCAGGCAGGACTGAGCAGAAACAACAGAGAAAAGCATTAGTGCTGCACCTCCCTTGGGCCCTTATTCTTTCAAGAACAAACTCACATGGTCATCTGAGCAGAGACGATGGACCCAACCTCTCAATGAGCTCTCCTTCCTCTGGAGAGGAAAATTGCATTTCAAGTCCAAATTGAAATGTCCCAAAGAATAAAAGGAATCAAGAACTGAGAGGTTACCAAGAGATGAAACACATGCTCAGAGGTACAAAGAGCAATAGAAATGTCAAGAATGCAGGGAGAAGAGTTGGACTAAAATAGGAAACTTCAGATAACAGGGGGCTTCCCCAAGCTTACTTCAGCAAGCCCAGTGATAGCTCTACATCAAATCCTAAGTACAGAATGTCTGCCAGGAAGGACATCTCAGTATTTTATAAAAGTGGGTTTAACTGCATGTTCTATAATAATAAGAACGCTAAAAATAAAACAGTTCCAAACATACCTGATGACCCCCTTTCCTGTATTAGTAATTCTTTCTCCTTTTCTATTTCATCCGCATCACGATACATGTCCTCCTCCCTGAAATCACACCAAATCAGACATTTCAAAAAGACGTTGCATGAACATTATCCTCAACATAATATACACCCGCTTACAAACAGTACACAACACTTACATTTGTGACTTTTCTCACATAACAGCTGACAGTCTGATAGAACGCAGGTCTGACACCTTACATGCTCAAGTTTCTATCACTCCACCACTGCGTTGCTTTAAGTAAGATCTCTAAGGCCACTCCAGTTGCGACCTGGCTCTGGGGCCATTTTCATCATTACATTAATGCCTCAACTAGGTACGTAAGTGTTCCAGCACATATCTTACTAGTCAAGCCCTGACATGATTCTAGCAGGTTCCAAAAATGGACATAGGACTAATACCAACTTTAGTATGTCATAAGCAAGTTTTACAAAAGCTACACAAAACATCAGGATAGAACATTATTAACTACTGTAAGTCAGAGCTGAGTCCCCAGGGCACCCCGTGGCCCCCAGCCACAAGTATATCCTTAATGCCTCACATATCTGAGTCTCTACTACTCCTGACATGGTACTCACACAGGCAACTCCTCAAGAGTCTCTTATCTCAGCTAGTGAACAAACAAGAACCACTGAGTACTAGAATGAGAGAAAACCCCGAAAGGTGCTAAACAAAGATGAAGGAGATGCCTGGTTCAAAGGTTCCTCCCTTTCGACACTGACAGTGGCAGAAATCATGGAGACACCTGGGTAGTCAGTGAGCCAAAAGACAGGAACCGGGGCTGGAGTTGGCTGGAAAAGCACAGAACCTGCAGCTGTGTGGCTCTAAGGTTCAATGCCTGGCAGCACAAAACCAATGGAGGAAGATGTGGTTAAGTGTCAGAAGTCTGTCAGGGACCCCCTGATGCTGACCGGCATGAACCTGAAGGCAAACCAGGAAACCTGTCACGTCAAGAAAGTCTCAGGAACTGCATGTGCCAAGTAACTTCAGATAGTCCATGGGTGAGACCTGAGCTGAAAACAGGGCCTGAGATCAATGGACAGGTACAGAGTAATGAGACCCGCAATACCTGGACTCTCTCCTCATGGCAGCACCCCCGTCCTACTCCAACCCCTGGAGAGAGAGAGAGACACACACACACACACACACAAGAAACACAACAGCATGTATGTATACTGAAAATGGAAGTATACTGTCTTCTCCAGTGCAATGGGACATTCTCTACACTGGGTCCCATCTCCACAAAAGCAAGAAGACAGAAGTCGTATCAACTATCCTCTCACACTGCCATGCTTTGAAAATGACAAACAGAAACAAGTGGGGGTGGGGTTAAACCTAAACCTTTGGAAATTAAACCAAAAAAAAATTTAATTTCCTGAATCAAAAAGAGAATTTAAAAAAACTCTGAAAAATGAAATATACATAGAAAAGGGAGTAACAACTGGCCAAAGGCAACAGAACTGTCAGAATGGGTCATAGAACTGAGTTTATCTAGGGGGAAGGAAATGAAGAGGGTAGAGGCAGTCTCCATCTATGGGACACTGGGGGACGGAGGGGGGACCTCTGGAAGAATGGATGCGTGAAACTAGCATTAACAATATGAAAATCATGGTGCCTATAAAAGATAAAGCTTCGCAGCAGCAGCAGCAGCAGCAGCAGCAGCAGAAGAAAGAAAGAAAGAAAGAAAGAAAGAAAGAAAGAAAGAAAGAAAGAAAGAAAGGAAAAGAAAATAATCACGGTGCCTCAAGAGCAAAAGGAGCAAAAATAAAGATGCGGCACCCAACGTGGAAAGAAAAAGATGAGAGGATCCTGGCACAATGAACACCAGAAGGCAGCATTAAGAAGGTTCGTGGAATATGTGGACAAGCCAGGGATACAAGTCGAAGTTTGTGCTGCAGACCTGTGAGTTAGACTGTAAAGGTTTAACCGCCCCACATTCTAGCTCATCTTCTGTTATGTGGGAGCATGGAACTGAAGTAACTGAACCTGGGAACAGAGAGATGGCACAGTGGGCTGAAGCATGACACCTTCCATCCCTTGGCAACCTACAGTCCCCTGAGCACAGCCAGGAGTGTCCCTGGATCAATCCCCAAGCCAATACATGAAATGACTACACCTCTCAGCCCCTAAAGTTAATCGCCAGCAGAAAGATGTGAAGAAACCGCATCTCAAAAAGTATGAAAACAGACACATGAATAGTTTAGCACCAAAAAAGCCTGCTTTTCTAATCAATTCCCATTGTAACACCCCTTCCCTCCATAGGTGCAATACCCTCTGGGAGCGGTATCACTCACTCTGAAATCAGTGCTCTAAATGTAGGTGGAGATAAGGGTGTGCACTGACTTTTTTTAATGCTACGGGGGTGAAAGGACATTATTCGGGAAAAGGTACTTTCCATGTGCTCAGTGAAATTTCAACTAAAAGGTGTGATGTCAGCCAGGGAGCCTGTGCCAGTTGAAAACAAACAGGAACCAGAGTCACTGGGACTATACATGAAATACCTAAAAATATAAAGTGACTAAATGGGTGAGTTCCTCTTTCCCTGATTTCATCTTCCAACCTCTTACTAGCTTTATCACACAGAAATTCTGATCCTATAAAACAGATATTTAAGTGAATCACTTTCTTACTTGCACATCAGAAGCACAATTTGCAGCAAGTTACTTCCTTAATCTTAGCCTCAGTTCTCTCATCTCCAAAATGAGAAAGCTGGCCAGTTTCTGTATGATTCGTAGTTCCTCTTCCACTTTTTAGTTCTAACAGCCTATACGTGAAACTATTCATTAAAAATCGTAGTAGGGGCTGGAGCAACTGTATAGCAGGTAGCGCACATGCGTTGCATGCATCTGACACAGGTTCAATCCCCACCACCCCAGATGGTCTCCCAAGCACTGCCAAGAGTGATTTCTGATCACAGAGACAGGATTAAGCCCTGAGCACCACTGGGTATGGCCCCAAAAGTTATAAATTGTACTCCAGAGCCAAAGAAAGCTCACGAGACAGATTACGTACTTCACCTGAGTTGGATCCCCAACACCACATGCGCCACTGAGCACCACTGGGAATAAACCCTAAGCACAAAACTAGGAGTAGCTCCTCAGCACTTCCAGGTGGTCCAAATCGCCCTCGCCCACCTCTCAAACATACATAAATTATACCCTAAGCAAATTCCACAGCTACACTGCATGTACAACTGTCTCCCTTCTGACTTCCTTTTCAATCTATCAAACTACCAAAGTGTAATCAAAACACCAGTATCCAGAGGAGAATTTCTGAACAACCATTTCTATAATTGCGAAAAGAAATTCCCACAAAAGTGTACAGGAAAGAAACAGAATGACATCAATAGAACTAAACGCAGATTCCATGAGACACAAAAGTACAAAAATTAATGTATGATGAGTTCAATGAACATTTAAATTACTTTATCCAGAACTTGATTTCATTCAGATCCTGTGCACCAGTGTTTGCCAATTTCCATGAACATAAGGACACATACCAAGGACATCTGCTAAGTTTCCAAGGTGACCAAGGCAACTATAATATAGCCTTTACCACTTGCCACCATAAAACTGTCGGAAAGCTCTACCTCCTTGGAGATGGGACTATGTTTCAAGTTTAAGCAACCAAGCACAATCAAGTTGGACAGAAAAAAAGATTAATGACTAAAATGAGCTACTTATCCACTATTTATTCAGTAAGCTCCCAAACTTACTTCATCTACAGCTCCCCCTTTTCAGATTAAAGAAAAGAAAAAACTCAATGCACCACCTGGAAATCTACCTTCTTTAAACAAAAACAAACAAACAAAAACCCAGAAAGGGTCCCTAAATTGCAAACAGAGATACCACACTTATGGTTCCAGTGCTCCTGGGGGTGAGTGGAGGGGCAGGAGCACCTACTTTGGGAGACACCGATCAAATATAAGAACAATCAAGTGAAAGGGGATTAAGGAGGGAAGGAGGTATGAGAGCAGCGCAGAGTATCCTGCCCCGGCGCCTGGCTGTCCTCGCCGGAGCCCCTTGGAGGGGAGCACATTGAGTTTCCCTCCCCGCCCCGACCAGGGTTCCGGCAGCCAAGACCTCCAGAACCAGCCACCACCATGCTGAGACCACTCTCCACAAGCATGAAGGTACCGGCAGAGGAACAAAGGCATGTGGGTCCCGGGGCTGAGATCTCCAAGCCTGCTTGGATCGGGGTTGAGCATCCTCCACCCAGATCCTCCACCTACCAATAGACAGGGGTCACGCCCCGTCAACGACCAAGACCCAGAGACTATAAAACCCAGATCTGGGAAGTGTGCGGCCGCATTCACGGCCTCGTGACATCTTATTATCTCATCCTTACTTTGTACAAACTGGCAGGCTACCGAATGTAACCTGTCCACACGGCAGAGTCTGGCAAACTCCCCGTGGCGTACCCCAATATGCCAAATACCAGTAACAATGATGAGTCTCATTCTCCTAACCCTGAAAGAGCCTTGAATATGGTAAGGTAAAGGTAAAGGCCCTCCCGTTGTTCGTCGATTTGCTCAAGCGGGCCCAGTAACGTCTCCATTACATTTTAAAAAAGTCTCAGGGCTAGGACAAGGAGACGTTACTGGGGCCTGCTTTAGGGAATCGACGAACAACAGGATGGTAGTGATTGTGATCGTGAATTTAATTAGAAAATTAAATTTTTGAAGAAGTCAGGAATATGAAATAGCTGTGGCTTCATTTAAATGTTTGGTAATGGAATGATGTGGAAAGAAAGACCGGAAAACAGGATGGTACATGTTAAGATAAAAATATAACTATGTAACAGCTTTGTACCTCTCTTTCCTCTCCCCTCCCTCCTACCTTTCCTGCTCCCCTCTCTCCTCCCTCCCCCACACTTCTCTCTCACATCTATCTGTGCTCAGGGATTACTTCTGGCTCTGCACTCTGGGATCACTCCTGGCAATGTTCAGGGGACCATATGGGGTGCCAGGGATCCAACTTGGGTTAGCTACATGCAAGTCGAGAGCTTTATCCCTGTACTACCTCTCCCCCTACCTACCCCATGTTCTCTTAAGCTAAAAACAAAATTTGTTATTAAGATACTATAGAGCTTGAAAAAGTTATATACACTAAGCTTTCCTCTTGCGTTTTTCAAAGACTTGTGCAATAATTAAATTTTGGAAAACTTTTTTTAAAACTGTACTACATATGGCCGGATGCGATAGCACAGCGGTAGGGCGTTTGCCTTGCACGCAGCCAACATGGCCGACCCGAGTTTGATTCCTCCACCCCTCTC
>JAOXYA010000018.1:36420567-36431661 GCA_028565675.1 Sorex palustris
GAACTTTCACACACAGGTACACACATCCATGTACTTTCATAGATCCACATACTCCCATACATGTACACACATCCACAAACTTTCACACACATGTACACACATCCACGAACTTTCACACACATGTACACACATCCACATACACCAATACACAGATCCATGAATTCTCACACACCCACACTTGCACATGTACACATATTCATGTACTTTCACACACATGTACCCAGAACCACATACTTGCACACATGTACACACATCCACGAACTTTTGCACACATGTACACATACCCACACACATCCATGAACTTTTGCACATGTGTACACACATCCACACTCACACACATGTACACACATCCATGAACTCACACACATACTCGCACACATGTACACACATTCATGTACTTTCACACATGTACCCAGATCCACATACTCACACACATGTACACACACCCATGTACTTTCACATATATTTACACATATCCACGTACTTTTGTACACAGACACATGTGTATGCATACGCAGGTGCTTTTCCTCAGTGACTCACTCCTACGTGGACTCACGAGAAGCATACTCAAACACGTACATGCACACATACTCAGCCATGCACTTATATATACAGTCTGAAGTAAGCACAGACTGCCTTCACCCGGGGCCTAAGAAGGTCTCACTTTAAGGAACCAAAGTGAGATCCTGGAACTATAAGGAAGAGAGACCGAACGGCTGGGCGCCACCCCGGACGCCAAGCTGGCTGTGACCTGCACCCCAGCTGTCCCCCCAAACCCAGGGCCCCAGAGACCCCGAGTGCTGACCAGCCTGTGCCACCATCCAGGCCCCAGTTTCGGGGGGTTCGAAACCTGCCTCCCCCACCCCGAAGCAGCCAGCTAGAGAGTGGCTCGGTACTCTCTTTTTTGGGGGGTCCACACCTGGCAGGGCTCGGGTGACCCTATGGGAGGCCGGAGACTGAATCTGGGTCAGCCACCTGCAAAGCAAATGCCCTCCCAGCTGTGCCATGGCCCCGGCCTCAGTCGGTTCTCCCCAAAGGCACAGACTGGGTTTTCAGGGCCCTTCCATCAGCCCTGGGTGTGACAGGGCTTCAGTCATCCCACTGAGCCCCGGGCATGGAATGCTCGCCCCGTGGGGCCTGGCCGTGGCCACTCACTTGAGAGTCCCGTCGGGGTTCTCCGTGATGAGTGCGCTGGTGTGTCCCAGGACCAGGCCCGGGATCCAGCCCTCGGCGGCGGGGCACTGGTCAGTGGCGGCGCGGAACACCAGGAACATGTTTTGCTGGTTGCTGGCCAGAACCTGAACGACCTCTCCTTGGCAGACGTTTATCTCATCCTCCTTCACTGCCGTGTAATCGTGCGTCACCAACATGGCGGAGATGTTGCTACTGCTGCTGCTTTCACTCTGCGGAGGAGACAAAGGCGGGCGCTGCGGCGGGCCGGCCCCCCGAAGGCCAGCATCTTGGCCACGCACTCCCTCTCATCCGGCCCCGTCAGCCGCCCCCCCCCCCCCGGACTCTGGGCCCTATTGCGGGCTGGCTCAGTTGCAGGGAGGCCCCCCCCAAATTGGCAGCTCTGGTGCTGGCTGGGATGCGTGTCCCATGGTCTGGCCACATGGGCTGTGCTTCGTGGTCCCTTCGGCAGAGAGATGCCCGCGTCGTCTGTCCTCAGGGACTGTCTCTCTGCCTCCCCTGTGCGTCCCTCGGTGGTGGCCCCTTCGCCAGCAGCCCAGGCCCGGCGGTGGTGGGTTAGATGCCCGCCTGGAGAAGCTGCTTGCTCCTGCTCCCATGTCCTCTGTGTCCTGGAGCTCAGGCCGCCGGCCCCATCTCCGCACCGAAACCGACATAGATGCTTTCTGAGGCCACCTCGAGTGGGCAGAAGAAATGGAAAAGGCAGCAGCTTTTCTTTTTTCCTTTTCCTTTCCTTTTTTTAGGTACCAAGCTGTCATGCGTGCCAGGAGCGGAGGAGGGTGCTGGCCACTGCCAAAGGCTGAGTGAGCCCACGGGTCTCTTTGCCCTCTGCAGGTGGTGGCTCATGGGTGGGCGGCTGTGGCAGTCAGATGTCAGCCACCACTACCGATGCTTAAAGATGCGCCGAGGGTAGGCAGATGCTGGCTCAGCTGCGCCTGGTGGCCCGGGGCTGTTGTCCTGGCCCAGGCCTCTCAGTCCAGGGCTGCTGGTGCCCAGCTAGGGAGTGTGGGAGGAGGCCCAGCAGCGCCCCCCTGGGGCCGGGCCCGGGAAAGCCAGCAAGCTGCACTTGGCAGACACGGTGGGGGCCAGGAGAGGCTTCTAAAGACCATCCTTTCCCAAAGCGGGGGATACTACAGCCCCGAGTGGGGGGCACCGGGATGATGGAGTGTGGGCAGGGCCACAGCAGCCTCAGATGTAGTTGCGGGGGCTTCCTGTTTGCTGACAGAAGGCAGATTCCAGGGGGGCACTGGGTGAACTTTTTCTTTTCCCCTGAACCCTGGTTGTCGGTGAAATCGTCTCTAGCGGCAGTGGGAATGCAGAGCAGAGAAGCTGAGCCGACCCATGGCTCAGCACGCTTGTCTCTGCCATCTGCCCTCGTTCCGGGGGCACATCACGGCACTGGGCCACGGGGCACATAGGGCTGGCACGGGGAAGGGCTCTGCTGTGCAGGCCTCGTCTCCGCCCTGGGAGAATTCCGCCTCCGAGTGGACCTGGAACAGCCTCACCGCGTGCCAGGCATTCAAAGCACACCTCACTCAAACCCACCCGACTCGGGCTATGGCCACAGCCATGGTGCCTGGCCCCATGGGGCACGGTGGGTGGGGTCTGCAGGGGTCACTGGCATCCAGGAGAAAGTGGGGCACCCCTTTGTTCTTGCTGGGGGTGGGGTGGCGTGGGAGGGTGCAGGAAGCTCATGTGGCCACAGGGGGCCCTGCTCTCCAGGTACATGCCCCTGCCCGGCACTCGGCAGAACTTTCAAGAAGGGGGCACAGTTGAGACTGTAGACGGCTCCTTGGAGCTGGGTGTGTGTGTGTGTATGTGTGCGCACGCGCATGTGCGAGCGCTTTTTCAGGGCGATACTGCAGAATCCTGGGGGCCCCTTCCAGCTCCCCAATGGGCACTGAGGTCCCTGCTTTAAACTTGGGGCATGGTGAGTGGGGCTCATGCGGGGGGGGGGTCACCTGTACTGGGCCAGTAGCGGGGTTCACTGAGCAACTCATGTGCCCAGCTCAGGGGTAAGCTGCCAGCTTTGGGAAGTCACACTCGCCCCCCCTCCTGGCCCCCCAGTCTGCAAACCCCACATTTTCCCCCAAATGGGCCCCAGGGGCCAGGGGCGAGCGAGGCATCCCTCCCCCAGCACTGCCCTGAGCGCAGAAGGGAAGAGGTGGAGGAAGGGCTAACTCTACGGCAGGCCCACCCCAGGGGCACCCATGCAAGTCCAGAGGCGAGAGAGAGAGAGAGAGAGAGAGAGAGAGAGAGAGAGAGAGAGAGAGAGAGAGAGAGAACAGGTTTTGCGTTTTTCATAAAGAGAGACACAGACCCCCTTTTAGGGAAATGTATTTAAAAACCGATCAAGCCATCAACATACACCCAGCAGGACAGTTCTCTCTCACGCACACCTTTCAGAGTGCCGTGGCCGGGCCAGCTCTCGGGAGGAGGGAGTGTGCGGGTGGGAAAGTGGGAGCCGCCGCCAAGTATGTGTGTGTGTGTTGGGGGGGAAGGGCGCCTCCTGGCTGGCTGGGGCAGGGATGGGCGCTGGACAGAGGCACAGCTATACCCCACCTAACCCCACCCCCGGGGCAGAAGCCCCATTTCAGGGGTTTCTTCTCCAGCAGTGAAACTAGGGGGCTGGAGGATGTCAAGATGCCCCCTGGAGACGCTCTTCCCTCCCCACCCTGCCAGTTTTGTTCTGGTCAGAGGTGACTGTCCTTGAGGGGCTGTTCCTTCTCTCCTGGCAGAGGAGTTCAAAACCAAAACACACACACACACACCCGCCACCCCTGGAAAAAAAAAAAACCACTACAAAGATAAACTTAAGGCAGAAAAGGACGCAACCAAGAGACGAGGGCGGTCAGTACAGGTGCCGGCAGAGAGAGGCCAGGAGGGGCGGCGGGGACACACGTGTGCGGTGTGTGCCCGTGGGGGTGGCCGCCGTGGGGGGGCCTGGGCGGCATCAGCGGGTGGATGCGGCGCCGTGGTGGTGGACGGAGGGGACACACACAAAGCCAGACAGGGCGAGTGAGTTAGTAGAGACGAGAGCGGCCGTCCCAGAGCGTAGCGGGAGGGTTAGAGGCGGCGGTGTCCATGGCGGGCGGAGTGCAGGAGTCGAGGCCGAGGCCGGCGAGCCGGGTTAGTGGGGTTCAGAAGAGCTGGCGCGACAGAGGCAGCGGGGCGGGCGGGCGGAGGCTGCTGGGCGTTCTTACCCCATTGCTCTGGGTGGACTGCACGGACTGCTCGCTGGCCGAGGAGCACGTGCTCATGCGGTCCGTGTCCTTGGCGGGGGCTGCGTGGCGGGGCGCTGGCCGCTGCAGGGAGTCACTGTCCCCGGGGAAGGTGAAGGAGCCCGGCCGGCTGGCGGGCGAGGCGGGCACGGAGCTCCAGAAGGAGCCCCCCTTCTGCAGGGGGCTGCCGGGGGGCTCCCTGGCGGCGGCAGCGAGCGGTGAGTGCAGAGGTGATGCGGTCCCTGGCCGGGCCTTGCTGAGTGGGAGGGTGCCCGGGCTGGGGCGCGGCTGGGCGCGGCCGCTGTCGTTGTCGGGGGGCGCGCGCGCATCCCGGCAGCCGCCGCTGGGGTCGGCGCCCTGGCGGGGGCTCTCTGGCACCTTCGTCCTGGGGGTCGGCTCGGCCTCTCGCGGGGGGCCTTCGGCAGCCGGCAGGGCCGGGCCGGGGGTGGACGTACCTGACATCTTGTCGGCCTCCGCCTGGCCGGGGGGCGCGGAGGAGACCAGCACGGGGGAGTGGTGTCGGACAGGCTGGGGGATCCGGGAGGGCCTGCTCCGGCCGGCGCCACCCGCGGGGCCCGCGCCGTGGTTGCCACCGCCACTGCCGCTGCCGCTGCCCGGGCCCGCGGCCCCACCGCCGCTGCCCCCGCTGTGGTTCCTCTGGTACTCGATGGGCGATGTCAAGGCTGCAAGACAGGTGCGGCTCAGGGCGTGGGGGAGGGGATCGAGGCGCGGGCGCAGGGGAATCGGGGGCGCAGGGCGTGTGGGGGAATCGGGGGTTTGGGGAAATCGGGGGTGCAGGGCACGCAGGGTGCAGGGAAACCGGGGGCGCACAGGGGAATCGGGGCGCAGGGCGTGCGGGAAACGGGGGCGTAGTGCATGCAGGAATTGGGGTGCAAGGAACTGGGGGCACAGGGCACGTGGGGTACGGGGGAATCAGGGGCGCAGGGCACGCGGGAAAGTCAGGGGCGCAGAGTGTGCAGGAATTGGGGATGCTGGGCGCACGGGGGAATTGGGGGCTCGGTGTGTGGGGAAATGGGGGTGTAGGGTGCGCGGAACGCAGGGAAATCTGGGGCGCAGAGTGGTGAGGTGCGGGGGAATCGGGGGCTCAGGGTGTGTGGGATGTGGGAAAATAGGAGGCTCGGGGAATCTGGGACTCAGGGCGTGCGCGCGGGGGTGGGGGGGCTCAGGAGGAGGAATCGGAGGCTCGGGATGCTGGGTGCTCCGAGTGCACGAGGCTGGTGGGGGGGGGGAATTGGGGACTCGGTGCACTGTGCACGGGGACTTGGCTCTGGCCTTGCAGGCACCAGTGAGCCCGAGGAAGCACAAGGTCTGCACAGCGAGTGCCTTAGGGCGGTGGCCGGCATAAACCCACTCCCCACCCCCACCCCCCAGAGTGTGCCAGCCAGAGGGCGGAGGCTCCCCAGAGGACCCCAGAAACAATTCCTGGACCCCCTCGGGCCGTGGCTGCTTGGTGGCCATCGGGTGAAATTCAAGGAGCGGCAGCAACTGCAGAGACTGGCCAGCGGGGGGAGCCCGAGGGGTGGGCGAGCCGGGAGGGCCTTGGAAGGCTTCTGGGTGTCTGCCTGGCAGTGGGCACCCGAGCACTGGGCTGCTACTGGCCATGGGAACAGAAGCAATGGGCTGCTCCTGGCATCCTGTTGGCACCTGAGCAATGGGCTGCTACTGGCCACGGGAACCTGAGCAATCCAGCTTCTCTCATCACCTGCACCACGAAGCGGGAAGGGCCAGTGGTATCTGCCCAGGAGAAGGCAGCTTCCCTGTACCACACAACTGAGCGCACATTCCACAGGGCCACACGTGCCAGTGTCTGAACAGCCGAGTGGACCTGAGGCCCAACACTAAGAAGGTCATAGGCATGGCGGGGGCTGGCTGGAAGGGACCCGGGTATGGCTGGAGCTGGTGGCTGGAAGGGACCAGGGCATGGCTGGGGCTGGCTGGAAGAGGGTGGGGTGGGGTGGGAGGGTGCACAGGCGGGAGGTACCGTTTAAAAAATTGCGCTGGTTTTCTAAAATCTGGTTGATTTCATGAATCCACGTCTGCCGGACGCTGGGGCTGGACGCGTGCAGGATGAAGGTCTCCAGCGCCTCGCCCGTCCGCGACGTCAGAGCAAACTTGCAGGGATCGTTGTCCACGTTCTCCTCCAGACACAGGCAGCTCACCTTCAAGCAGTGCACGAAGGGGCGACAGCGTGAGACATCACACACACACACCCACGCCCGTGGGGCTCGGTCTCGGAGAAGGGGCAGCTGCGGCCCGGTACCCGCGGGACACGGCCGAAGCCTCACCAGTCCACCTGAGAAGGCCCAAATGATGGACAGCAGGGAGGGCACTGGTCACGCATGCATATGCCCTCCCCGCTGGACAATCCTCCAGCACGCCATATGACCCCTGAGCCCATCAGGAGTGGGCACTGAGCACCACCAGGTGTGGTCCCACACAGAAATAAACCAACGACCCAATACTTCAGGGTTGTGGGGAGTGACGGAGGAATGGAGGGAAGGGGACCCTGGGGGCGGTGCTCAGTGTCAGGAAGCAGGCTGGGAGGCCCCTGGGCATGGCTGGGGCAGGTGGGAACACTCTGGGCATGGCTGGAACAGGCCAGGGCACCCTGGGCACGGGTTGCAGAAGAAATGCAGTGCTGTATCTGTCACTTAGGCCACAAGCCTGCACTCAGCCATGGCACCAAGGGTCCTGCCAGGGTGCAGATAACAGCAGAGGCTGCCGGTGCTCACGTGCCGGCAGGTACGTCCCCCAGAGAGCCCGACTGCAGCGCCCAGAGTGGGCAGATAATCTGTTTCTCGGGCCATACCCAGTGGGGCTCAGACTCGCTCCTGGTGGGGCTCAGGGGAACCTACGTGGTGCCATAGCTCGGACTCGGCTAAGCAGGGCACATGCCCTCTGGCGGACTCTCTCGGGTCCAGGGGGGCATCTTGGGGCACACTGTGACACTCGTGCAGGGTCACAACCAGTGGCACGGGGGGGAGGGGTCAGCGGCCAGCCACCATCCACTGACTTGAAGGGGCCACTTGGGCCACGCCCAGAGTTGTATGCCACCTGAGGGGTGGACAGCTGCCTGTGAGGAGTACGGCTGTGGGGGGTACAGGTACCCATGAGGAGTATGGCTGTGAGGAATGTGTCTGTGAGGAGTACAACAGTGAATGGTACGGGTGCCCGTGAGGTATGTAAGGTGTATGGATGAGGTGATGAGTGTGTGTGGGGTGTGCAGGTGCCTGTGAGATGTATGGCTGTGAGCTGTACGGCTACTTCTTGGGCCACCTCTGGCCCCCGCATGGCACTTTCTTTTTGGGGCCACACAAGGGCTGGTGCTCAGGACTTATTCCTACTCTGCAGTGAGGAATTGCTCATGGCTGGCTCTGGGGACCATCTGGGGGACCAGGGATTGAAAGTCCACCTCCCCCCATGGCACTTAGAACTCCTAAGAAGCATGCTGAAAGTAGACTGCAGACTGAACATGATTGCCACTCAATGCCTCTTTTGCAAACCAAGGTACCCAAAAGGAGAGAGAGAGAACAAAAGGAAATGCCCTGCCACAGAGGCGGGGTGGGATCGAAGGGATGGGGGGGTAGGAGGGATACTGGGATCATTGGTGGTGGAGAATGGGCACCGGTGGATGGATGGGTACTCGATCATGTGTAACTGAAATCCAAGCACAAGAATTTGTAAATCTACAAACAACTGTACCTCATGGTGTTTCACTATTAAAAAAAACAACAAAAAACACAAAAAAACAAAAAACAGAACTCCTGCAGGTCACAGAGGGGGTCAGGTACCAGACGCGTCACTAAGCCTGTGCCGTGGCCCTACAAGGGCCTGCTGGCAAACCAGAGGGCTGAGCCCAACTTGTCTCTGCCTCACCTCCACGTGAGCAGCAAAACTGCGACAGTTCCCAGGCAGTCACAGTTTCACTCAACACATCTGGTGTTGACCGAGGCTTCTGAGCTGACGAGGCGGATTTCCCGCCAGAAGTCTCACAATGAGAATAGTGGGGAATGGGGACAGCCACGGGGCTGGAAGGGACATGGCTGTGTGAGGACAGGGAGGCCTGAGGCCCAGCTGCGTCCTCAAGGTAAGGGGTCCAGGACCCTCTCTCCAGCAGCAGTGTCACTTATGTGACTAGGGCGGTGGTGCGGGGGTGGGGGGTGGGCTGGGGCACATTTTACCTCAGGGCCACAGGCAGTGGAGACTACAGCTGTGTGTGTGTGTGTGTGTGTGTGCGCGCGCACACACACACATACACACACACATGTGCATAACACCTGCATCTCTTAGG
The DNA here is from genome assembly GCA_028565675.1 of Sorex palustris. Lineage (NCBI taxonomy): Eukaryota > Metazoa > Chordata > Mammalia > Eulipotyphla > Soricidae > Sorex > Sorex palustris. The sequence continues at coordinate 36,429,289 of JAOXYA010000018.1, forward strand.
CCCTTCTTCTCAGGCCTCAGCCACATTTGGTGTGTTAGAGCAGGACTGTCCACTGTGGCCACGCATGCAGGTCACTGTCCAGGGCTGAGCGCACAGGCCAGGAGACCAAAGGAGACGAGGCTCAGCTCTGGCCTTGCTGTCAGATAGGACCCGGGGCCGGGGGACTTGAACCACCAAACTGGCCGGGCTGAGGTCTCCTTGCTGTAGGGCACTTATAGACCCCGGAGACCACAGACAGGGTGGCAGAGGGTGAATCCTGGATTCTGAAAGCTTCTAGAAAATTCTCAAGGCACGTAACCCTGGACCAGGACACAGGCAGGTTGGAAGGGAGGCGGGCCACGTGGGCGGGAGGATGCCCGCGCCGTACCTTGATGCTGTTCTTGAACAGGAACCCCGGCATGGAGAAGCCCTTTTTCTTGTCCAGCGGCTCACTGAAGATGACGATCTGCTCAAAGAGGAAGACCCGCCGCTCTCTGCAGCGCGGCAGGAGGCTCGTGTCCTGGTCGGTGACCAAGAACGTGTCCTGCAACAGCAGCTTGCCCTGGGCCACGATTTTACCCTGGGTGGGGGGGGAGGGAGCACACAGAGAGATCCAAGTCAGGATCCCCGAGTTCCTGCGAGCCCCCCATTCCAAACAAGGGGCATGACTACTGGGGACTCTGGGACCTAAATCTCAGCTTCCTTTTTTGGTTTTTCTTTTGCTTTTTTGGATCACACCCGGCAGTGCTCAGGGGTTGGCAGTGCTTGGGGGACAATACGAGATGCCGGGGATCGAACCTGGGTCGACCGCATGCAAGGCAAAGGCCCTCCCCTGCTGGACTATATTGCTCCGGCCTCCAGCTTCCTTTTCTTCTCCTGCGATGGGTATTTGCCTTGGATGGCAGAGACACCCGCTGTGCTGGGGTGGGGGCCTGAAGTGGGCACGCAGAGGGGACCCCCGCAATGGGACCCGCCTCCCCGAAGTCCCCAGTCCTGCTGTGGTGTGGGGGGGAGGGAACTCCGCCGCAGACGCCCCGAGGAGCTGAGCCGTGTGCAGAGGGGCACCCCCCCCTCGACAGCAGGGGTCGGGGGCGGAAGCCAGCTCCACAGGCCGGTGGGGCGAGCGAGGAAGTGGTCCTTACATCGAATCCCTGCAGCCGGCCCACGTTCATCATGTCGTTGCACCGCTTGGGGACGATGCACATGACCTCCACGGCGCGCTGCGGGTGGGAGACAGGATGAGCGCCTGATCACGGTCCAGCACAGACCCGGCCAGCAAGGCCCCGCCAGCAGAGACCCAGACCGGACAGACATCCCCCAAGCACAGCCCCCTGCCCAGCACAGACTCTGTCCAGCACAGACCCGCCCAGCAGAGAGCCCAGTCCAGAAGAGCGCCATGACCAGCATAGACCCAGGCCCAACAGACCCCAGCCCACGTACCTCCAACTCTGATGTGTCCAGGCTGGCTTTCTTGGAGTACTTGAGGAAGTCCTGTGAGGGAAATGAGGGGTGGGGGAAGGCGGTGAGGACCACAACCACCCTCCCCTCTCTCTCCATCCGGGATCTAGAGATGGGCTCGGAGGGCCGTGGACCAAGGAGGTGCTGGGGGCTTCAGTTGGAGCTGTGAGCCCCCAGCGTTGGTGGTGGTGGTGGTGGGGGGGTCTTCCACACACACACACAGCCGCTGCAAACACTGACTTAGACCTCAGGACCCAATGATGGTGGGGGTTGATGCCACTTTTACAGTGGACTACTATCCGAGAGCAAATGGAAAATGGAAGGAATAGAAAAAACAGGAGGAAATAAAAAGCACCCAAATGTCCAACTACAGATGAACGGATATCGTGATCTGTTGACACAATGGAATAGTATGCAGCTCTGAAAAAGTGTGGAATTATGCAACTGTTGCAAAATAGGTGGAACTAGAGGATATAAGGCTGACTGAAGTCAGCAGGGTACAGAACGGTCTCTCATATGTGGGTCTTAAAGATACACGGTGAGGCAGCAACAGGGGCCAAAGATAACACAACAGGAGAACGACCCACAGCATTGAGTTTTGGGGGGGGGGGGGCTTGAACTCAACTCCCCATTGGCCAAAGACCAAAGATGGGAGGAGGCACCCTGGGGAGGGGTATGGAGTTGGAATTCTGTGAATCAGAAACCGTGATGATCGGTACTGTAAATCACAGACCCTCAATCATAAAAAGTTTTTTAATTTTTTTTGTGTGTGTGCTTTTTGGGTCACACCTGGCGATGCGCAGGGGTTACTCCTGGCTCTGCACTCAGGAATTACCCCGGCGGTGCTCAGGAGACCATATGGGATGCTGGGAATTGAACCTGGGTCGGCTGCGTGCAAGGCAAATGCCCTACCCGCTGTGCTATTGCTCCAGCCCT
>JAOXYA010000018.1:36431761-36460189 GCA_028565675.1 Sorex palustris
GGGGGGGGGGGGGGGGGGGGTGGGGGGGGGGGGGAGCAGTCTGGGGGTTTGGCCCCAGGGGGCCCTTCCTCTCCTCCTGGGAAACAGAAGGTCTACGGGCCTTTGGGGCACTTAGGACAGCAGGGACCTGGGATCGGGTCAGAGGGACAGGACAGCGTGGAGGGCGCCTGCCTGGCATGTGGCAGACCTGGGCTAGATCCCTGGCTCCCGTAAGGTCTCCTGAGCACCACCAGGAGTAACTCCTGAGTACAGAGACAGGAGTGACCCCTGAGCATCACTGGGTATGGGGGAGGGAGGGAGGGAGAGAGAGGGAGAGAAAGAGAGAAAGAGAAGGGGAGAGAGAGATGGGAGAGAGGAGAGAGGAAGAGGGGAGAGATGAAGAGAGAAGAGAGGGGGGAGGGGGGAGAGGGAGAAGTGGGTAAGGCATTCGCCTTGCATGCAGTGAATCCGGGTCTGATCCCCGAGCACTGCCAGGCCGCCAGGCGTAATTCCTGAGTATGTAGCCAGGAGTAAGCCCTGAGCATCGCCAGACGGCCCCGAAAGACAAAGAGCGAGAGGGGGGATGAGGAAATGTTTCCCTTCAAAAAAACAGACTTTGCAGGGGTGAGGAGCCACATTCCTCCTGGAAACAGAAAACCAAGACTCAGGGGGCTCAGGAAGGGGTGGGGTCTGCAGCCTGCGGGGCAGACCCGGATTGGATCCGTTCCAGGTGCCCTCGAGGGGGCCGCAGTCAGGCCCTTCCTGACTGGCCGGCCCCCATGCCCTCAGAGGCGATTTCTACTCTTCACCTCACCCCTGCAGTTCCAGCCCTCACTCAGGCTGCCTCTGGGACACATCCAGGGGGGTTTCAGCAGATGGCTCTAAGCAAGAAGATCCCCATCTGGCCCGGGAAACACTCACGGCCAGTGTCTGGGAGCAGGAGAACCGCCTCTTCCTAAGGGTGTCCAACAAGGCAGCCTGGGGGTGGGGGGAGGGGGGTGGCGGTACAGGAAGGCTCAGCAAGCTCTGTTGGCACTTCTCTGTTTCTGTACCTCACTTGGCAGTGCTCAGGACTGCATGCTGTGTGGGGATGGCACCTGGGCAAGTGCCCGGGCCGTGGGACTCTGCAGTGTCATGCATGGGCGTGGAGGGGCTTCTCTTCGGCATCAACTGACGAGGCTTCAGACTGCCCTGCACGGGCTGTGGCCTCTGGGAAACCGGGCCCGAAGTCACCAGGCCAGTGTGGGGAGACGGAACTGCAGCTCTCCAGCACAGGCACCCGTGCAGGGACTGGCTTACCCTCGCGAACCTTCACGCTGAGGGGAGCATCAGCCCCCACGGCCCAAGGAGACCCCTGTCCAGCGAGCGTTTCTCTTCAGGAGCATTTCTCCTCACACTGAGGGGATCGTCAGCCCCCGGGACCCTACCCAGAGAGCATTTCTCCTCACGAGCATTTTTCTTCATGCTGAGGAGATCATCATTCCCCCCTGGACAAGAGGGGTTTCACGACCCAGGGAGACCCCACCCAGAGATCATTACTCCTCAGGAGTATTTCTCCTCACACTGAGGGAATCATCAGCCCCCCGGGACCCCACAGAGAGCATTTTTCCTCATGAGCATTCTTCCTCACACTGAGCCCTATCAGCCCCCCCCCCATTACCCAGGTAGACCCCACCCAGAGAGCATGTTTCCTCATGAGCATTTTTCCTCACGCTGAGGGGATCATCAGCCCCCCCCAACCTGAGGGGGATCATCAGCACCCCCCACGACCCAGGGAGACCCCACCCAGACAGCATTTCTCCTCACAAGCATTTTTCCTCATGCTGAGGGGGATCATTAGCCCCCTGGACCCAGGGAGACCCCTCCCAGTGAGCATTTCTCCTCATGCTGAGGGGAATCTCAGCCGCCCCCCCCCGCCCTCCTCCAATGACCCAGGGAGAACCCGCCTCATGAATACTTTTCCTCATGAGCATTCTTCCTCACTCTGAAGGGATCACCACACAACTCTCCACCCCACAGCCAGGGAGGCCTCCCCCCCACCCCGTGCAGAGCAGAGAAGCCGGAGAATAGCCTGAAGCGTTTGGGACCGGGAGCCTCTAGTCTCTGTGTATGAAATGGCGTGTCCAGTCACGTCCCTCAGGAAGATCCCTCGGGGCTCTGAGGAGCACGCGGGCCTAGCGAGCTCGCCCCTCCAGGGTCTGAAACCGGGGTGCTCGTGGGCATGGAGCAGGGGACATGCCGCTGGGGGCTCACTGACAGGAAATGATGGTAGGGGAGAGAAAGTGGCTGGTGGCAGGAGAGCCCCAGGGCTGGGAGTGGCCAGGACTCGGAACCTAGGGGCGGGTCCTTTCACTGCACAGAGGAGGTCACTCTCGGTAAAGGACCTCGGGGTGACCCGCTGCCCCTTCCGGTCACCGCGTCCTTCGAGGCGCCACCTGGCTCGGACGCCTCCAGCTCGAGCCTGATAAGGAGGGCACAGACGGGGACGCTGACCACTCGGTGAATGCAGACCAGGAGGAACGTAACTGCAGCCTGTGTTCAGCACATCAGCCCGGCACACACCCCCACCCCTTTGCACGGCCAGGGGCCTGGGCCAAAGGCAGTTTGTCTCTCTGGAATGTCAGGGACAAGGCTCTGCCCGGGGCTCGGCCTAGCCCCCCCACCCCCACCTTCCCTGGGTTTCCCGCCCACCTGCTAAGACACTTAGAGATGCGTCGCCCACCCCCACAAGAGTCCTGGCCCGCAAGGACCGAGGCGAGAAGCATCTTCCCCTGCCGTCAGGCCGCACTGGCGCCCCGACCCTTACTTGGCGCTCAGCCCCCCCCCCAGTCCCCCAGGCTCCGACTTCTGGTCCTGACTGGATTGTAGTTCCCGGGGCACGCCGCTCGAGCCCCCTCCCTGGCTAACTCTGCATCCCCGGTGGCTGTCTTCCTCACAGGGAAGACACAGGGCTCTGTTCCCCGAGAGGGGGTCTCGGAGGCCCCCCACAGGGCTGAAAGGACCCCCACGGCTGGGGCTGGGTGGGGGAATGGGGTGGGGGGACAAACAGCAGCCGGACAAACAAAGACCCTTAAGGAGATTTTGCCTGAGGCAGTCAAAGGCGGCCACATCCTGCCGGGAGCCCAGCCCGCTCTCCCCTGCCCACACGAGACGGGGCTGCCCGACGCCCCCACATGCCCCTTCCTGGCCCTGCCCCTCAGTAGCCCCCCAGCACAAGCACCGTAATCCCCCCGCTACCGGTGCTCCCTGCAGTCCTCCCCCGCCCCAACTTGGCAATGCAGCCAACAGAAAGCCCCCGGGTGTCCATGCCAAGCACTGGGGGGTGAGGGGGCTGGTACCTAGGTCCAGTATCCAGTACTTGCAGGGCCCGGGCTGGCCGGTGGGGGACAGCGCGTCCAGGCGGTCGGCAGGCTGAATCCCGTTGGGCATGGCGAGGGCCGAGTGAGCCCCGTAAGGGCACAGTGCCAGGCGAGCGAGCGGGGGCCAAGAGGGGCCGAGAGGTGCCTTCCCTGCGGCCTGCCGGCCCCAAGAGCTCCCACACGCGCGCGCGGGGAGAGCTGGGCCTGGCGCACAGCCTCCCCGCAGAGCCTCTAATTGGCGCTCGGGAGATGCTGGGAGCCAGATGTTTCTGCTCTCCCGCGGATTTCCTCACTGCCGGGGAGCTGGGGAGCTGGCGGGCCGGTGTGGCAGGCGAAGGGAGGGCGCGTCAGGGATACACTGGCGGGCGGGCGGGCAGGCGGGGAGGGGCCTCCCCATGCGATTTGATAGCGCCGAGAAACACTCACTCGCCATCGGGGCGGGCGGCCAAGTGCTGACATCACGGGGCTGCAATGCCGCTGCCGCTTATGAGAAACAGATCCGCAGCGCCCTGCAGGCCGGCGACCCCCAGGTCCAGGCGGGCGCCTGGCGGGACTCTGGGCGTTTCCAGGGCCCCATGGCCGTGTGACCGTGGCCAGGCCTGGCCCCCTCCCTGCCCCCCCAACCCCCAGTTCTTGGGCAGGAGTCCGGAAGATTCTCTGCGCATCAGAACCTGCCTCCCGGCTCCGCTTACTTGCTCTCGCCTAGGACTTCTTGGCCTCCCCGCCCTGACCTTTCAGTTATTTCTTTAGGAGGTTGTCTTTATGGGTTAAGAAAAAAATGTAAGAATAAAACACAGGGTCTGGGGCTGGAGGAGCGATAGCGTAGCGGGTAGGGCGTTTGCCCTGCACGCAGCCGACCCGGGGTTGATTCCCAACATCCCATAGGGTCCCCTGGGCACTGCCAGGAGTAATTCCTGAGTGCAGAGCCAGAAGTAACCCCTGTGCATCGCCGGGTGTGACCCAAAAAGCCAAAAAAAAAAAAAAAACCAACCCAAAAATGCAGGGTGTGCCTGGCGTATTTGCCTCCAACTATTTAAAAAGAAGTTGTTACTATGGGGCAGGGGAAATGTGAGAGCAGCGGAAGTCCAGTTTCTAAGTCGGAGACAATGAACAGTGACGGAAAAGAAGAAGAGAAAAGAGGATGGGCCGGGGGATGGCAAGGCCGCGAGCCCCCCCCCCTCCCCAACCCTGGCAGCTCGGCTAGCTGCATCACCCTTACAGGCCCTTGAGGTTGGGGGTTGTCAGAAGCGGCCCCGAGTCTTCTCTGGGACGTGCACACAGGCTGGACCCAGGTCCCAGAGGAGAGCTGCTCAGGGCAGGGCCCGTTTCCTGGAACACAGCCCCGCGACAGGTCCTGAGGTGCGCCTGGCAGCCCTGCGGGCACCCGCCAAGCGGTGGCTGAGCACAGAGCACGTTCTGTGCCAGGGGAAACCCGTGCACCCCCATCAATAGCCTCTCTCTTTGCGGTGCCCCCCCGAAAAAAAGCAGCAGTAAAAATGTCCTAAAGGAAATCAATTTAATTGACATTCTAAGGTTTCATTTGTGCCAACCTCTATTAAATATTTGACTTCGCCCCTTTCCAAAAACACAGCCAGCCAAGCGCGGGCCGTTAATTAAGACATTCCCCGCCCCTGCTGTCTGGGGGGAAAAGATCCCCCTGCAACAGGAAGGGAGCCACACTCACACGGGGGCCACAGCCACAGGCAGAACAGCCATGGGCAGAACTGCCATGGGCACGGCCGCCCGCGGGAGCACTCAGAGAGGAGCTCGGACCCGCAATGCGAGCCAGCCCCCAGGAAAGAGCACCACAGGCCCCATGGAGAACCAGGGCCCCACAATAAGTGAGATGAGATGCCCTGGGAAGAAAGGGGAGGGGAGGGAAGAGGAGGGCAAAGGGGAGGGCAAAGTGGGAGGGAAAGAAGGGGGAGAGGGAGGGGGAGGGGAGGGGAAGGAAAAGAGGGAAGGAGAGGGGAGGAGAGAGGGCAGCAGAGGGTGAAGGGGAGTGTAGGGGAGGGAAGGGGGTGAGGAGGGGAGAGTAGAGGGGAGGGGACGGAGGCACAGCATAGACAGGCTCAGAAACGGGGGCTCTGGGTTCGATTCTCAACACCACGTGGTCCTCGAGCACCAAAGGGGGAGGTGATGCCCCGCGAAAAGAAAACCAGAATCCACGTGGCCCAGTGGTGGTTTCTGGGGGCGCCGGGAGGCCGAGGAGAGTTGCGTGTGCCGACCAGCGGGCTGAGGGCACACACCTGGGGCGCCCCATCAGGGCGCGTGGAAGGAGGCGGCACAGGGCAGGGAGGGGGCGAGGGCCCGGGGCCACTCTGTGTCCATCCAGGGGAAAGGCAGGCTCCGGACAGCCTGGGCTAAGAAGAGAAGCCAGGACGGGGTGTGGGATGCAGGGATGTGATGGGCCACCCAGGGCCCTTCCTGACACGCACCCATGTGTCGAGGGGAGACAGACAGGGGTGGGGGCTGTGGGCACAGCTGTGGGGACAGGTGAGGGGACAGGCAGGCCACGGGTGCCTCTGAGCCAGGTCTGAGGAGGTCCCTGCCGTGCAGCTGTTCAGGTCACAGCACTGTGGGGGGTGTGTGTGTGGGGGGGGGAGTTTGGGTGGCACCCGGCGGTGCTCGGGGAACCGTATGCGGGTCCAGGGATGGAAGCACGACCCGCCGCGTGTCCAGGCCAGCTCCCTGCCAGCCGTGCGGTCTCTGCAGAGGGGGATGAGCCCTGACTGCGGGCAGGGCCATCAGCGGGCCCCAGCCCGTCTGCTTCCAGCGTGGGCTCCCCCCTTCCCTCCCTGGCAGCGAGGGAGCTAGGCTGCGGCCTCTCAGTTTCCAGCACAAAGACGGGCCTGTGTGGCTGGCAATGTGGGGGAGACCTTCCTGCACCCCGTTTCCTGCGGCTCCTGCCACAAAAGCACCTTTATGGGGAGGCCTGCGGGGGGCTCCCGCTCCCCTCCTGCTCGCTCAGGCCACAGGGCAGGGAGAGGAGAGGGGGGCTGGGCAGGGTTGCCCGGCCTGGCGGGGACATGAAGCTCTGATCCGGTTCTTGGAGGGGGGGAGGCTCACCCCACGGCAGCCACAGAGCTGACGGCACCTTCTGGCGGCGCATCGATGCTCCCCTCTGCTGGCCTGCTCAGCCCGAGGGGCACCCACCTGCTACACAGAGGACCCTGGTTCCATCCCCGGCACTTGTCAGGAGCCATCTCTGAGCCAGCCAATATGCGCTGAGCCCTGCCAGGGGTGGCCCTGAAGACCCTGAACCCGACCAGAAGACGTCAAACTCCCGGGACCTGAGCACAAGGGGCCAGCAGGTTGGGCCCCACCCAGACGCACAGAGAGCCCTGGCCGGAGATGTGGGCGTGGCAGGCAGGACTGGGGCTCCACCACCCTCGTCCGACAGGTGCCCGCAATCCCCCACCCCCCAAAAAAACCCGGTGGCTGCAGGAGCGGGTGTGGGAAGGGGCGTCTGCGTCACTGTTTACGGCTTTTCCACGTCTGTAATTTTGGGATCCTCGATCGGGGACAGTGTCAACAGTTGCTGATGGTGGGCTCCCCCCCTCCCACCTCCCCACTCCCCGCCCTGGTGTCGTCAAGCCGGGGATGGGAAGCTGGAACCTGAAAATACCTCGGCCGTGAAGCCCGGGCAGAGCTGCCACCCGCTGCGGCTCCCTAATTGCAGAGCTGGGTAATCACGGGGCTCGAACATCACCGGAGACAGCGCGCTTGCGGAGGGCTGGGCCTCTGTTCTGGCCCCCCACCCCGGGGCCGCCAGCTCCTCTCCCACAGGGATCGAGCAGCTGCTCCGACCCACCGAAAACCGCTCTTTCCCAAGCCTTCCAAAAGGAGGCATAGAGCTGCCCTGCAGGGCACGTGCTCCAGGACCAGGGCAGTGGCAGCACCAGCCCCCACCCCGCCCCTCAGCCCGGGCAAAGGCCAGCACATGCCAAAGCCCCCAAGGAGACGGACTGGCGGCCACCTTGCTTTCCCAAGGCTCTGGGGCTGTGGGTTGAGCCCCTGCAAGCCTGCCGGGGACCCGGATGTGGCCTCTGGAGCACTGCAGGGAGCATTCCCCCACACCTACATGCATAGAGCCGGCGTGGGCCCCAAGACTGCTGGGCAGGCGGGGCCAGACTCAGGCCAGCTCCGGGTGTCCGCCCCGGCCGCCCTAGGTCAGTGAGGAAACGCCTCCATGGCCCAGTGGGAGCCGGAGGGTGTGTGAGTGCACATGCATGCCCGTGTGTCCTTGTATATGTGTGCTTGTGTGTGTGTCCGTATGTGTGTGCACGTGCTTCTCTGTGTTGTGCTGCGTGTCCGTGTGTGTGTGTGCCTGTGTACGTGTCTGTATGTGTGTGTGCAGGTGCCTCTCTGTGTTGTGCTGTGTGTCCTTGTGTGTGTGCATGTGTGTGTGTGTCTGTGTGCGTGTCCTGTGTGTGCGCACGTGCGTCTTTGTGTTGTGCTGTGCGTCCCTGTGTTCGTGTACGGGAGCAGCCTCCCTGGTCCCGGAGGAGGGCAGGGAGCAGAGTGGCGGTGAGCATGAAGAACAAGCCTGCAGCCCCTGCCGTGCAAGTTTCCGGCCCGAACCCCTCCTTCCCCACCTCGGCCCGGCCTGCAGCAGTGAGCAGCAGCGGGCAGCCGGAACGTCGTGGGCGCGCGCAGAAAGCCTGGGAACAGGCGCTGTTTGCAACTTGCTGCTCTCCCGCCTCCTCTGCTAATCGCCGGCCCGGGGGCACTTTCTGCTCAAACCCGCGGCTTCCAAGCTTACTGGGGGTGTGGGCGACAGGCTGACCAGGGAGGGCCCGCATGGATCCCCGGGACCCCCCCACCCGTCCCCCCATCGGGGCGTCTCTGCCTTGCTGCTTTCGGCTCCCAGAGATGAGAGGCTAATAATTCCGGCTTCTCACTGCGGCCGGCAGGTTGTACTTAGGCCCAGGCCGGGCGGGGCCCGTCATTACAGGCTGAGCTCAGAGCCGCCCGATTTAGCCGGTGACTAAAGCGTTCACAGCGGAGGGGCTCCGGAGGTGCCCATGGAGGGCGCGGGGGCACGCATGCGGGAAGCTGCAGGTGTGCTCCGGAACTGACACAGGGCAGGAAACAGCCGCTCCCGTGTGCCCACGCCAGGCCCTGGCCAGCGACAGACAAGACCCCGGGGTTGCGTGGCGTGTTGCTGGAGCGAACGGGGCTTGAGGCCGCTGTGGGCAATGGGCCCAGCCAGGTCACGGCCAGGCCTATGCCCAGCGCACACAGTGGCACCGACACTCAACACAAACATTCAGCACAGTGGGGGTGGAGTCTGGGGTCCCCCGGGTGGGGGGGGAGGCCCCAGAGGCCAGGCGGGGCTGAGCTCTGCAGAGCTGATACTGCCCACGACGGACCTGCCCAAAGCAGCACCGGCATCCAGGCCTTGTGTCTTGGTACAACATCACCCCCCCCCCCCCACCGCCCCGACAGGCAACCCTGACTCTCTGGACAGCACCTGCACCTCCAGAGACAGGGCAGGGATGCGGCTCCATCCCCGGCCCTGCATGAACCAAGACCGGTGGGTGGGCCACTGCCCGCTCCCATCCCTTTGGTGGTCCCCAACACCAATGGCCGTGTCCTGCCTGCCACCTGGTGTAGACCTCAGACCAGGAAGGTGGACGAAGGTCGGCTGCAAGCCACAGGCGCCTCTCCCTCTGTGGTTGGAGAGGCCCCCTGCCCACGGGCACCCACCTTTGTGGTCGGAAATACCCCACAGCCACCTCTGTGGCGGGAAAAGCCCCCTGTGTCCCCGGGCCCCCACCTTTATGGCAGGAGATGACTGTGCCCCGTGCCCACGGCACCTACCTTTGTGGTTGAAGATGCCCTCCATCTCCATGCTGCTCCGTGAGTGGGCGATGCACAGGGACCCGCAGGGCACCAGGCCCTCGGCGGCGGGTGAGCGGTCCGTGGTGCGCACCAGGCACCAGTCGGGCTTGTCGTGGGGCCGCTCCAGCACCTCCACTGTCTGGCCGCGCCGGATGGTCAGCTCGGTGCTGTTGCAGGCCGTGAAGTCGTGGATGACCACCGTCAGCTCGCAGCCACCTGAGAGCTGGGGGGAGAGGGCACCAGTCAGCCGGCACAGACAGAGGCCCCCTCTGAGCCCAGGGGACAGCAGCGGCGGGGTCGGGGGGGGGGGGTGGGCGGGGGAGGGTGCAGGCCATAACTGCCAGATGGAAGGTGCCTGGTTTCTGAGAACAAAGGCCTGTGACTACAGGCCAGGGAGAGGGAACAGGGGGCTGGGCGCTCTGTGGGCAGGGCCCAGAGACCCTCCCCCCCACTGTCCTGCCCAGAGGAACCTGTCACCCCCACACCAAAACAAAAATGAAACAACAAAAGCGAGCAACGGACTCTGCAGCACTGTGACGTGAGGTGCTGGCATGCATGTCTGTGTGTGTGTATATATGTGCACGTGTGTCTGTACGTGTTTGTGTCTGTGTGTTCATGTATCTGTGTTTGTGTACATGTGTCTGTGTATGTACATGAGCGTCTGTGTTGTGTACATGTTTGTATGTGTCTGTGTGTGCTTGTGTTCGTGCACATGTGTGTCTGTGTATGTGTGTGCATATATGTGTGTGCTGTGTACGTGCACATGTGTCTGTGTGTGCTTGTGTGTGTGTGTGTGAGATTTCTGTGCGGCTGCTCCTAGGGGCCTGGACTGAGACGCTGTGTGCAGGGGCTAGAGGCTCCAAAGCGCACAGGCCCAAGGCTGCCCTGCTGGGCACTCAGTGGACAGCCCTGGCCCATGACCCGCCCACACCAGGCTCTGTGCCCTGAGCCTCCGACCAACGTCCAGGAAGCCAGCGCCTCCCCCCAACCCCGTGATCCTGACGGGGACCCTCCCCCATGCCCGTCTCCAAGTGTCACCCAGACACATGCCCCAGCATCTCATGGGCCATGGAACAAGTAGGAACAGTCCCACCTCCGTGTCCGTGGGGCGCCACACCTGGGCCCAGCTGACTCAACCCCCTCCGCTGGGCTTCCCGGCACCCCTAGATGCACATCCCACCTCCTCCTCCCCACCTGGGGTCATAAATGCAGCCCAGCGACTCCTGACCCTGCACCCCCATGGCTGCCCCCCGGGTAGCCTCTACCTCGTCATTCCTACCTTCTAGTGACAACCTCGGGCATCTGTCCCTGGTACCCCCAGAGACAGGGCAGGAGGGAACCCACTGGGGGAGTTGTCAGGGCCTGGCTTCCTGCTGAGCCCTCGTGGGCATGGGGCCAGGGCAGAGATGGGGTGTAGGGGGTGTGTGTGTGCGTGTGTGTGTGTGTGTGTGTGTGTGTAGTTGAGGGGACCCTCAGAGGCAGGAGCAGTGCTCTGTGGAAGAGGCCATTTCCGTGCCAGTACTGATGGGACAGAGGGGGACGGGTATCTGCCCGCCCCTGGGAACGGGACGGACAGGAACAGGCTCCGCTTGGGCCCTTCTGCGCCATGTCTGTTCTGAGAAATCGTGATCAATGCTGCTGGGGGCGGGGTGGGGGGCTGTCCCCATGCTGCGGGTCTGGCCCTGTCCCCCACATGGCCCCGAGAAGCCCAGCCGGGCCACCCGCAGGGAGGGGGACCAGGTGTGTGTAGAGCGCAGGCCCAGCGAGACAGGAGGCAGCACCCACGTCCGGGGGCACCGTTCCCCACCCCCCATCCCCGCTGTGCCCAGCACTGTCTGCCAACCTGGCTTAGGGCACCAGCAGTGTGTTTGTCTGCCGTTTCAGAACAGGAAACACGTGAGCGAAAAGCAGGGCAGCACCCCCCCAACACACACACACACAGCAAAATGCATCCACCCTAATGCAGCCGTGTGGGCTGGACCCCTGCACCTCCGCTGGGCCACAGAGGGGTTGGCTGACTTTTTTTTTTTTTTAATATAAGCCCTTTCTAAACAGTACACGTTTTCCCCTGAATAAGCCAGGCAGGGAATGCAGTCTGGAACAGAAGTTTTCTTGCTCAAGCCCCAGACACTGAAGAGGTTAATATGGGGTGAGGGGGGAGAGGGGAAGAGGGAGGGGAGGGGGGAGGAGGAGGAAGAGGAAGAAGGGGGAGGAATGTTCTTTCCCTGCTGTGGAGGTGCTCCCTTTCCTGCTTCCCATGGCCAGCCTGGGGCCATCAATCACTTCCCCACCTCCTCCTCCCTGCCCTCGGCCTCTCCTTTCTCAAGAGCTTTATTAATTTTTCAGGTGGCTCCAAGCCATGGGACTCATTTGGGGGCTGGGGGAAGGGTGGGAAGGGGCTCGGGAGTGAGACTATTCCTGGCGTTGATCTTTTTTTTTTTTTTAAAGCCCCTCATAGAGTAATCAAAATACTATTGGAAACATCTGTGTACTTGACAGCGCAAGGAAAAAAAAATCTGGCCTGTTCTGATAAAGACTCCTGTACTCAAAGTTCCATTTTTTTTTTTTTTGGCCTTCTCTCTCCCCACCAAGGCCTGACAGAACTTGAGTACCAGAAGAATCTGTTTCACACTGTGCTAAAAGTAGCATGAAAGGGGGGGGGGGGAAGCCCTACTTCCGAGTCACCCTGCAGTCTCGGTACCGTCGTCTGGGGGGAAGGCTCATGTGGGCCCCCATGGAGGCACTTCAGCCTCCACAGAAGGGCTCTTTAAAACCAGGTTTGCTTGTGTGAAAAGAAGACTTTCCTCTCCTTGGAAAAACTTAATCCAACCGCTCTCAACAAGCAACGGTCAAGCCCAAGCAGCCGCCCTGGAGATTCTGCTCCAGGATGTTCGTTAGGCTGTTTGTCCGGGCGCCCTGGGGACGATGGCTGATGCGTCGGTCGCCGGCTGCCTCCACCCCAGGAGCCGACGCTGCGTTATTCTGGAAAGTGTGACAGTTGAATACCCCCCCCCCCCCCGTTTCTGGCCAGCTGTGTGTTCTGTGGATCCTTTCCACCTCTGTCTGTTTCCCTGACGGGCTGGGGTGTACCGACTTTGGGGCTGCCGCTCTTATAGCCTCCCTTTCTGTGACTCACTTTCACGCCTGAGAGATTCACAGGAGGGAGATTAAAAAAAAAGCCCCCACCCCCTCACCACCCTTTTGACCTTCAAAAGCAAAATGCAGAGAGCAGGGCAGCTGGTGACAGGCCTTCGCAGTGCAGGGACCAGGCGGGGGCCTGGGGTGGATTCTCTTCCCCAGGACCGGGAAAGGACAAACCTAAGCCTTAGCTCCACACGGGAGCCTCCTGCCAGGCTGTTTCCAGAGTTTCCACGTTCCGAGGGACCGTCCCCCACCCACAGTGAGCACAGGCACGAGGACTCGGGGCTCCCTTCCCGCAATGCAGTAACCAGGCAGATCCAGGTGGGGAGGGGGTGGGGCTCTCCATGCTCAAGAGAAAGGGGTACAGCATGCCACATCTACAATGGCAGGTGTCAGGTCTCGGAAAAGGGGCGGGGAAGTGTGGCCAGGGTCGGGGGGGGGGGCCTGAAAGGGGCCGAGACTGCCTGGGTCCTCCAGCCGCAAACTGGAGAGGATGCCCCCTCCCCTCCCTGCCCCAGGGGGCCACCCCAACACTCAGCACGTCACCAGGCCACCTGCAGAGAAGCTGCCCCCCTCCGGGTCCCCCAGAGTCCCTCAGACACAGGGAGGGGCAGAAATGTCTCAACTCCCCCAAATTTGCAGCGGGGGATGGAGGAGAGAGAGAGAGAGAGAGAGAGAGAGAGAGAGAGAGAGAGACTACGTGTGTATGAGTGTATGAGCATGTAAGTGCATGTGTGTGTATGTGAGCATATGTGTGTGAGTGCATCTGTGACCGTGTGTGACTGTGAGCATGAGTATCTGAGTATGTGTAGGAGGGTACGGGTATGTGTGTCTGAGCATGTGTGCGTCTGCAGGTATATGGATGTGAACATGTGTCTGTATGTCTGAGTGTGCACGTGAGGTGAATGACCCTGTGTGTGTGTGTGTATATCAGGACACGTGTGCCTGTGACTGTGTATGTGTGCGCATGTCTGTGTGAATGTGTCTGGGCCTGTGTGCATGTGTGTGTGTGCACATGTGTGTGTGAGGCACGCTCCCCCTCCCGACTCCCAAGGCCACACACTGGCTTCCTGGAAGCCTCTGGGCCTGCGCCATCCGGTTGGGGAGCATGGAGAGGCTGCGGGAGGGGGCCCTGGCCTGCACGCTGTGCCGCGTCCCCTCCCTTGGAACGTTCTGGAAACGGACGCCAGCACTCAGAGGCAGGCAGAGCAGGCTGGGTTGTGTCCTGCTAATGAGAAGCTTCAGGGACTGACGCGAAAGAGGAGCTGGGCAGGGGCGGGGGCGCGACATCGGCAGCGGAAAAGGCCCCCACAGATGAGACCGTCACACGTGCGGGGCTGTGGTCTCAGGCTGCGGGCATGGCGCAGAGGGGAAGAGGGTCCCTGAGCTCCCCCAGGGACACCCTGAGAACGGCATGCCATCTCCTGACTCAGGTGTTGCCTCAGACCGCGCTTTCTAGTTTAGCGTGTGTGTGCGCATGTGTGTGTGTGCATGGGTCTGTGTGTGCATGTGTGTATACACGTATGTGTGTGCGCGCATGTGCGTGCATGCATGGGTCTGTGTGCATGCATGCGTACAGGTGTGTGTATGTGTTTGTATGTGTATGCATGCAGGCGTGGACTGTAGGCTGTTCATGGAAGCCATTCATGACTACAGATATCAAAACAAACAAACAAACAAAATCCCTATTTAAGAATGACAGAACGCCGTGGCCACTTAGCAGGAGAGAAACCCCAAATAGGAACAGGAGCAGAAATGAAGGCCGTGCACTGTGCCCACCCACCTCAGCCCAGCTGCTGGGGAGGGGGTGGGAGCCAGGTGGGAAAGGGCGCCTGTCCCCTCCTTTCTGCAGGGCAGCAGGGGCAGAGAGGGCACCCTCCATGGGACAGGTGTGACCCGCACATGGTGGGGACCGTGAGACGGGTAGGCGGAGGAGAGAGGCTGGGGCCAGGAGTGCGGGGTCGGGAGGGAGCTCTGAGCATAGTCAGATGCGGCCCCCAAACCCAACCCAACCCAACCCAACCCAAAGAGGGTGTGGGCCAGAGCAGGAGTACAGGGGAAGGGCGTCTACCTGCACACGGCCAACCGAGTTTAGCCCCAGAATCCCGTACGGTCCCGAGCACCGCCAGGAGTGACCGCTGAGCACAGAGCCGAAGTCAGCCCAGAGCACTGCTGGGTGTGGCCCAGAGAATAAAACCAAGGGCAGCGTGGGTGTAGCCGGGCCTGGACCGGCAGGCAGGCTATGTCGTAGGGACAGGCTCTTGGTGTCCACAAAACTGCAGCGAGCGACACAGCCTGCGGGCTCGGGCCGGGCGGCGGGAGCAGCTCTCCCCAGGAGAGACCCCGTGAAGAGAAAATGCACAGTGTCCGCCCCTCCATCCCCCAGGGCTCCAGCCTCCCCAGGGCACAGCTTGGAGGCACATCTGGGCCCCAGATGCTGGTCCCTGTCGGCCTCTATGTGCTCTGCAAGCCTCTGTTGCCTCCCGTTCCAGCAAGACCTGAGCCCAGGAGGGCAGACAGACGCTGCGGGAGCCTGCGGGTGCCGCGTGGCTAGGGCAAGACGTCTTTTCTCAGGCTCATCCCCCTGCGTTGGCTGCAGTGGGCCTGCCCTCAGCCCTGCCCCTGCCCCTACCCCTGCGCCGGGCCTCCCTCCCCGCCTCAGGGACCCAGGCTCAGCACAAGTGAGATAAGGCCCTGGCAAGCCTTTGATTTCTTTGGAACCTGAATGGAATTTTCATAAGATCATTCTCTCTCTTTTTTTTAAAGGGGGACGGGGTGAGTCTCTGTAGCGCGAGCATCAGCAAGAATCGATGCTCCACTCCCTTCTGGAACGGAGACTCGCCGGCATACTTTGGGGCTGATGGGGTCCAGAGAGCGGAGGCTGGGCGGGCTGACGGGGCCTCCCCTGGGGGAGCAGCCCCTCCCAGACACGCTTCCGGGCTGCCTGTGGGACCCTCGATGAGACAGCGGGTGGGCGGTGTGGGGGCGGGGAGGCATCTCCCCGCCTACTGGCTGCAGGGACTTGCTCTGAGGGCGCTGGCGGGTCAGAGGACAGAGTCCTGGACCCTGGGCTCAGGTCACGACGCGCCTGCCCCATCCCAAGCCTCCAGCCGCCCCGACCCGCCAGGCAGAGAAGAAACAGGCTGGCTGCAAGAATCCCTCCTGAGACAGGCAGACACAGGCACCCTCGTGCCCCCCAGGCCCCTCACCCAAACCCCACTGGCCGACGGGATCTTCAGGCTTGGGACAGGCACCCAGTTCCTTTTTTTTTGGTTTTTGGGTCATACCAGGCTGTGCTCAGGGATCTCTCCTGCTGGTGCTCGAGGGACCAGAGGTCCAGGCATGGAACCTGGGTCAGCCGTGTGCAAGGCGAGCGCCCTGCATACCTGCACGGTCATGCTAACATTACTCCGAGGCCTGGCTCCGTGGACGCTGGCTCCTCAATGCGGGGCCCAAGCACCCCAATGCGGGGCCCAAGCATCCCGAGACCCAGGCCCGAGACCCCCTGGCTGGCTTTCGAGTCGCCTGGGTTTCCGGCACGTCCAGTTCCATCACTCACTCGCCACCCTGTCTCAGTGCCAGAGGGAACACAGACCCGAGCCTATGCAGCCTGGGCTGGGTCCACCCAGGCCGCTCCGGGTGGAAGGAGTCCAGAGCCCAGACAGGACAAGGGCATGATGGGGACACTCCCCCACTCAGACCCAAGTCTCCTATAGGGGGTGCGGGACGGGGCGTCAGGACCCCGAGTCTGAACACACCGCTCATCTCCCTGTCCCTGCCACCCCACGGTCACTTGCCCTCCTCTGCTCCCACAGGTGCTGAGACGCCCGCCTTGTCCCGGGAGTGACACACAGCCTTGGGGACTGCCCCGCCATCAGGCTGGGCCCCGGGACCACCACCACGACGACGGTGACCGCGAGAGGTCGGGGGTCCTGGACTCCACACATGACCATGACCCGTGCGGTGACCTCAGCATTCCAGGAAGGAGTCTGGCGGTCAGCACCCGGGAGACAGACTGGGGGGAGGATGGGGGTGGGCACACAACTTTCACGGGGGCACCTGGGCATCTGGATAGCCCGGGCCTCCCGCCCTGCCCATGTGGGCACGTGGTTCTCAGGGCAGGAGGCAGCTCTGTGACCCGTCAGCCTGGCCCGGGGCTGGCACCCCCAGAGGCCAGCATCCCTGGTGCCGCTGGCCATGCTAAGGAACGCAAACTTTCTGGGCATGAGCACCTCCTACTGGGAGCCACAGGGCCACAGGGGAAGGACACAGGACTTCCCTGACCCCTTGGGACACCCCCAACCTCCCACCGCCAGGGCCTCAGGATCCTTTGGGAGAGGCGGAGGGAGGGCCGGAGAGGCTCAGCGTTGAGGCGGCTGCCTGTAGGGGAGGCCCGGGGCTGTGTCTCCACCCTCACCCCCCAGGCAAAAGCCAACAGGGCCAGCGGGCGGTCCTGGATGGCTGGCCGGGTGGGAGGACTGTAGGGTAGCTGGGGCAGACAGGCCAGGGAGAGCAGCAATGGAAGGGGCTGCGGGTGGGGGTCTCCCGCCCACTCCCACCCCCACCCTCCTGCCCACCTTGTCACTGTCCAGCGTGTTCTGTGACGTCCGGGATGCGATGGAGATGGTATCGGGCTGACTGCTGCCGTCCCCTTGGCTGTCCAGGTCCTCGCCATCCCTGGGGACACAGGGGCCGCTGCTGCCGTGCCTGCCGGGGGTTGCCCTCCCACCTGCCCGCTCTCACGCGTGTCGGGGCGGCCCCGTCCCCACACGGGCCGGGTGGTTACCCACCTGCGTCCCTTCTGCCGCGGGGCGGGCGCCGTCTTGGGGATGTGGATGGGCTCCTTGAGGGCGCCCTGGAGGTGCACTGTCCGCTCCTGGATCACCTCGCGGATGTGCTTGATCCAGTCCTGCTTGTTCTCGATGCTTGAGGCCTTGGCGGGGGGTCGGGGCTGTCAGGGGCGGCAGGGCCGGAGCCCGCGCACCTGCCCTCAGCCCAGCCCCCAAGGACCCCCAACAACGCTCCGTCCCCAGCGATGCCACTTCTCTCTCTGAGAGCCACATGTGGCCCGGCCCCGCCCGGTCCTGTCGCCCAGCCACTCCGGGCCCAGGGCATCCCAGGGCGCTCTGGCGGACACCAGCAGCCGTGGCTCTTCGAGGTGGTCCAGGTTTGGCTTAGGGGCCAGCCCACCCTCCGGCAACGGAACGGCCCGTCCTGCCACAACTGTTTCTGTCCGTGTGATCTGGAGCTGTATTTTATTCGTTTATTTTCAGAGTGCACAGCAAAAGAGTTTTACTGAAAGAAACTACGAGGAACAAGAGGGGGAGATGAAGGGAGGCCGAGGGGCCGTGCTCCCGCTCTCCCTGGGGGCCGCCTCCCCTGGCTGGGCTTGGCTGACTCCAACGGTCACGGGCATGAGGGGCAGGAGCTCGGGAGGCAGCAGCCCAAACCCCAAACCAAGGAGGCGAGGGCCCGGACACTCCCTCGTCAGCGGTCCCGAGGGAGGGTGAGGGGATGAGACGCTCAGTGTCCCACACCAGATCCTAGCAAGCAAAGTGAAGCCATTCTGGGGCCGAAGATGGGGAGACTGGGCGGGGGTGGGGGTGTCTGTACACGAGATAAACAAGTGTCTCTGAAGAGAAAAACTTGGAAACCACAGAGCCGAGGGGATTTAAGCGCCTGACACCAGCGTTCGGGTGGTTAAACAAAGGAAGGATCTGGAAAGGGCCGTCGTCTGGCAGTCTGGAGGCGAATGAGGAAAACTGTCATTACGGCTCAGGAGCGGGGAGATTCTCACGGCCCCAAGCGAGCGGGTGGGCGAGGCTCTGAGGCACAGGGAAGGGGCCGCGCGGGCAGGTGGGCGCAGCCGGGGAAGAGGGAGGGTCAGAGGCCAGCCCTCAGGACCGAGGGAGGTCACTACACGGTCACTCGGGGCCGCCTCATGCGACATTGGTGACCTCCGTGGCTACGGCTGCTGCTGCCTGTCCTCCTCTCTCCTGCCACCCCCCTTCCCTGGCGGCCGGTGCCCCGGCCTATCTCTGGGGATGTGGGCGCGTACACTCCCTGCACCCGAGGCCTAGTGCCTCAACATCCCCAGAAAACATTCGCACAGCAAAGCTGGCGGAAGCCGCTGCCTTTGACCCCCGGGCCCTGTGCCCGCACGCTGGCCCCGCGCTGGCCTCTAGCCAGGATGCCCGCCGTTGCTAGGAGCACGAATTCTCCACAGGAGCTAGGGACTTCAGGTCCCGCCTACGTCAGGAGTTCTGAGCCGTGGGGCCACGCAGGATCTCTCGGGGCGGGCGGGAGTCTTGCCGACAAAGCCTACCACGCCCTGGGAATGGCCTGAGACATATATATGGGTCTCTGTCACGATCGTCACAGAGCTCGGGACAGGCGGCAAGGATGAGAGACTCTGCCGGGTGGCGGAAGCCACGGAGCCCCAGAGAGGAAGGTTGGGGTGGCAGTCGCCATGCAAACCCTCAAGCCCCAGTGGCCCTGCAGCACCCGTGGGAGTATTCCCCGGCCTCTCCACCCGCAGGTCGCCCCCAGAGCCCGGCCACTTCAGGGGGAGGGTCAGCGTGGATGGGGGTCACGGCAGAGGGTCCAGGGCATTTTCCTTCCCCAGAGACGATTACGTCAGAAGCACCTGGGGGACCTGGGCACACTGGGGCTGGGGAATGGGCGTGGGTGGAGGGATGGGTGTCGGGACCCTGCAGGACTGAAACCCGCCATGAACAGCTCTGTAAGGCTCTAGCTCACGGTGATTCAATCACAAAAGTAAAAAAAAAAAAAAAATTAAAAAAAAAATCCAAATCCAAATGCACCCTGGGTGTGTGAGCCCTTCAGATCAGCACATTGTCATCTCCAGGGAAATTGTCCTCAACCCCATCTCCTCGGAGAGCCCTGGTCAAAGAGGAGGCCTCAGTTTCCCCTCACCAGCGGGGGTCAGCAGCCGCGTTTCCCTGTCCTTGTCCTTCCCTGTCAACATTCCTGCTGAGTCCTGGGCTCCGGCTGGGCAGCGGACACTCTCCCAGGAGATGCAGAGACAAAGGGGCAAAACTGGGCAGAACCTGTGCCCCGGAAGGCCCCAAAGAGACGGTTCCCACCAGCTTAAGTGGAGCACGAGATACTCATCTTATCTCAGCAATGCAAATAGGCCCCAAATTAGCACGGTGTCTCTGGGAAAGGAGGAAATCTCTCATCTTCTGGGAAGTAACAGAGACTCAGTTCTCCTATAAAAGCCCACAGGATGGGTCGCACTTCACCTGGTCCTACACCGAGCTCCTGCCCGCATGCAGTGTCTTCCTCTTCTACTAACTTTTCATTAAGTTTCTCTCTCTCTATTTTTATAAGTCCGAGCGCCTCGACTGCTCAACGTTTTTATTCTGATTTTGTTTTGTTTGGGGGGCCACACCCAGCAGGGCTGAGGGCTTCCTCCTGGCCTTGTGCTCGGGGATCACTCCTGGTGGGCTCGGGGGACCCTCTGGGCTGCTGGGGATCGAACCCAGGCTGGCTGCACACAGGCAAGCGCCCTTGCCCCCTCTACTGATTATTGCTCTGGCCCCGGTATTTTTATTCCTTTAAGAAATTTTTATTTTATAATTTTGCTTTTTGGGTTACACCCAATGATGCTCAGGGCTTACTTCTGGCTCCACACTTGAGAATTACTCCTCACAGTGCTCAGGGGATCCTATGGGCTGCCAGGAATCAAACTTTGGTCAGCCGCATGCAAGGCAGACGCCCTCCCGCTGTCCTACCACTCAGGCCCCGATACTTTCATTCCCCAAAATGATAAAAGAAACCTGGGCGGGCACAGAGGCTCGGTCACTCTCAGGCATCCCCGGCACACTGGGCCTGGGCCGTATCAGAGGCTGCCCAGGACGCCCCAGGCTGGGTTTCCTCGAGGAAGCCAAGGAGAGCCGGAATGGAACCCGCGACCCTTTCTGACACTGGGGGAGGACGAGGAGCCAACTGGCCACCGTCCACGCTGGGTGACCAGCCCCCGAGGACACAGGGCGTCCACTCGGAGCCCGGCAGCACCTGGGGGACCCCCAGTCTCACACCGTCCCTTCCCCAGACACCCCCACCCCCGGCACGTACCTTGAGGACGATTTTGTTGTCGGAGGTGGGCGTCCTCCCTACCCACAGTGCAAATTTGCAAGGATCGCCTTCTACGTGCTCCGTGACGCCCAGCTCTGAGGTCTGGAAGGAGAGACAGACGGTGCCGTCAGGTGCCAGCGACGTGCGGCGGGAGACGGGATGGTGACAACAGACCAGTGCGTGTGTGGACGGTCCTGTTCCCACGACACGCGAGGCTCTGCTGTGTGGCCTTGGCTGGGGGGGGGGCGGCGGGAGAGGATGGGAACCGGCCCGCTTTCCCCCCTGGGGCTGGCCAACAGGCAGGTATGGCCACTCCCCAGGGACCTGCGTGTGCGGTCCAGGGTGTGATGTGCTGAGGCCCCGGGGCTCCGCTAGTCCGGCCCAGTGCTCCCAAGGGTCTGGGCCGGGCAGCCACCCAGAGCCACCCCGCCTGCGACGGAGGCGCAGAGAACAGAGAGAGAAGAAAGCTCATTCCTGAGGGTGGGGGCCACCTCCCCCCTCCCCACACTCTCTCAGCCTCCAGCAGGAAGTGAATCCGAAGGAAGTGAATCACCAGCTCAAAGCACCGGAGGGGGCCCCCTTCTCTCACCCCCCCCATCCCGGGGGGGAACCTGGGCAGTGAGAAGATAAATGAAGTGAAGATGGATCCGCCTGGGCCCCGTGCCAGCCGCGTCCCCGAGGCCGGGTTGGAGCAAACCCCGGCCGGCCAGCACGGCTGCATTCTTCCTCCCCGTTAGAATCTGACAGGGGGGTGGTGACGTAAGGTCGGCCGCGGGCCAGCGGGCCAGGGGCCAAGGAGAGAGCGGGGAGGGACGGGGGCTATGTGTGTGTGTGAGAGAGAGAGAAAACCATTATCCTGAGCCCAGCAGGCTCAGAGGCCCTGGGAGAGTCCCCCGGGAGTGGGGGCGGGAGCAGGGCGGGGCCACACCTGTGTAGAGGAGCCACGTTCTGAGCTCCCCTACCAGTGCTCAGGACTTACTCTTGGCTCTGCGCCCAGGGGTCACTCCCAGAGAGGCTCTGAACCCGGGTCAGCCACGTGTACAGTTCTCTCTCTCTCTCTCTCTCTCTCTCTCTCTCTCTCTCTCTCTCTCTCTCTCTTCCCGGCCCTGGTATATTCTTATTCATGTCCGTTTGGGGAGGGCACACCTGGCAGTACTCGGGGCTTACTCCTGGCTCTGTGCTCACTTCCTGCCGGGCTTGGGGGAACCCACATCAGCTCTGTACAATCCAGTGCTCTGCCATGTCGCCCCGGCCCGAACTTCATTGGTGGTGAGAATGAAAAGCAAAGCTCTCCGGGAGGGGCGCGGGCCCCGAAAACACTGCCTGGGGGGCACCTGAGCATGGCCCACCATCCGCCCCCAGTATGGGCCTCCCAATGCCCACCGGTGTCAGACTGCACGCCTCACAGCCAGCCCTGTGCTGCCGTACAGATGACGGCTGTGAACACACAACCACGTACAACTTCCTCACAGCTTGAGAGGCTGGTCACAGCTCACACCCAGCTGATGCGCGCCCTCTAGTGGGCTCACGCGGAGTGAGGTCCAGCAAAGGACAGCACCCCCCCGCCCAAGTTGGGAGTCGATGCTAGGCCCCCCCACCCCCGGGCCCTGGAGGGGCCGATACTTACAAACAGTTTGCTCTTATAAAGGTACTTGCTTCTCCCACTGGAATCTTTCACTTCTTTACTGAACACCAAGGACATCTCGAAAAGGAAGAGGTGCCGTTCTCGACCCTTCCGAATTAAGGTCTTGGGGTCCCACACTTGGAAGGATTCCTGAAGGATGAGTTCTCCCTGAGACTCGATATTCTCATCAAATCCTGCGGCAGGAGAGAAGGGAAGAGGAGGAGGAGGAGGATCACGCCATGAGCGAGACCTGGACGCTGGGAGGGACACGCCGCCCCCTCCCCAAACAGGGCTGCTTGTGGGTTGCTCCCCCACCAACCTCCACGGCGAACGGCCCCCGTGCACCTTGGGATCACTGACCCCCGCACCCTGCCCGAGGGGGATGGCTTAGCCCGGTAAGGGGACACACCTTCCCCGGCCAGAGGCCTTCCCGCCCCGCAGGGCTGTGGGCGTGCCTGGTGGACTGGCTTTGTGCCCGGCCGTGAAGGCAGGAGGAGGTTTGCTCCACCAGAGCATAG
This sequence comes from Sorex palustris, assembly GCA_028565675.1. NCBI lineage: Eukaryota > Metazoa > Chordata > Mammalia > Eulipotyphla > Soricidae > Sorex > Sorex palustris. The sequence continues at coordinate 36,454,330 of JAOXYA010000018.1, forward strand.
GACACGGGCAGAGGTGGGACCAAGCGGGGCTGGCCCTGCCCTTGGTGCCACCCCTGCACCTAAGAAGCCCCGGCTGGGTGCTGTGTCCTCTGAGGCAGGGACAGGATCGGACTCTAGGGAAGCAAAACCAGTTCCGGCAGGTGGCAAGTCTTTCCAAGAGAAAACGCTGGGTGCCCGAGAGACCGCAAGGGGGTAAGAAGCTTGCTGTGCATGCAGAAGACACAGCTCCATCTGCAGGACCCCCCAGGGTCCCCCATGCCTGTCCAGAAGTGAGCCCCGAACACAGAGCCAGGAATGAGCCCCCGAACACAGTGCCAGGAGTGAGCCCTGAGCACGGGCAGGAACCAAACAGAAAACAAACAGAACTGGAAACATTCGCATCTAAATGCTAATTCCGAACCAGTCGGAGGCCAGAAACCTACGTGCCCGCCTCACCTTCCAGCATGCTGAGGTGCATGGCGTCGTTGGCCCGCTTGGGCACGCTGAGCATCACCTCCAGGCCATCCTTGATCTCGCCCTTGCCTTCCTCACAGCACGTGAGCAGCTCCTGCAGACACAGCGGGCGCGAGTGAGTCCCGGCTGCCATGGCCTTGCCCGCTAGCAGCGCTCTGCAGGAGCCGAGCCCAGGGCCCAAGGTGGACGCCCTCTCCTGCGGACGCCGCCAGCTCTCGGAGGGACACTCCTCCCTGTGGAGTCGGGAAACGGTCCTGCACGCGAGCCAGCCTCAGGACAGTTCGGGCATGCCCTGGCAACACTGTCCTGATCCAGGGCAGTAGAGATAGGCCGGCCAGCGCAGGCCAGAGCCTCACCACCTTTCAGCGCCCAGGCTGGACAGCCCGCAGTGAGCACCATCTGCTTAGACGGCCAGGGGGTGGGCGCAGCAGTGAGGGGCTTCCCCGTGTCGGGACACAGCCCTCCACGATGGCTCCTGCCCTCCGGAAACAGCTCCCGACAGAGCCAGGGAAGATGTTCACACTGAGAGTGGGTCCGGGTACGGGTTTTTTTTTTTTTCTTTCTTTTTAGGTCACACCAGGGCAGGGTTTTTTTTTCTCTTTCTTTTCAGGTCACACCCAGAGATGCTCAGGGGTTACTCCTGGCTTCTCCGCACTCAGAAATTACTCCTGGCAGTGCTCGGTGGAACATAAGGGATGCCAGGAATTGAACTCGGGCCAGCCATGTGCAAAGCAAACGCCCTACTCACTGTGCTATTTCTCTGGCCCCCAGGGTGGAGTTTTAGGGGACAAACACGCTTCGGTTCAGGCGCACATGTGGCCAGTCAGGGTAGGTGTTTCTGCACAAGCTGGTCCCCAGGAGCCTGGCCACAGCAGAGGCCTCGGGGGCAGAGATAGGCCAGGCTGCTGACCGTGACCCGGGACAACAGCACGCAGTGCAGTTCGAGAAGGCAGGGCTGAACACCGAACACCCACACTAGAGACGTGTCACTGACAATGACCCGCAAGGCAGCCTCCCAAGACCTGGTGCCCCCAGACTCTTCCTGCAGACTAGCACTGGGAGGTGAGTCTGATGCAGGAGGCTGTGTCCGCAGGCCAGACTTGGGTAAGGTCACGGGATGGACAATGCCTCTTTCCCGTCCCGTAAAAGCGGGGACGCGGGCCTGTCAGACTGTTCAGGAACAGGGCCCGGCCGACCCAGGGCTCCGAGTAGGGCCCGGGTGTGTGTGACAACAGCTGCCGGCCCAGGGCTCTGAGCAGTGCCCAGGTGAGTGGACAGGCTGAAGACGACTCACATCTGTATCCAAGCGTCATTCAAAGAATCCACTTCCCTCAGATCTGAGGACACGAGAGGCAACCCCCATCCCGCCCCCAAGGAAAGCCACCACGCCCCATGGGACACACCTTTAAGAGCAGCTGATACTTGGTTATCCGCTGGACGGGCTTGATAAGGTAGGAGGAGATGGAGTTGGCCAGCCCATGTCGTTGCTGGATCTCCTGGACGGAGAATAGAAGCCGATGAAAGGTCCTGGGGTCATCCCAACGACGGCCAGTGAGACGACACGCCCTCACCCCTCGGACGGGCACACACATGTCAGAGCTTCCTCGGGACCAGGGCAAGAACACAGCGGGGACAGGTCCCCAAACAGGGGACTCACACGCCTGGCCCCAGCCAACTGGTTCTTTGGGGCAGGGCCCACATGGAGGGGATGGAGACAGGGGTCCCACACAGCCCAGTGTTCATGCCGGCCTATGTCTTTCCTGTCTCATGGAAGTGGGGACAAGAGCTTCTGAGAAGCAGTGAACTGGGACCCTCGAGGCTTTGTATCTGCTTCTCTTTCGGGGGTGGGGGGGTGGGGAGGTGGGGGGAGACGGGGCAGCCCCTGGCAGTGCTCACTGGGCAATCTGTGGTGCTGGGGGGCCTCGGGGCCACGTTGGAGGGGTCCCCACTACCCCCGTGAAGACCTGTCAAGGGCTCCCTGCCGTAGACCATGGCTGAGAGCTGGGCCCGCCGGGCTCTGTGGACGATACACTGCCCGCTCCATCTAGGGGCTTTCTGTTCACACCCCACGGGACGCCCAGACCCCAAGGGTGAGGGTCAGCGAGTCCGGCCGGAAGTTCCTTCACTCGTAACTAATGCCCAAATGGCAACAGAGCATTGCCACTGCCTGCCTGTCCTGCGAGCCACCCCAGCCCTCACCCGAAGGCTGCCGGCTTCATTTCAACCAATGATTCCGCAGGTTCTGGGATTTCACGTGGAAGGAGCCCAGGGACGCTCAGCCAGGCTCACCGAGCTTCCCAGGCCTGCGTCGTGCATGCTGACCCAGACCTCGGTGTCTGGAGAGAATGGCTCTGTGGCACCCAGCACAGCCCGGACACACACAGGCCACGGCACCATCTAAAGAAGCACAGCCCAGGGGCTGGAGCCATAGCACAGTGGGGAGGGCATTTGCCTTGCGTGTGGCTGACCCGGGTTCGATTCCCAGCATCCCATATGGTCCCCCAGCACCGCCAGGAGTGATTCCTGAGCACAGAGCTAGGAGTAACCCCTGAGCATTGCCAGGTGTGACCCAAAAGAGCCAAAAAAAAAAAAAGGCATCAAAGACTCCTGACCCCCCCAACCCAACAACTCATTCTTCTGTTTGTTTCTGGACCAGACCCAGCAGTGCTCAGGGCTTACTCCTGGCAGGCTCAGGGTACCCGGGCTTGAACCCGGGTCAGCCGCATGCGAGGCGAGGCCTTGCCCACTGTCCTGTCCCTCCAGCTTCCCAGTCTGCCCATTCCTAAGCTACCCCGAGTCCCCATCCTGGGCTCAGGCTGCAGAAGCATCCTGCAAGCTCAGCCCCCTCCCACCACTCCCAACGAACACTGAGCTCTGCTAGGGGATCAGGTGTCTTCGCGTGTAAGACCACCAAGCCATTTCTCAGAGGACATCACTGCTTTCAACCCTCAATGCGGGAGGGATGGGCAGAGGTGAGCTGAGAGGGAGGAAGACATCGTGGTCTCTCTGGCCTCCGGGTGAGCCCAAGTCCTCGCTGGGAGCCCTCCCGGCCGCCATGTGCCTTCACTGCGCTCCCCGATGGCCAGTGGCCGCCCTGACTGGAGCACGGCCAGGCCAGCAGGCATGTACAGCACCATCAGCCCAGAACGGCTGGCACACTGCATGTGGCCGTGCAGTCACGAGCTCGCTCAGTCCAGCTGCGTGGGACCACGTGTCACTCATGTCACTCATGACCAGCTCGTGGCCAAGGTGCAGGATGGTGAGTGAGAAGCGAGAGGAACCGCCCGAGCTCTGTGTCTGCACGCCTGATGATGCCGGGAGACGGAGCCCAGGCCGGGCGCAGAGAAACATGTCCGAGAAGTCGCCAGGGTCACCTACAGCGGGGAGGGGGTGGGGGCGTCCGCTCTTCTTTTTCCTTTCTGAGTCACACCTGGGGCGGGGGTCATATGGTGCCAGGGCGAGGGGGACTGAGCTCCCCAAGGCAGCCCTCGGAGCTGGCTCCAGCCTGACACTCATCCTCATTCGCACTGAGAAAAGGGAAGATGACGGCCAGGCTCACACAAAGAACATGGCTCACGGCACCGAGACCCCTTACTTTTTTTGCACCAGAATACATCTGGCCCATAACGGATGATACTCTGGAAATGTGGAATAAAACCCTCCCGTGTCAGGAGTATGGGCCCACCATCTTTTTTATGAAAAACTTCCCAGAAATATCTTTGAAAAATGGATGAGCTACACTGATGTCTATGCCCAGGTAAGCACAGAGCGTGGATCTCCCAATGGGCCGAGTTGTGACTGAAGCATTTGTGAGTTTCCTGGTGGGCCACTTGTGGAAATCAGTGCTGTGAAAACAGTGACTGAAAAGCGCATCCCGAGCCTCTCCCCCAGAAGGACCCGGTTACGAGTTTCATTCTCCCCGATAGCAGCTAATACCTCCCGCCCTGCATGTGCCAGGGGAAACTGAGGCCTCTTCTGTTCTGACACCCATGGGAGCCCACGTGAAATCTGAGTTTCTATGGCTTGTGGCCTTGCTGAACTTTCTCAGGCCCTCATGAAGGGGTTTTCTGAAGGACGTCTTGAAATCACGACAGAATTTATGCCCAGCATAAACATCACAGGTTAAAAAATGAAAATATTGGCACGGGGCTGGAAGTGGTTTAACGCCCACAGATGGCACTGTGGCCAGGATGGCTCATGAGCCCCAGGACACTCCCCGTACCTCCCGAGCGACCCCACTTACGTCAAAGTAGGAGCCCGCGTGTTCCAGGATGAGCTGGGTGGAGTCGGGCTTGTTTTTGCAGTAGGTGACGTACATCTGAAACTTGTCTGCCTGTAAATGGAGGCTGGCTCAGGGCTCTGTCCCGCAGTGCCCAGGGTCCCCATGTCCCCTTGTGGGGGAAAGCTCTGGAAGCCAGCAGCCTGAGGGCCTGCCCACCCAGTCGGCTCCTCCCCAGGCTTGGAGCCCCGACTGCCCTGTCCTCAGACCATCCTACATTCTGGGCCGCGAAGGGGATGCCCGGAGGTGGGTCCAGTCTGCGGTGGGCGGGTGCCCCTGGGAAGGACCAACCACCCTCCCTCCCCCAGGGACAACAGCAAGGACAGCAGCTGGGGCCGTGCCAGTTACCCAAGTGACGAAGCAGTGCCCGACATCCTCCGGTAGCTGCTCATACTTCTCCAGCTCCTTGAGGAAAATGCTGTGGGGCATGAGAAGGGGACAGGGGAAAATAAAGGAGTCACCGGTGTGCCTGGCCAAATGCGTTACCCGTGAGAGACGATGGCAGAGACGGGGCATGAAGCCCCACGGCTCCTAGGACCGAGCTGGGGGCTTCTACGACTCCTAGGGTAGGGCTGGGAGCTCCCATGGTTCCTAGGGCAGGGCTGGAGGCTCCCACAGCAGAGCTGGGGGACCCCACGGCTCCTAGGGCAGGGCTGGAGGCTCCCACGGCTCCTACGGGCAGGGCTGGGGGCACCCACGGCTCCTATGGGCAGGGCTGGGGGCGCCTATGTCTCCTAGGGCCAAGCTGGGGGCTTTCACTGGCACGGCAGAGGCCTCAGCTTGGAGCTCTGTGGGAGACAACATGTGTTCGGTGGCTGAGGGCCATGGTTTCAAGGTTGCGCTCAGAAGGAATCACAGGCGTTTTAGGGCCTGCTGCTGGCCAGGGGGCAGGCGAGCGCGGGGATACCCTAGGAGCTCTGGCCCCATTGTCCGCTCTGGTGATGGGCCACGGGCGCTGCTCAAGTAGCTGCTGCCCCGGCGATTTGCTTTTTATTGGGGGGATGGCGGGGCAGGGGGAGAAGGGGTTGGGCCACACCTGGAGGTGCTCAGGGCTGAGGCCTGGCTCTGGGCCCAGGGGAACTGATGGGGTTCCCCTGGGGCTCACACCAAGGTTGACTGTGTAGAAGG